>ML677435.1:370996-387823 GCA_007922305.1 Dermatemys mawii
CCCCCCACAATATCATACACAAACCAACATCCCAGCTCCTCCCCTACAATATCACACAGCCCCACAGCCCCACTCCCTGCCCCCGACATCACCACACACAGACCTATAGGGAGATTTCAAGATACTTTTTGTGTGGAATGGGGAAGTGACCTAGACAGAAGAGGGAGCACTAATTAAATGTCACCTCTAATTGTTGCAGGAAGGGACCAGAAGGGGATAGGATTAGATCGGCAGAAGTCAGAGGGCAGGAAGTTGGTGGATAGATGCCAGCCCCTGAAGAGCTTTGAAACCCAGGGAAACAATTCAGAATAGGATTCAGAGATGGGTAGGAAGCTAGTGAAGTGGCCAAATGGTAGGGGTGCCATGGCTCTACTTCCTTGAGAAAGTGTCTGCCCGCAGCGTTGCAGACCCAGTGACATTTAGAAAGTGATGATATAAACAACCATCAAAAGGGGATTGTGCTTGACAAGACGGAAAGAGGTATTAAGGTTGGCTAAGGGCTCAGCATAGCTCAGGGCAAGGGGAGACAGAAAAATGACCACATGGCAGAGAAGTTGAAAAAGGGAAATGGGGGCAGAAAAAAGGGAGTTCATGTCTAGCATGAACTCGGAGGAAGGAGGATCAGAATGAAGGATTCTTGCTCTGTCTCATCACTGTCTACAGCTGGGATCTCTTATTTCTGTTGCCTCCTGTTTGGTAGAGCATCACATCTGGACACCTAGTGGATCTGGATCACCTGCACAGCACATTGTTTCATTGCTACTACAGATTACGGAGCTCTATGACAGCCAAGAAAGGTTCTACCCAGGGACCAGCCATGACCAGGCTGAAGACAGTGGGACTATTACTGAATCACTTACTCACCTCCGCAACATCAACTTGGGGTTCTTGGCAACATACTGCTCAACGAGGTCATTCAAAAGAGTCTTTAGAATGTCAGTAAAGTACTCTAGCTTCCCATGCAATGAGACTGTGAGAAGGGATGCCACATAGGCCCGGTCCCTTGGAGAGAATGTGCGCTGGATTTCTAGAGTGTGGATAAACTAGAGAGAGAGAGAGAGAGAGAGAGAGGGAGAGTCAAAGATGAACGAACGCTCTAATCTAGTAAAATAGGGTAACCACAGTGATGGACTTTCCCAGGAGGAAGTGCTGTAGGGAGTGTTGTAGATGTGGGGAGCATCCAGCTATTCCAGTCTTTTGCTTTCCATCAGGAGGCATTTAAAGAATGCTGCAAGGGATCTCACAGTCCCTATGTCTCTCTTGGCAACAACTGCTGTGAAATGGCACAGCAACCAGTTACTTCAGGGAACTAAGAAAGGGATGTTACCTTGGTAAGGAAGAGTTTACTATTGAGGAGGTTGGAGAGCTGCACCAAGCCTTGCTCCACTGTTTGCCGCCGACACTCGGGCATGTCCAGGCCCCTCTGCAGTGGCGACTCACGGTGTCCTGGAAAGAAAATGCGTTCTGCGTAGGATCTGTAATCCAGGAAGGGGATTCCGGTGCCAACGAGGTCACTGGTGAGGTCCATCATCTCCGTCATCAGGTCTGAAAATAAAGGGAGCTTCTCTGTTACAAAGTTAGGCCAAGAGAACATGTGTCCCAGAGAGCGGGCTGTGGGCTGGGAAATAATTAGATCTAATGGGATGGAATCGACAAAGGAAACAGACAAACTAAATATCAGTGAGAGGTTTCATCCTGTGGAATCCTCTCCAAAAGGAAGGAGTGGAAGCCGTGCCATCTGAGGCATTTAAAACTAGACTGTTCGGAGCACTGGCAAATGTGTATGGAGCTCTCCAGCCCTGGCTCCTGGGGAGGGACTGGCAGGTCTGACAGGTTGTTGTTCTTGTTTACAGCTGGGGGCCATCTTCTGGGTTTAAAAAAAGCAGAAAAAGCTCTACCAAGCAATTGTAAAGGATGATGTTTAATAAAGGATTGGCCTTGTGTTAGTCAGGCTCAATGATAATAGGCGGCATCACAGGTCAGAGACACAGTATTATACTGTCACTACAGCAAAATGACTTTCATGTGTCTCACTGCTTTCCACCTCTAACTAGAAATCACAGTATTTGGATATGGCTACACTACTCGTCGGATAGCGCTCGATGTATCGGGGATCAATTTATCGCGTCTCATCTAGTTGCGTATCTTAGGTCAACCTTCGTTTTCCCTCACAGTATAGCCCAGCCCTTAGTCTCTCCTGTAGCTCCTAGTCCCCTCCCCTCCCCGTGCTCCTTGCTGCTAGTGATAGAATTACAGTTTGTGGATAAGAGGACACTAATGATCCCATCTCTAGATTCTGATCTTCCAGATCAGGGGAATCCAAACTACGGCCTGGGGGCTGGATCCGGCCCGTGGCTTCAATTTGTCTGGCCCTCCAGCCAAGCAGGCATGTGGAGGAGCCACCGCTGCCCCCCCGCGAGCTACTGCTGGCAGCCCCATGTGTGGAGGTGTGAGTGCCCCTGCAGTGCGGCTGGAGGAGTAAAGAGGGGGACACGGCAGCAGCTGGAGGAGCAAAGGGGGGATTTGCATATATTTGAATATATTGAATTTTTTCACAGTTGCTTCGGACCGCGAAGCCCCTTCAGAAATCTAATATGACCCTCGTTTCATAAAGTTTGGAGATCCCTGTTCCAGATGAAGAACTGCAGAGACCAGTATGGGCCAAACTTTGTCCCCAGTTACACAAGTGCCACTCCAGTGACCTCAAGGGCATCTGGGTAGCTGAGCAGAATTTGCCTATAAACTTTAACACACTGATATGGGAAGGTGTATGACTGTTCACTCAGCGGCAGCTACTGAGATAAGGGCCAAAGGGTTTGGTAGAGATGGAAGGGCCTGAAATTGTTTCCCAACCCCTCTATTTGCAGCTGCTGGTGAGGGAAGTTCTCTTACCTGTGAACTCCTTTTTGCATCTGTCCCGAACACTTGTTTCCAGATTTTCCAACTGGATTTGAACTTTCTTGTAATCCCTTAGAGCCTGTTTGCTCTTCCTCCTGTAATGGGAAGCAGAGCTGGAGACCACCCGGCTGACTCATTGCAGATGGGATTTCCATCAGGCTGGGCTTAATTTAACATAATTTAGGTTTTGGTTTCTAAACTCCCCTGTCTACACACCTCAGGGAAAAAGATGTTCCCCCAAACCATTCCTCAAATTGAGAAAAGGACGGGCCTTACCACATGTGCTAACAAACTGAGGGCTAGCTGGGCAAAAGGAGCTAGCCTGAGCTGGATCACAAGTTGGGCGTGAGGGGCCCATCTTCTTCAGAAGAATGGAGAAGCCTCTCCCTTTTGAGGCCTCAAACTCAAACTCAGGAGGTGACAAAATTCCTGGCTAATAACTCCAGGCTGCTCCAGACCAACCTGCTAATAACAGCATCCTACATTGGAATTCCCAGGCTCACAGCCTTTTTTAGACCAGAATATGTGATCATCTTCTGCACAGGAGCAACTCTCTAGTTTCCAGTCTCTGACTCTGTTATATCTTATACAGAGGCAATCCTAAGTGCATCATTCCATACAATTAAATCATGCAGCTAACTATAGCATTTTATCTGCAGCATTTTTTTTGGAAATGAATTTAGGGCTTGTCTTGTCTTTCTTCGGCTCCTCGGGAAGATCTCCAACTGTGGAGTTGGTAGTGGTGACAAGGGAGGGTCTGTGATAGTAAATCCACGTGCCCCAAGAGGGAGCAAAACAGGGGGAGATGTCTCTGAACACTGGATAGAGCATAACCCTCAAGAGCAGAGGCAGTGGCAAAACTCCTTTTGCAAATCCTCAGCTTACACTGGAAGGTGTGTCTGGGGTTTACTTGCAGACGTTGAACTCCAGAGGCAAGTGACATTTCAGGTGAGAGTTCTGTCATCCAGGCCAAATCTGCACGCCCAGAAGTCCAATGGGAAGAGTCTCGCCCAAAGCAAGGAAAACTGAGGGACTAAATTAGGTCCCAAATGTAGAGGCCTAGCTGTGCCCATTGAACATTCCTGCTGATGGTGACCAGGGTGCCTAAAGATCCTGCAGACTGTCACTGAAGGTGTGTCTACAACACAATCCAAGGTGTGCCTGCAGCTCAGCTAGGCATACCCATGCCATACCCATGCTAGCTTTAAGCTAGCTAGCAACTAAAAAGAACAGCCAAGAGGCAGTGGCACTGGCTTTAGCATGGGCAGGGCAAGATGCCCGGGGGCCTGGGTACAGACTCATGTTGCTGAAGCCTGTGCAGTCATGTCTTCCCTGTATTTTCAGCCAGGATAGCAAGATTGCAGTTCGGCTGGGTCTGCCTCCCAGATCTGCAGTCATCCCCCCAGAGCCACACAGACACCCCCTCAGGCACTTCTCACCTGTAGATGAAGACAATGATCAGGACAATCAAAGCGACAAAGCAGGCTCCCACACCCAAGCCGATCTGGGCCTCCAGGGGGAAGGTGAGTTGGCTCTCTGTGTCATATTGCACTTTGCCCAGCAGGAAGTTCAAATTCCCCATCTGTACCTGCAGAAGAAATGCAGCCCAGGCAAGATCAGAGCATCAGACTCTCCTCATTCTCAGACTGAGTTGTGGGCTCCAAGGGGAATGCTTGACTGTCTCGCCCTACCCCACACCACTGCCAGCGCCACAATAAGCACCCCCATCTTCCCCTCTCTCCACCAATGCCTCCATCTTCTTTTTCCCCACCACCAGCAGCAATTCTCTCTTCCCTCCCTCCCTCCCCACCACAACCGTCTGTCTCCCCCTTCCCCTTCCCTCCATTTCCCACCTTTCCCCACTACCAGCACCTCTGCCTCCCCCTCTCTCAGAACCAGCGTCTCTGCAAAATAAAAGACCTACAGCAGCAAGTCTCAGCTGACTCCAGCTCACACTATAGAGCAAAAACAGCAGCACTAAAACCCAGGGAAGGGGGAGAGCATAGAGCAAGCGCTGTCAGTTAACCCAGGCTCTGAGGCTCATTGCTGTGGGGTTTTATGCTTTGTAGATTTCTTCTCCCACTGATTCAGTGTTTACACTCCCACCTTCACTGCTTAGCTGAGCACTTACAGTAAACTCTGGAAGGGAGTCTGTTCCCTCCGGCTTTGAGAGGTGTCGTGGAGCTGGCTGCTCAAATGGAGGTTCACAGTACAGATGATTCCTTGTCAGGGTTTTTACAACACAGACCCCTTCCCCAATCATGGCCACCACTTCCTCCTTGGAAATGGCCAGGTCCAGATTTTCCCCCTGGAACACAGATGCAAAAGGATATCAAACCTGGGCCTCTCTGGGAAGGCAGAACTGCATAACCCTGGCTTTAGAGAGGTTGCACGGGATTTACCAGGCCAACCACAACAGTGTACACTGAGAGTTCTACAAAAGCCCTATTAACTCCCTCCCTAGTCTCACCAGGAAGTAAGCTTGCCATCTGGGAGCAGGCAGCATGAAACCCTAAGATGATGAAGGTGCTATGCACGGACAGACATCCCCTGCACTGGAGATTCTGGGAAACCAAATTCGCGGATATTCAACATAAGAAAAGGGCCTGTCAATGGGTTACAGGACTAGCTTGAATCTTTGCTAGATAAAAAAATCTTATCCATCATTATAGGATGTTACTGTTAAAAATTTGTGCCTAATTTATAATTGGAATGAGTCCAGTTTCAGCTTCCAGCCATTGGCTCTTTTTCTGCCTCTCTCTGCTAAAGAGTTCTTTAGTACTTGTTATTATTTCATAGAATCACAGAGTATCAGGGACCTCAGGAGGTTCTAGTCCAACCCCCTGTTCAAAGCAGGACCAGTCCCCAACTAAATCATCCCAGCCAGGGCTTTGTCAAGCCTGACCTTAGAAACCTCTACGGAAGGAGATTCCACCACCTCCCTAGGGAACCCGTTTCAGTGCTTCACCCCCCTCCCTAGGGACCCCATTCCAGTGCTTCACCACCCGCCTAGGGAAATATTTTTTCCTAAAATTTTCCTGTGATGGTACTTATATAATATAGTCATGTCACCTCTCAAGCTTCTTTTTGATAAGCAGACAGAGCTCTTTAAGGGTACGCCTTCACTACCCATCCGATCGGCGGTTAGCGATTGATCTTTTAGCAATTAATTTATCGCGTCTCGTTAAGACTCAGATTCTTTCCAGAGTCACTGCTTTCCAGGATAGTCTTTGGATTTGGCTCTGTTAAAATGCATTTTGCTTGAATGGGACCAGCTTACCAAGTGATACAGATTGCTGTGTATGACCACACTGGCATCATCATTATTTAATACTCTGTCAATCTTTGTGCCAGCTGCAAATTTCATCAGTAGTGATTTTATATTCACTCTTCAATCGATGAAAATGTTGAATAGCACCAGACTTAGCACAGACCCCTTTCAGAACCCTACTATTAAGTCTCTCATTCAATAATGATTCCTCATGACAACTACAATTCTTATATGTGCTTTGGTGATATTGTATGGTGCTAATTATTTAATCAGAATGCCAAGGGGAACAAAGTATCAGAGGGGTAGCCGTGTTAGTCTGGATCTGCAAAAGCGGCAGAGTCCACCTTATAGACTGACAGACATATTGGAGAATAAGCTTTCATGGGTGAATACACAGATGTGTGTATGCATCCATGAAAGCTTATGCTCCAAGGGGTACAAAGTCAAGTGCTATAAAAAGTTTAAGCATTACAGCTTTATCAACCAAACTTGTAATCTCAAAGAATGAAATCAGGTTTGTTTGATAAGACCTATTTTCCATAAAATCATGTTGACTGGCACTAACTATATTCCTATCCTTTAACTGTTCATAAATTGAATCTCATATCAGCTTTTTCATTATTTTGTTCAGGACTGACATGACCTTAAATAACCTATAGTTTCCTGGATCACCTCATTTGCTCTTTTTGTTTACTGGCACAACCCTACCTCTAACCCTACCCCTACCCCTTTTGGAATTTCCCCACTATTCCAACATTAATTAAAACTTAACATCAGTGGGACAGAGATCTCCTCACTCACTTCTTTTACAGCTCTTGAGTGCAAATTTTCCAGGGCTGGTGGCTTAAACATGTTTATCCCTAATAGATGTTGTTCATCATTTTCTTTAGTTACTAACAAACTGGAAAGTACTTCAACATCTTCATGTGATATAAGCACCTCATCCTGTTTCTTTCCAAATACAGAACAGACACATTTATTGAACATTCCTTTTCATACTCCATATGCAGCTGGCCTCCTCACCCAGAGGCTTCTTCCACACAGTTTTATTCTACAAATACAAAACCTCAAACAAACAATTCCTGAGCCCACCGTGAGCTACAGCTTCCAGTGCCCCTTCCTCCTCTCAGTTTCCCTTTTGCCTCTCTCAGAGCCTACTGCAGGAGTCTCTCTTCTGCCACTCTCCAGTCCTCCTCCAGACCATCTGTCTGGAAGTTACCCTTTCACAGCACCTACCAGAGAAGCCAGCTGCTTTTCTGCACCTTCCACTACTAACTGTGCTCTCAGTAGAAGTGACAAAGAGTCCTGTGGCACCTTAAAGACTAAATAAAGACTGACTTTAGTTAGTCTTGAAGGTGCCACAGGACTCTTTGTCACTTCTGCAATTCCAGACTAACACGGCTACCCCTCTGATTCTTGAGCTCTCAGTAGGCACATCAGCCGGGCCTAAGAACTGAACAGGGCCACATGATCACTAGCCAATCATAACTAACTGGGAGAGTAGCTGATCTGTCACAGATGAAGCTGGGCACAACTCCCCTTCATACACCTTAAAGTCAGAAAGGACCATTATGATCATCCAGTCTAATCTCCTGCACAACACAGGCTACAGAATCACACTCACCCACTCCTGTAGTAAACCCCTAACCTCTGTCTGAGCTACTGAAGTCTTCAAATCATGGTTTAAAGACTTCAAGGTGCAGAGAATCTTCCAGCACGTGACCCACACCCCATGCTGCAGAGGAAGCTGAAAAACCTCCAGTGTCTCTGCCAATCTGCCCTGGAGGAAAATTCCTTCCCAACCCCATATATGGTGAACAGCTGAACCCTGAACATGTGGGCAAGACTTACCAGCCAAATACCCAGGAAAGAATTCTCTGTACTAACTCAGATCCCATTCCCGTCTAACATCCTATCACAGGCCATTGGGCATATTTACTGCTAATAGTCAAAGATCAATTAATTGCCAAAATTAGGCTATCCCATCATACCATCTCCTCCATAAACTCGTCAAGCGTAGTCTTGAAGCAAGATAGGTCTTTTGCCCCCACTACTGCCCTTGGAAGGCTGTTCCAGATCTTCATTCCTCTGATGATTAGAAACCTTCTTCCAGTTTCAAGTCTAAACTTCCTGCTGGCCAGTTTATATGCATTTGTTCTTGTGCTCACATTGGTACTGAGCTAAATAATTCCTCTCCCTCCCTGGTATTTATATATCTCCCCTCAGCCTTCTTTTGGTTAAGCTAAACAAGTCAAGCTCTTTGGGTCTCCTTTCATAAGACAGGTTTTCCATTTCTCAGATCACCTAAGTAGCTCTTCTCTGTACCTGTTTCAGTTTGAATTCATCCTTCTTAAACATGGGAGACTAGAACTGCACACAGTATTCCAGAGGAGGTCTCACCAGTGCCTTGTATAATGGTACTAACACCTTCTTATCTCTACTGGAAATACCTCGCCTGATACATCCCAAGCCCGCATTAGTTTTTTTCGCAACCATATCACATTGGTAGCTCATAGTCATCCTGTGGTCAACCAATACTCTGAGGTCCTTCTCCTCCTCTGTTACTTCCAATTGATGCGTCCTCAGCTTATAACTAAAATTCTTGTTATTAATCCCTAAATGCATGACCTTGCACTGTTCACTATTAAATTTCATCCTATTCCTATTACTCCAGTTTACAAGGTCATCCAGACCTTCCTCTATGATATCCCGGTCCTTCTCTGAATTGGCAATACCTACCAGCTTTGTGTCATTTGCAAACATTATTAGCACACTCCCACTTTTTGTGCCAAGGTCAGCAATAAAAAAATTAAATAAGATTGGTCCCAAAACCGATCCCTGAGGAACTTCAAGAGCAAGCCATCCCATGATAGCATCATTATTAACAGTTATGCCATCTCCATCTAGTAATGGGCCTATTCCATTGCTAGGATTTTTTGTTCCTTATATACTTAAAACCCTTATTGTCCTTCAGTTTGTCAGTAATGGATTCTTCCCTGATGTCCTTAGTTTTCCTATCAATTTTCTACATTTCATAACTTCTAATTGCTATTGATTGCTGTCTATTTCTCCCTTTACCCATTTGTTCTATATTGCTGTTTTATGTTTAATTGCTCTCCTTGAGCTCCATAGAACTCTCTAGCTACAATGCATGGCGCTAACAAGCTATGCACATAGCACAGCGCACTGTTTTGTTGCACTCCTTCCCCAGCCTTTGGGCCATTTCTCACTATGTCTCTCGTATCTCATTTAGGCTGTATGCTGCTAAAAGCAGGGACTGCCTTTCGTACCATATACCAATGAAGTGCTATTAAGACTTATGGCATGGTATGGATAACAGAACAGTCCCAGGCCATCACCTAAGAAGTAGGTTTATATGTGTTTATTGTGATTTTGAGCTTGTTGTAGCCTTACCTCCACAGAGATGACACTTCCTGGCTTGTGCCGATATGGTTTGGCAGGGTCCTCAGCATTCAGGGGTTTCAGGATTGGATTGACTTCATAGGAGAAGGATGTGGGATGCAAGGACTTGAAATCGAAGCTCAGATTATCCAGAATAAATTCCAGTTTGACCTGGACAATCCGCATTTGCAGGTTAATGGCCGGAGTTTTACACAGGATAAGGTAGGAGGAGTTAATGAGACACAGTTCTTCGAACTAGGAGCAGAAGGGAAGAGAGTCAGGAATCTGAAAGAATAAGTCAGTCTGTGTTCTACTGCTCCTGCTCCCTTGTGGCATCCCATCCCCAGGGTTCTGTGGGACAAATGTAAAGCAGAACACAGGGACCCCCTGCACTCACCCTGCCTAGGTACCATCCCAGATGCAGAGGACAAGTCTGAACTTTAAGGGACCCTCCAGGTGATTTTAATGGTCTCCCAACTCCTCTCAACTATGTGGAGCACCTGGAATCCCCTTGCCTATAGTCCTATTTAAAATACTGCAGGGCTGGTGACAGGGCATTTCCCATAGAGAGCTCTCAGATCTATCATTCACAACCTCATTGATCTGACAAAACCTTTCGTGGCCAGCTGCAAAGCCGATCTGTTCACTGGGGTTTTCTGTGGTTCAGCTGCCTGCAAGGCTGCATACCTCTAAAGGGCTGAGGATGCTGTCGCTTTGATTTATTAATGATTTTTGTTACCTTTGTTGCAATCTTTTTACATTTTGTAAACATGGCAAAAGATTAATATCTAAATATGTCAAAGAGCCTCTGTTCCGCCACTGGAATTCATAGCCACAAATAAAGCCTGTCCAGAGTGATGGGGAAATATGGCTTTCAATAAACCGTAAGAATTGTCATAATGAGCAGATCATTGGCCTGACCGGTCCTGCATCCTGTTAAGTGGCAGCCCAGGATGTACCTAGTATACCCAGAGAGACTCACTCATGGTGCCGAGTGCTTTTTAAATGAGTATAATAATAATGCACCACCACCTATTTCAGAGAAAACTGGACACCTGATAATGCAGTCTGCAAACTGTGCAATATGATTTGGCAGGGGTGGGCAGAGGTCTGAGGAAGTGGGGATGTGCACCACACCCTCCATTGGTGCACATCGCCTCACTAATGTGCATCAGCGGAGATCCAGCTCGGTGTTGTGCTATGGATGGCTACCAGACTGTCCAATGAAATCCTACCATGTTGGAGCCCCTACTGTAATGGGCTCTATACAGTCTGACACACTAGAGAAGCTGCTCCACAGGGACTCTTCTTCTGGGGTAGTCATGATGGCAGGTGAGGTGCCGTAACTGGCAGTCAAAACTGTGGGTAAAAACTTCATTTCACTTTGATTTTGTTATTCTCTTTCTGTGTGGGGCAGGGCCGTGCTAGAACAGGGTGCAGCCAGGCTCACAATGTAATTGTAGATTGCCTCATGCCTTCTGTGGCTGTCATGTCATTTCTGTGTCTCACACTGGAACTTTCTGCACAGGCTCTGGGGAGAGCTGGGGAGTTGGGAGCTAGAATTTTACAAAGTGGGGAGGGGGGTGTTAAATTTTGAATCGGGGAGACAATGTTTCACCAAGGAAGACGTTTTGTTTCTCGTGTTCACTGTTAGTTTGTAGTATCCAACAAAGCTATAACAAGGGGCACAAGAGCCTCTGACATAGGAGGTCTCTGTTCATCAGGTCGGTAGCACTAACAGAGGCCTTCAGTCCCAATTCTATTGCATGCTTTGCCAGCACAAAGGTCAAGATACCTGCTGGATGCTGCACAGGGCATTCTGTGGGCACTTAGTTTCTGGCATGATCCTACGCCATCTCCCCAGCCCTCGCCGGCGGCGTTCTGATGGTGAAACCGTAATCCGGATCTTCGGATTTTGTACAACATCTAGGTTATGTCCATGAGCTCGGATCACTCTTCCACCGCTGCCACACACAGAAGCAGTCAGAGTCAGCTATTTAGTCACCATATAACAACCCATGAGCTGTGTCATCCCCAACCCTTGGCTGGTGCCAACCTTTGTAGGCCACGCATCCATTTGGTGGTTCACTGCACAAGTCTGGACTTACTCTACACAGATGCTCAGATACTAAGGTGATGAGTGCAGTAAAAATACACAGGCATCCATACAGACACTGTTTTTGCTCTGGCACCTATTGTGGGAGCATGCATGCATGTGCAGCTCCCAGTACCCCTTATGCCCGGTGGGAAGAGTGGTGCACTTCCAGTGCCAGAGGTGCATCTCTCAGTACCTGAGGAAGCTCTTGGCTGGCTCTGCAAAAGTGATATTGGGATCCAGCGTGTATTTGAAGAGAAAACCTTCTAATCTCCGTTCCCTGTTTCCATATTTGATAGTTACTGGAAGCTCCACAGACATATTACTGGGGCTTGTCTGACACTGTAGTTGATTCTCCTGCATCTCCAAGAGACTAAGAGACACACAGAGGAGAGACCAATAAAGAGTTAAACACAGCTATTGCAGAAACATCCTCTGTGCCTTCACTTTGCTGAAAGAGCTCCAAGCATCTGCTCACCTTCTTCAAGGCCTTGTATCCCATCTACTACCCTTACAAACAGGAGCACTCAAGACAAATTTCTGAGCTAGCCATCATTGCTGCTGGAGTGAATGGCTGAAGTGCTTTCCAATAAGAAGTCTGGGCCAAACCTGAAGGGAATGGTGCATGCAGATTGTAACTGTAACCAAACTGCCAACTAGACAGCAGCTCTTACGTGTGGCACGGGAGGTCTCCAATTAGAATGCTGATTTCACTGGGGCGTCCAGTCAGCAGCTTGGAGCCCAGCAGGGTAAGGCAGGTTCCTCCAGCTTTAGGGCCTTGAGATGGAACAATGGATTTCAGGTCTGGGTTCTGAATGGAAAGAAAAGAGAAATGAATGAATGAGGAACACTTAGCAAAATAAATGAAGGAAAGACGTAGTAGAGAAGCCTGATAGTGATTTCCATGTGCTCTGAGACTGCAGCTTGCACGGTCTAACCACACACACGTATCTGGATGTGTTTTAGCAGCTCTGCTGTTAATGAATGGAAGCAGCAGAGTGGGGGATTAAGGTACCAACAGGAAATACTAGCTGTGCACCAAAATCTCTCTACAAATAAGGAACAAAGATGGACATTACAGGCTACAGAAATATCAGCCTCAGATACAAGTCTGAGATTAACTGTTTAAACAGACAGCAATAACAGTGAAAATAAAGTAAATATCCTGGCTACAATCTAGTGGATTCCATCTCCCAAACTGGCTGTAAAGTGGATGGTTACCTTTGGAGATAATCTCCAAAACTCACTTCTCTGTAGTGATCGACTCCCAAGCCCATGTGAAGTTGTAAAAGTGGTTACCAAAGGGAGGAAGGCAGGTGAATCAGTGCAGCTGCTAAGGATGAAGATGGTAAGTCAAGCCCTCAACCAACTGTCAAAGTTGCTGCTTGGAGGAAGAAAGATGTGAGGTGGATGGTTTCCTATTCTGGAATTTCTGTCCCTTTGGATGTCATTCATACAGCCACTAGGACATCAGTTCTCAGACTTCTTGGGTCGGCAGCCCTTTTTCTGTTCCTCACGGGCCGCCACAACCCGTGTCTCCACCGAAATGCCGCCTAGCCAAATGCTTCCTGTTTCATGGCATTTCAGCAGACATGCTGTGCGCGTCACAGTGTCCGCCGAAAAGCTGCCAAAACCAGAAACTTTCACTTCGGCGGCTTTTCGGAGGACACTGCAAAGCGCACGGCATGTCTCCCGAAATGCCATCAAAAGTGTTCGGCCGGTGGCTCTTCTGCAGCACAGGGAGCTCGCGACCCCCTGGGAATTGTCCCACAACCCCCTAGGTAGTCGTGACCCCCATTTTGAGAACCGCTGTACTAGGAGGTCAGAAGTTGGCCAGGATGGGATCTCTGAACCATTTGGGACTTGCCAAACCTTCTCTTGTAGACAGCTGTATAGATCTCAAGAGAACACAAACTATCCTTACAGTCCTTTAATATGCACAGAGATTTGTCCATGTTGTCTGCAAACAGTTTAAACCCATCAAAAGGAAGGTCCTCTATCCTATTTTGGTACATCTTTTGGAAAGAGAGCAAGAGCCAGGAAGCCCTTCTCATAACTACAGCAGTAGAAAAGGAACGGGTGGCAGTATTAAGGGAGACTTGTAGAGATGTTCTGAAAAGTAGCTGACCCTCTACAATGACTGCCTAGAATTGCTTTCTATGCTCTGCTGGTTGGCAATCAACCAAAGAGTTCAGTGTGGTATAATTTACATTATTATATTTCACAATTAATGCCTAGTAGTAGGCAATTCTAAATTGTAAGGAGGCTGACAAATAAGATTCTCTACCAAGTACATCTAGATGTTTATGGCCTTTTTCATGGGGCGTGGATTTAGCATAGTGCTGCTTTCCACGGAATATTTCTTACCCTCTTCTTGTAGGGAGGGCAGGTGATGATGGTTGCTTATCTTTACAAGTGGGTGATGCTCAAAGCCCTGGAAAGTTGATGGTGAGAGGTGCCCAAGGATCCCAGTGTGGCTCAGGAGGTGGTGCATAAGTCATAGGAGGGGGCATCTATGGGTGCTCACTGCAGCAAGGTAGTGGCCATGACCTTGTGCCATGAGTGGTCATAGTCTGAGATTTCTGGAAAGGAGACCTCTATACAGGTGAGGAGGAGAACCCTAAATCAATATTTGGGATACCAAGGCAAGGTCTTCATCAGAATCCTCTTCCTCAAACTCACTATGGAATAGTGGAGTGCTTGGAGAAACTGGAGGTGAAACTGTTGGTACCACATGAACCTCTAGCGATCTTGATATCCTTGGTACTGAAAATATGTCAGAGGTGAGCAGTGGAGAATCGGATGCCTCAGATACACCCAGTCCTGGAGAAAACAAAACTCCTGCAGTACCAAGGATACTATCAGTGGAGAGGGATGACAGACACAGTCCCTGGGTCAGAAGCTGGGGAGGAGACAAAGTTTGACCTCTGTGTCTTTTCTAGTGCTAGATTTCAATGCCAGACAGAAGTTAAACTTCTGGGCAATGTGCAATTTCCCAAGGCATTAGATGCACCAGAAGTGTCCATCACTTACTGGAATTGCATCTGGGTATGACAGGCAACATTCAAAACCAGCAGAATCGGGCATAACCTCCCAGTGAACAAGAAACACCTATATCTATCTAAAAGGGCAGAAAACTCTTGTCTTGTATCAGCCATTGTCCTCCTGGACAAGTGTCAGTGGGGCAACTTACACCAGGTTCTGAAGGGATGTAGTATGGGTAATGACAGCAGCTAGCAGGATGGGTGTAGGGTTCCACCTCAGACTCTGACCATGGGGGATCAGTACCCCTCACTTTCACCAGTCGGTGCTGAGAGTCCAGGAACCAGTACCATATTGGGGATGATCTCATAGATGATAGGCGGCCAGTTTGTCTCTGGCTGGTACTGTGGGCCTCGGTGCCAGGTAAGAGCTCAGAGCCACATACTCCCTTCTGCTTATACTGCTCATCGGAGCCAGTGGTTGCCACATCGGGGTTGGTGGTACTTGGAGTGATAGTAAGTCCCTGGCCACTGCAAAGGCATCCACGGTGGAAGGCACTGTGATCCCGCTAGTGCCGTGATGACTTCCCAGTGCCAGCAGGGGGTTCCACACTGCACTCAATGATCCACAGGGTGGAGTCAATGGTGCTACCAGTGGACCAGAAGTGGTGGAGTGGCTCAGAGCAGATCACATTCTGCTGCCCTCCCCTTGTTTGTCCTTTCTTGGCACCAGGGAGCATCCTCTCTCAGACTATTGTTTCTTATCCTTCTTCCTCAGTACCAGAGATGGAGACCAGTGCTGAGAAACACCCGGTGCTGGAAGGGCGCTTTGCACAGAAGCTGAGTTGCCTGGTGCTGAATCCAATTAGCTTTGCTCCAACACCAGTCTAACTGCGGCTTCCATTACGATATCCCTCAGCCTAGCCTCCTGTCTCTCTTTGTATGAGGCTTAAAGTCCAGACAAATCCGACAGCACTTACATACATGAGCCTTTCCCAAATATTTTAGACAATTGGAGTGTGGGCCATTCACTGGCATAGAATTGCCACGTCTGGGGACTGGGGCATGCCCAGCCCCAGACATGAAGGGAGCCCACCTATGCTAAGGGTGAGGGACTATCTACCATAATGACAAAGAGTCCTGTGGCACCTTAAAGACTAATAGAAGTATTGAAGCATAAGCTCTCGTGGGCTAATACCCACTTCATCGGTAACCCACGAAAGCTTATGCTTCCATACTTTTGTTAGTCTTTAAGGTGCCACAGGACTCTTTGTCGCTTCTACAAACCCAGACTAACATGCCTACTTCTCTGATTCTATTGACCATAATGGTATTTACACTACTATGAAACTAAGACTGATAACTAATTTGAAGAGAATATCACTGAATAACGTCTAGCTGAAGTAAGAGGAGCTGTTCCAGCGACTGTCACAGGCGGTAAGAGGGAACTGAAAGGGTGCAGGGCCAGCAGTGCCCCTTAAACTGGTGCATAAACACACAGCACCAGAGGGCACTAGTTAGCCCAATGAATACCAATAAAAGAAAAATCTCCAATGATGGTGCATGTGGTGCGTGCACACCTAACGTTCAATGGATATTAGCAAGCACGTCCAGACGAAGGAATGTTTTCAGTCTTACATGTCAAGGCTAACTTCCCTAGGATTAGCCAAGATAAGTGTCTTCTTGGGTAAGCAATGCACCCTGTGTTAAACTATAATTTTTAAAAAAACATTGATTTTTTAAACATTTTCCCAAATATGTATCTACGTAATTGTTCTACGTGGCGTGGCAAATTTGCCTGCACTATTATGATGGGTCCCGTGCTTTCTCTTCTTGTGGGGGGTTCAGGGCACCATTTCTTGCCCCTGAACAGGGTATTAACTGCCCCACTAGTATCCTAGAGTAAGGGAATGGAGAGGGAGGGACCCGGGCCCGCCCTCTACTCTGGGTCCTAGCCCAGGGGATAGCAGTAAACTACTTGAACTAGCTATTCCTTCCCCTGGGCTACTTCCCTCTCCTACCCTTCAGCTTGTGGGGCCTCCTGCCCTCTCTCTGCACAAGCCAGGTGTCCCTTTACCTACGGTCTGGGTCTTCTTAGCTCACCGCAGCACTTCTTCAAACTCTCCTCTGCTTTCCTCCAAACCGCTCCCTGCTCCCACTCCTCCAAACCGCTCCCTGCT
>ML677435.1:387833-410638 GCA_007922305.1 Dermatemys mawii
TCCTCCAAACCGCTCCCTGCTCCCACTCCTCCAAACCGCTCCCTGCTCCCACTCCTCCAAACCGCTCCCTGCTCCCACTCCTCCAAACCGCTCCAACTCCTTTCCATCAACTGATTGAAGCAGGGGGTTTTATCATGTGCCTGGCTTCAGTTACTCTAATTGGCTTCAGGTGCCTTAATTGGCTTCAGGTGCTCCAAACAACTTCTAGTAAACTTGCTTCCCTCTACAGGGAATAAGGCTTCCCTCTAACACTCTCCTGCTGCTCTCTGGCCATGCTGTATCACAGTGGTCATAGAATCATAGAATATCAGGGTTGGAAGGGACCTCAAGAGATCATCCAATCCAACACCCTGCTCAAAGCAGGACTAACTCCAACTAAATCATCCCAGCCAAGGCTTTGTCTAGCCTGACCTTAAAAACCTCTAAGGAAGGAGATTCCATCACCTCCCTAGGTGATCCATTCCAGTGCTTGGTACTATTGTGTTTGTACTATTGTGTTTGTAGGAGAAGTGGCTTTCGACCTAACTTGAGCCATGTCCTATGACTCTGTATTATCAAAATTTGCATCAACCACTGGACCTGGAAGGGCAGTGAGGTCCCGCCCCCCCCCACGACACCATTTAAATTATGATTGTGAAGATTTTTACAAATCCGATGACACCTCCCTGACCTTCCTCTCACAAACTTTCCCATGGGTTGAGATTTTACTACATTATGCTCCTGGGCTATGAGGCAAGCTTTCTGTTTGTTGTATTGTTAATTCTCAATTCTGTTACTAATCCATCATTATTCACCCAGTCAGCACCTCACTCCCTCTTAGATCAAACTCCTTTGTAATAGGATAAATTCTATTTCTGCCTCACTTCAGTTGGTGCCTCCAAGCTCAAGACCAGCAGATTTCAAGCTACCGCACTACAGCAGCTCCCAAAGTTGTACTGACCTGTACTTAAAGTATAGATCCTCTATTTAGTGGGGAAGGAGAGCTAATAACTGATGACATCAAGAAAGCTGATGTGCTTAATGCCTATTTTGCTCCAATCTTCACTAAAAAGATTAATGATGATCAGATATGCAACACAATTAATATTAACAACGAGGGGAATGAATGCAACGCAAAACACGGAAAGAACATGTTAAAAATATTTAGATAAGTTAGATGTATTCAAGTCAGCGGGGCCTGATGAAATTCATGGTATGGTACTTAAGGAACTGGCTGAAACAATCTCGGAGCCATTCACACTTATCTTTGAGAACTCCTGGAGGAAGGAAGAGGTCCCAGAAGACTGGAGCAAGGGAAACATAGTACTTATCTTAAAAAATGGAAACAAGGAGAGCCCAGGAAATTATAGACCAGTCAGCCTAACTTCAATACCTGGAAAGATACTGTAGCATATTATTCAACAATCCAATTAGTAAGCACCTGGAGGATAATAGGGTTATAAGAAAAGTCAACATCAATCTGTGAAGAGAAAATCATGTCATACCAATTTAATCTCCTTCTTTGACAGGGTTACTGACTTATTCGCTGGGGGGAAGCAGTAGACCTGTTACACCTTGATTTTAGTCAAGACTTTTGGGACAGTTCTGAATGGTATTCTCATAAGCAAATTAGGGAAGTGTGGTCTAGAGGTCATTACTATAGGGCAGGTACACAACTGGTTGAAAGACCGTACTAAAAGAATAGTTATCAATGGGCACTGGACTTGATGGTCCAGTTCTTGAGGTCCCTTCCACAGCTACATTTTTATGATTCTATGACCTACACAACTCTCACTCTCCAAGAGAATTTTTGAACAGAAAATAGCAGCGCAGCTGCAATCTTATAGGAGCAGTATGAGAGGGGATTGTAACTGAGATGTTACCTGATAGGCAAATATTTGCCCAGAAACTCCATGGCCTCCTCCAGGTACTTCCACTGCAATGTGCCCAGACCTCTCAGCCCAGCTCCCACCAGTGATGCACACAATACTGCAGGGAAATCAGAGAAAAATGTCACTGTAGGGATCACCTTTTGGGGTGCAATGTAGACAGTGAGAGGTTGTGTCAATGCTTGTCCTGTTACCCTGAGTGCTGGAGCTCCTGGTCTGCATGCCCCCAGCCAGCATCTAAGCACGTACTGAGTGTCTTGTGTGTTAAACAGTCCAGCAGCCTGTTTATTACACCACAGCCATATGCTGGTCTCCATCTCACCAACTGACCCCAACACATACCCCAGTTCTGAATGTCCCCAAAACCATTTGCCCTGAAATGTCCAGCCTCTGCTGGACTAAGGTCTGTTGCTCCTTTAAAGAGAGAAATGCATAGCAGCTTGCTGTCTTAACTGGAGTTAACAATCACTTCAATTTAAAAAAACAGCTGGGTTGGTTTAGATCAAAAATAAATTTATTAGCAAGAGAGACTGGTTTTAAATGAGTTCAAATACAAAGGATAAAGACAAAATAGCTACATGCAAATAAAAGATATACTTTCTAGTGGCTAAAGCTTAACTCATCAAGGTACAGCTTGGTTCAAGGTAGATTTCTTATAATTTTTTCTCTCTCCAGCCATGGCTGACTTTCTCTCAGTCAAGATCTTCCACAGCGGTACAAGGTGCTTGCTTTCATTGTGTTCCCAGGTGAAATCTCTTTGCAAAGCAGGCCTTTCATTTATATTCAGTTCCCAGAGTCTTCAACCCCCATCTGGCCCCTTGTATCTGTCCCGTGATGAATGCCAAGATGGCTTCTTCTCTCACCTTATAGCTTCCCAGGCTGACTGCTTATTTCAGTAGTCAAGTGATGAGTCATTTTGGCATTCAGCCATTAAATCAATGAGGTGGGTGCCACATTTTCTCCTTTCACACAACAAATCATGTTACTATAGTTTCCCTGCTGTGATATGTTTAAAAGCCTATGTACCTTTATTCACCTCTTCTATCACTTCAAAAGGTCCCTCCCATGAGTTTTGCATTTTGTATTTTTTCACAGGGCTTAGCACTAACACGAAGTCCCTTATATCAAAAGAGTCTTTTCAAATATGTTCCCATCATACCACACCTGTTGTTTGTATCGGCTGTCTCTGAGGTTAGTTTCAACAATCTCCATCATGTCTTAACTACTTCCTGAATCTCTGCACATATTCATTTACCGGTTCTCCCTCTGCCTCAGTGTCCAGTTCCCAGGAGCCCCTGATGAGGTGTGTGTGTGTGTGTGTGTCTGTGTGCGCGCTCTCACTTTCCCTCTGTATAGAAGGTCAAATGAGGCAAACACTGTCGGTTCCTGAGGAACCACCCTATAAGCTAACAGGGTGACATTTGAGCCAAATCACTGGCTCTCGTTTTCATACTTTCCCAACATTGATTTCAGTGACCCATGGAACCACTCCACCCATTTGTCTCTAGATGATATGGGGTGGCAGTTAGTTGTTTCACTCCACGGAACTTCCATAATTCACTGAATACCTGAGACATGAAATTTGACTCATAATCTGAACAAATCTCTTCAGGGAAACCCACTTGGCTGAAAATAGCGAAAAGGGCTTTTGCCACAGAGTTCGCTTCTATGTTAGTGACAGCAACTACTTTGGCAAAATTCACTAACACCTGGATACAGTTTTTGCCCTTTGGATAAGATGTGGCATAGGGCCCAGTGTGTCCATTTCTACCCTATAAAATGATTCCTGTATCACAGGCAAGGGATGTCGGACTTTTGGGGGTCCTGCGGGTCTTTTTCTTCACAAGATCTACACTTCAGTCTATATCCCTGGCCAGTAAAAATTCTTCTTTAACCTACTGTAGAGCTTCCAAGTGAGTTGTGGGCTAGCAACATTAAATCCCCACAGTGCTGGGCAGGCACAACTAGTTGCTTATAAGGTTTCCCAGGACTTTTGTCCTTTCCACATTTCCCTACATTGGGGCCCCCTGTAGGATGTGTCACCTTATGGAACCTAGAGGGGAAATCTGTCCTTAGTTCATCTGAAAAATACTGCCAGCTGACAATAGGGATAGCTTCTTCAGTAACAGGGCTTAACTCCTCCCCGCTAACTCTGAGATCACGCTTTCTTCGGCTATACAGGAGTACGAATCGACCCTTTCAACATCTGAATGCACACTGCTTTCTTCTGCTGAGACAGAGGTGGAAGTATAGTCTACTCCCACCACAATAGTATCTGTGTTTTCACCATTCTCGTCTGGTATTACAGAACAGTATTCTTTTTTACTATGGGCTACAACATTAACAGCCTGAGTCATGGTTAAGTTGTCACTCCTCACGAGCATTTCCATAGTAATGCAATCCAACACTCCAACTTTTATGATAGGAGGCACAGAAGTGGAGCCTATTCAAATGCACTATAGACAAATGTACAGGAATTTTAGATCTTCCCAGCACCAAAATGTCACTCTCTCTGACCATGCTTTCCCTGACCAGAGAAATCTGAGCTCCTCTACTTTAATAAATTCCATGTCTACCACATCTGGGTCAGACCTCACAAATTTAATCAGGGGCCTCTAGGCTCCTCTGTTAATGAAAAATGCATTAATATGGGTTAGACTGGGTTTGGGCTCAGATTCTTTTATTTTAGGGCTATTATTTCTCATGTGCTCGGTGGAATTAGACTAGTAGCATTTTCTTGGACCATTCTCCTAAACAGGGGGTCTGTGATGGTGATTTAAGACATTACATTTAAGAACATTTCTAGGAGGAGATGAATTCTGGCTCACAACTATTCCCTTTCTTCCCATGGACAAAATGGGTCCCTCCACTTAACTCTGGGCTTCTGCCCTTCCCTCTGTGGTTTGTACTCAACGTATGCACTGACTTGTGCACAGGAATCAGTCAGATCTGTTGTCTTTTGGACAGATTCCAGGTATTTATTCCAAATAGCTTATTTGACTTTTTCAGAACATGCTGCAGGAATTTCTCCTTTGCAAAAAGAACTGTTCATAATTCTGTGTCTTACTCCTCTTGACCCATTTTTTATTAATTCACATAATTTATACACACATTCTCTATGATTCATCTTGTCATTCATTTTGAGGTTTTAAAATTTTGTTCTATACACTTCAGAAGTAATCTGGAACCTTTACAACACAGCCTTTTTAAATTCACCATATTTCAATGTTTGTTCAAGTTCCATTTCATTAAATACATTTAAAGCTTTTCCCCAGAGCCTACTAGTGAAAATTGGGTCGTCTTGTCCTCTGGATCTTTATGCATCTCATGTAGTCTTTCAAAAGTGGTCAAGGATTCTTCAGTACAGTCTGCTTCCTTTGTATGCAGGACACAACTTGTCCCAGCTGGGTGTTCCTTGGGGAAAGAGAGTACACCTGTGGGCTGTGGAATTTGTCCATGCCTTTCCATCATGTCCAAGTTATACAATCTCTTCTCTTCTCTTTTTCCAGGGCTTTTTTTGTCTTTGTCTATGGCTTGTTGGTGGGCAAGTGCTTCTGCTTACAGGTCCAGACTGTGTGATGCTTCTTGCTATTTGGCTTCTCCCCTTTTCTGATTTTTAGTATTCACAATCTCTCTTGTTCTGCTTCCCATTTTTGAAGTTCTCATGCTGCATACTCAGCCTCTCTTTTTAGGGCTTTTTATCCCTTTCCAATTCAGCCACTCTAGCTTAGTGATTGTTTCACAGTCATTCATTTTCAACTTCCTTTGCTCTATTTCCCTTGCCCAAAATAAACAAACAGTAAATAATAAAACTGTAACCTTTCTTTGACTGTTTCCACTCTTATCTAGAGAATCACTTAAAACCGTTTTCCAAATGTAAGTGTAAAACTTCAGTCAAAACAGCGAGCTGTGTGTAAATCCTGCCAGCTATACAATGGTGACATTTTGGGGCTCCTCCTAGACCAGTGGAAAGTTGTATCACCACTTGTCCTGTAACCCTGAGTCCCCCAAAATGCTCTGCTGCTGTAGCCACTTGTTTGGGTGCTCTCAGCTGGCACACAAGGATGCACTAACTATCTGTGTGTAGAGCAACCCTGGTCCATCATCTCTGACTCCAGAAATCTCCTTGTTACACTACTGCCGCACTCTGGTCTCCACCAGTCTTGGTTACTAGTAGCCCCCTGACCTCACCACACCCAATCCTGAATTTCCCCCAAACCATCTGCCTTGGTGTGTCCATCCCTCTCCTGGAACATTCAGAGGACTAATAAGGTCTGTTGCTCCTTTAGAGAGATAAAAGCACAACAGCTTGTTGCTTTAACTGGAATTAATAATCACTGTGATGGGATCCCCAGGGTGCAGCCTGGGACTGTGGGACCACTGTGCCCTTCTGAACCCTCTCCAGCCTGAGCTGTCTCTCACAATGCCTTGCTAGTGACAAGCAGCAAGCCCTTCCAGGCACTGTTATCACTCAGCATAACAGCATGTGGAGCCCCACACCCAGGAGATTCATGAGTGGCTCTGGGAGCATTCGTGCAATCAGACAGGGAAAGGCACCAGAGCCAAAGTCCTCCAGCTCCCAGCACCGTACCCTAGAAATAGACCATACCATCTTGCTCTGCTCAAGATAAGCAGTTCAAATTTATGAATGGGTTCACCAATTCAACAATGGAAAGTGGACATACACCAGACATTTACAATTCATTTCAGGCAAACTCACTGGTAAAGATAAACAGGAAAACAAGTTTATTGGCTACAAAAGATTTTAAGTGACTATAAGTGATAGGCAAAAAGTCAGAGTTGGTTATCAAAACAGAATAAAATATAAGCACAGTCTATACTCTCAACCCTGTTAGATTGGGCAACATCTAGATTAAGTGGTTTTTCTCACCCCACTGGATATTGCAGTTCATAGTTCACAGATTTCACCCTTGAAATCTGGGCCAGTCCCTTCAGTTGGAGTCTTCAGAGTGTCCTTGTTGCTTGCAGTGTAGGTGGGTGAAGGAGAAAGGCCAAGTATGGGCCTGCTGTGTTCTGTTTTATTCCCTCAGTCCCATGTGCTTGGGGAACACAAGTCCAGGAATGTCTCGAGGGGCACTGCTGAGTCTCCAGGCCAGGCTGAGCAATTCCCCTGGTGAGGCCTCAAGCAGGTAAATCAGTGAATTGTAGTTCCCTTGCTGGACAATGCCTGTTGACTGTTTTTTGACCTGCCCAGGCTTTGGTTACTTTCCCTGCTGTTGTCTTTGGGGAGCTAGTATCTGGCTGATTCCCCAACTTACAGCATGTTTAAGTGACAACCATATAACACAATTCCATATGCATTAATGATATACATATATGGATAGATAAATTACTTTCAGCAGATCATAACCTTTCCTGACACATATAAAGCATGCCTCGTAAGGTAAGATCACGATTATATAAAAATGAGGAATATGTGGGTTACAGGACACTCCAACATATAGAATGTCAAAATCACTCCAACGCAAATACGGCACTGGGTTGATTTAGAAAAAAAGTAGAACGAGTTCATTAAAGAAAGAGAAAGGTTTTAAGTGAGTTCAAGTATAAGAGATAAAGTCATAATGGCTACAAACAAAAATGAAAAACGCTTTCTAGTGACTAAGGCTTAATAAAGTCATAGTCTTGGTTCAAGGTAAGATTTTTCCCACACTCCTTCCAGCCAGATGGCAGACAACCCCCTTGGTCAGGCTCTCCCATAAGGTCCAAAGTCCTTAGTTCCTTGTCTTTTTAGATGAAAGATCACTTGGGTTTTTTGCCCCTCTCTTTTATAGTCCAGTGAATGTCTTAAATGTATCTGTCTCAAAGTTCAGTGCCCTGCTGTGAGGAAAGGTGCCATGGAGTCTGTTGGAGATGGTTCCATGCTGGTTTCTTCCCTGCTCGTACAAATTGATCTGTTCCTGTAGCCTTCAATATGCCAATGACTGGCAACTTAACTGTGATTGCACCTGGATGTCAGCCTTTCCTTTGTTTGAAAAAAATCCTGTTTATTCACTCCTCATATTGGTCTGGTTCAAACTAATTTTAGCCTCATATTTTCTTTCCATTTATACAGTTTGCCACACACACGCCATGGAAAAATATTAATGATCAGTGTGATATTGGTTTTCCACAGATACCTAACATGATATCTATTAAATACAGATTATGACAAGTGAATTGGAGTGCACTAAACTGGTCAGGCCCGCTGAAACTCGATACCTGATACTAGTGAGTCCATTGCCCTTTGGCCTGGGGATTCCCTTAGGGTCACAGTAGGGCAGAGGGTGGAGTAGGATCTACATGCCATCTGTATAACACTGTCTGCTCTAAATCCAATTTAACAACCAAGGTCCCACTTCCTTGACAGTTCATAAATGGAGATATGGGTTCTAATATAGCTGGGAACTGAGCCATTAATGGCCTTGGATCAGACCCAAAGCCTTAAACTGGCCCCGAAACCCGTAGTGGGATCAGAACAGAGGGATGATGGCAAGGAGGAGACAGACAGCTGTGTTTGTGCCACCTAGAATCTATGGATTCCTTTTTTTTTTTCGATTTCAGATACAGTCAATCACAGAGCAATGCATGGATCACAGTAGTCAGGTCCCCGCCCAGGAGGAAAAAGTGGAGTTTTCTAGTAAGCTGGAGGTGAAAGAAGGTGTTTTTGGTCACTGAAGCTACCTACCACATAGACTCAATGACGACTCAGACAGTACATCAACTCTTTGCAGTGCTCTGGCAAAATGGGGCTAGATCATGGATCGGCAACCTTTCAGACGTGGTGTACCGAGTCTTCATTTATTCACTCTTATTTAAGGTTTCACGTGCCAGTAATACATTTTAACGTTTTTAGAAGGTCTCTTTCTAAGTCTTTAATATATAACTAAACTATTGTTGTATGCAAAGTAAGTAAGATTTTTTAAATGTTTAAGAAGCTTCATTTAAAATTAAATTAAAATGCAGAGCCCCCCAGAATGGTGCCAGGACCCAGGCAGTGTGAGTGCCACTGAAAATCAGCTCGCGTGCTGCCTTCAGCACCCGTGCCATAGGTTGCCTACCCCTGGGCTAGATGCTTTCAACTGAAGGTGGAACAGCATACCAGATAGCTCTTCAAGTCGTTTCCCCATGTGACCAGCATCACTTCAGTCTTGCTTTGTGTCAGTAACAAGCGGTTTGATACAGGGTGTCTGTGACAGCTCATTCGGAGCAAGGTCACGCCACGAGTTTTCACTCGTCTTCTAATAGTAAATTAAAGTAAAACTCAAAGAATTGGTCCTTTAAATTTCAAACCAAAACTCACTGGGTGGTCACACCATTTAAGTGAAGGTGCATCGGCTGTTAGGACCAGGACCAAGACCCTGGGTTAGGCCTGTGGAGCAAATCTTCCAACTCCACTCCCCATTCGATGAAGCAAATCTTCCAACTCCACTCCCCATTCGATGAAGGAGGCAAGCTTTCTTAACTTGTCTGATGGTTCCTGACTGGCTATGCCCTCCGTTCTATTTGATCCCTGTAACAGGGTGGCTTTCCTGTGGGCTGGAGAGCCTGAGGCTAAGCCAGCCCTGATTATAAGATGAACCACATCTGAGGTGAATCCAGGATTCCAATAACAGCAGCAGCAGAAAGCTGAAGGGAGGAGTGTAACTGAGTGAGTAGCTGAGATGAGACTGCCAGAAGTGGGAAGCCTGGTGATAAACTGGGGAAGCTCAGGAGACCATGTGACTCTGGTAGAAGGAGTAGCTATGAGGAGCAAGTTAGGTTCCTCCAGAGCTCTCGCCAGACAAAGCCTGGGAGTGAGAGTTAAAGAAGGGAAGATGAACCGAAAAACAATGTTTGCTTTGGACTTTTGAGTTCTGTTCTTGTGAGAAACTGTTACCAGCCAGAAGAGAGCTGGGGAAATTAAAAGATTGAATTTAAAAGTTCACTGGAGACTATGTGAGTTCTTAAGTGAGCCCAAAAGAAAGGGCAATAGAGGGGGGATGTCCAAGAGGCCCCTAACTACAAGGGAGAGCCATCATGCTACAATCCATACATATAAATCCATGATATGCCCAAATCTTGAATACTACGTACAGATGTGGACTCCTTGTCTCAAAAAAGATATAGTGGCATTAGAAAAGGTTCAGAGAAGGGCAACTAAAATGGTTAGGGGGTTGGAATGGGTCCCATATGAGGAGAGACTTTTCAGCTTAGAAAAAAGGAGACTAAGGGGGGTATGATACAGGTATATAATATAATGAGTGGTGTGGAGAAAGTGAATAAGGAAAAGTTATTTACTTGTTCCCATAATAGAAGAACTAGGGGCCTCCAAATGAAATTAATGGGCAGCAGATTTCAAACAAATAAAAGGAAGTTCTTCACACAGCGCACAGTCAACCTGTGGAACTCCTTGCCTGAGGAGACTGTGAAGGCTAGGACTATAACAGGGTTTAAAAGAGAACTGGATAAATTCATGAAGGTTAAGTCTGTTATTGGCTATTAGCCAGGCTGGGTAAGGAATGGTGTCCCTAGCCTCTGTTTGTCAGAGGGTGGAGATGGATGGCAGGAGAGAGATCACTTGATCATTCCTGTTAGGTTCTCTCCCTCTGGGGCACCTGGCATTGGCCACTGTTGGTAGACAGGATACTTTGGTCTGACCCAGTATGGCCATTCTTATGTTCTTATGTAATCCCCGACCTGAGTATAAGGCCTTTATACAAGACATTACTAAATGCTGCACAGTCATCTGATAACACCTCCTGCCCTGTGAGCCCTTCGACTTGCGATGGAGCAACGGCTGACAGCAGGAGTTCCCATGGCCACTTCCCAGAGGATCTTACTCAACTCCCAGGAGTAAGGGAGCTACTGACATGGGACAGAGTCAAAGTAACTACAACAGTCCTTGTCATGTTAAGGGGTTATTCAGACATGCTGCTTTGCTCTTTGTTCCATCTCTCATGTCCATTCACTTCTCCCTCCCCGCCCATGTGTCCCCCAGTGCCTACTCCCTTGTTATCCTCCTGCATTTGCTGCCATACTCCCTGGTTCCTTTCCGCCTGCTCCCTTGATTGTGCTTCCCAGCAGCCCTGCTCCCCTGCACTTGTTTCCTGCGGCCTAGGACTCCTCTTACCTGCCTGTGTTGCCCAGGCACATTCTTATGGCCCCTTCCTTCACCTGGTCCTCTAGTCCCCTAGACATACTGTCCAGCTACCTGATTTTCTTCTTTCATGGACATTCCTATCCAGTCTCTGAAGGTAGATCTTGTTTCCCTTCCTCCTCCTTCTTTAAAGATGCCTCTAGAGATCTTTAGACTCCAGTCTGTGACGAAGAGCCTTGACGTAAGGACCAGGAGCCAGCATCATGTGCCCTACCAGCCATTTGCTGGTCACCAGCAAGTGATCTGGGGCCCACCAGAGCCCCAGGGAGAACAGTTTGACTATCTCTGGCTGAGAGGATTTTGCCATCTGAAAGCTGCCTCGTTTTCACCCTGGTTTTGCTGGTAGGTGGAGATTGTCATGATGCTGCTGCTCCAGCTCTGTTTGAAGGTTGTGAGCAGGAATAAGAATCATGGTGTCACCTCCATCAATTCCCACCACAATTCCCATATTAAACTACCAGTTGGCTGCAGTATGAGACAGTATTTTTTCAGCTGTGCAACTTGCACAAACAACAGCCTTTTCTATCCTGTGATTACTTTGCAACAGCAACATCTGGCCTTGGGGTCACATGATTTATTTAGCAGGAGCAGCACTCCTCTGGCATTGGCAGCTTGGCCAGAATGTGGCTGCATGATCTGCTCACTGGCTTGAATACATGTGACCAAACTAAACCACCTCAGAGCTCTTTACATTTGATGTCTGTGAAGTGATGGATTAACCTTGGGCTCACTGGTCTTTAAAGCCCTGGCTGTATCTCAGACTTCCTCTTTGAGACTCATCCTGACAGGTTGTACCTGGCACCTTCTCCCTTTAAGGAACCCCAATGCCTCATTTCAGGTTGTCAGGTGATGAGGTCTTTGCTACAGAGGAGCTCACTCCCCATTCACATTAGTCTCAGCCTCTTGCCTCCTAAAATGTAACTGATGCCAACAAAGGTGTTTTGGCTTTTCTTGAAGGACATTCCCCTCTTTTCCCTTCCCTGTTTTTCAGAGCGTGTTTATTTCAGTCGGATATTTTTATCAAGACTGTATCACATTAGCAGTTTTCATTGGGAGTAATGAGTGCTAGGGGTCAGGCCTCTTTAAAAATAAATAGCTTCTGTTCAAATTCAGTGCCCAAGTGGTGAGTAGGTGGTGAAAATTGCTTTATTCAGGTGTCACTGCCCTTGGGAAGGTACAAAAAGCAGCTTAGTGCCTGGGGCAGAAGGTTTTGATCCAGGTTACCGTGGCTAGGGAGAGGGTGGGAAATTACCCCATTCTGATGTCAGTGGCCCAGTGGGAAACCCAATGTCTCATTTCCTGGGGGAGTTTCACAGATACTCTACCTGCTGGAGATTTCATATTCTTGAGCATCTACAGTACAAGGAATTCCTGCAACAGTAACAGTTTCTGCAATGTCCTGATGTTTCTGGCCGAGATTTGAGCCAGCAATAGTGAGTCTAGTGCCACCTTCAATTGGTCCAGATAGGGGATAAACCTGCAAAGATACCCAAGCATGTGTTCACTTCATAGCACCTCAGATGTCGGCAGTCTAATATGGTGCTGGATCTAAAATAGTCTAAGTTCTGTCCTCTTTCTAGGGTGGACATAGGAGACGCTTTTTGCTGGCCAAGACTTGTGTCAGGTTCTCTTGCTATAGAGTAGCTGCTCTAACATCACAAGCAGGAAGGGCTACTCCTGGGGGAATTCTGTGCCAAAAAATAAAAAATTATGTGCATAATATTTTACAAATCTGCAAAATTCTACATATATTTTATTTGTAGAATTTTGCAGATTTGTAAAATATTATTTGTGAAAATAATACAATATAATTAAATGGAGCCCCAGATGCCTGGGGCTGACAGCAGGTGGGAGTGCTCAGGGGGAAATCACAAATTGTGTGTGAAAAAAAATTCTGTAGGGAACGTAAATTCTGCACAAATTCGACATTGTGTAATGGTGTGGAATTCCAGCAGGAATAAAGTGCTGTAAATGAGAGACCAAGGATCCATGCCTTCCTCCTTCCCACACTTTGGTCTTATCACTGATTTCCACAAAGGTTTAATTCCATTAAATTCCCCTTTAGAACTGCTGTGGCAGTCCATCCTTTGCCTACTCACTGCTGCACTGACTGCTTCTCTGGGGGCTCTGGTGATGAGAAGCTATTATCTATTACTTGTATTGCAATAGTGTCCAGAGGCTCTCCCATAGGTTCAGTACCCCACTGCACTAGGTGCTGCACAAAAAGACAATCAAAAGACAGTATATAGGAGTATATAGGATAAATTATGACAAGAAGCATCAAGTGAGTATAACATGTAACTGGAGGGAGGACAAGGTGACAGCAAGGGGGACACAGGGTTACAGACTCATAATCTATAGTAAACGGCAAAGGAGAGGTCAAAAAGATTTTTTTTAAATAAACCAGAATTATTAACCTCTGCTTCCTCTTCCATCCCTGTCAAGTCACTGTCACTTCGCCATGTGCACCTTTGTTATTTCAGGCTCACCTATCACTATGCTAGTCTATCCCAATCACTGAGTTAGGACAGCAAGGGGATTCCACTCTTTGGACTTCATCCCCAATTCCTGGATCCAGCAGCCTCCTGCATATTGGTTTCAATTGGTCTGAGGTATACATTTGTTGTTTCTTTCATCTTGGCTACTACAGAGTGGTTGCACTCTAGCACTTTGTGTCAGGCTCTCCAAACTCTCAGTGCTGAAGAATTAACAGTGGGAGAGGAACTGTTGTTGCTATTTGGACTGTCAGTGAGGGTTTTTTGGCTGCTTTGTGAAACCCCCATTGCCCTTGAGTGCAATACTGTAAAGAGTAGTCGTTACTCACTGAATAAATGAGGGGTGCAGGACATACATCCACTATCTCTTCTGCGCAGGAGCCTCGGAAGATGCAGCTGGGCTGCTCCCCTCCACACCATACACAGCTATACTTGGAGTCAGCCGTTTGGCAGCGGCTGCAATCAGAGTGTCCCATGGAGCAGTTATAGAGTGTTACTGCAGAGGAACGACATTCAAAAGAGCATCTGTGAAAATCCCAACAATGCACAGCATTGATCCCAGCAACCATGCATCTGGCACCAACAAACCAAACAACTGCTCAGGGCCTGTAACATCCAGGATTAAGGGCGGCCCCTGATTTCCCAGTTATGGGACTATTGTAGGACACCCTGAACACCAACAGTCTCAATTTCAATTTTCCCAGCTACCCCTTGGCCTATTCCCTAAATCCCTCTTTTGCTGGTCAAGTGTCACTCTCCTACCGTAGAGATCCACAGCGCTGTCCACTCGGAGGTGTTGCTTCCTCTGCACAAACACCGCAGCACTGAATTCAAGTTGAGGTGCCAGGTAACTATACTGCAAAGAGACCAGAATGTCAGGGTATCAAAGGGACCAAATGAGGACACTAACTAATTGACTGAATAAACAGAAGTGCCTCAGTGCTTCATACAGTAGTTTAACACACATTGCAGCAAATAACATGCCTCTTTCATTAAGAGACAAAGGGCTTGACTCTCAAAGATGGGCAGGGTAATTGCACATGTAAATATGTTTGTGCAAATGGCTATTTGTGTGCCCAACGGACCACCTGTAGATGCAAATGCCAACTGCATGTTCACATGTGTTATTTGTGGAAAAAACTCACTCCAGCTGAGACACCTTGTGACAGAACCAGTACGACTCACCTTTCTGTGAACCTGGTCAGTGTTCCCACATGACCCAAAGTGAAGAGATCATTGACTAAGTAGAAGGTGATTACCAAATCAAAAAGGGGATTCATCTCGTTAGCTGAGTATGTTTGAAAAAGACAGCAAGTGATGGGGAGAGCTGGAAGGAAAGGTCAGAGAAGCTTAAGATCTCAGACAACTGTGATCTCTTCCTCCCCACTTTGCTCTGAGCCTTAGTAGTAGGGAAAGACTTGGGGAAAAGCTTTATGCTGTGGGGAACACACACTTGTAAAGTACATTGTAACTAAAGCATAGAACTTGTCACTGGCATGCATGAGGATTCTTTGCAGTAAGGAATCCAGGGTGAGGGAACCCCACCCTATGAGAACTGAGGGCTTGTCTGAGATCTTCTGCGCTGGGCAGTGGAATAGCAAAAGAAGTTTCAGAAAATCTTTCAAGCATTTCAGCAGACCCAACAACAAACAAGACAGTCCTTGTTATCCTGACAGATGGAACAACAACATAACCTACAACAATTTATTGCACAGCAGGTGCAGCAGCAGCTCATGGAGAAGCTGGTGAATCCCACAGCAAGGAGTGAAAACCGGGCAGTGGGCACAAGACTGTGTAAAATGGGCCCAACAGATGACCCTGATGCCTTTTTATTGACATTCAAGAGGGTGGCATGAGGAGCGGGCTGGGAGGAGAGAGTATGGGCCCTTCAATTAGCTCCATACACTTGAGAGAGGCACAAGCTGCCTTTGTGGTACTGAGTGATGCACAAGCAGCTGACTATAATATAATAAAAGCAGCTGCATAAGGCAGCTCCAAGGTGAGCGCTCGAATACCGGATACCCGGTGGGTTGACATGACCGCGACCAGAAACGCGACCTTCCAGGAGAAGAGAAGGAGAGAGCAGGAAGCCAAAGGCTCGAAGTGGGGGACCCATGAGCTATCACAGCACCAGATGCAAGTCCCAGGGAGGAACAGGATCTCTGACATGTGGGTAGAGGCACTCCAGGCCCTTGAGCAATCTGGCTGTGATATCCTGAGAGAAAACTGAGCTCCCCTGAGGGTGGGTGGAAGGTTGAGATGGCTGCTAGATGGATGATAGATGAGAGTGACAACCCCTGAAGCCTGAGGTGCAGGAGGTATCTAGAATGATCTACAATGGGGTTCACTCGGAACAAACCCCCTTATTCACCATTCAGCAGGTGAATAGCTTCCATAGCTCCCTTATTCACCATCCAGCAAGTGAATAGCCACGTAGGTCACTCTGGTGGAGGGCTTTCCACTGCCCAACAGGACTCGTTGGACCTCAGACGAGCACTGGCATTCTTGCACGTTTAACCACACAGCAGCCAATCCACCAGATTCGGAACCCTTCAGACCTTATAGAAACCAGATCGTCATGTTGTGGGCGAAGACCGACCTGCCCTGAAATGGAGGGTGAAAGGCTGATATACTGGTCAAGTGGACCTCAATTTATGAAAGGGACAAGCACGGGAGACTGAGATGTAGAAGGTAGTCCAAGATCAACTGAAGTGAGGCCTGCTCAGGCCTAATACCCTGGTTCATGTGCTGGGCCTTGGACATTTCCATTTGGCCAAGTAGGCCGCCCCGGTGGAGGGCTTTCTGCTGTTGGATCTGCTGGACACGGGCCAAGCCCTCCTGCTCTGCTGCATTCAGCTATGCAGCAGCCAACGCGTTAGGTGCTGCACTGCCAGGTTCAGGTGCAAGAGACTGCCATGGTTCTGGAACAGCAGATCTGACCAGAGAGGCAGCTACAGTGTGGTGTCACCGAAATGTCTGGCAGTGTGCCAAACCAGTGCTGGTGAGGCCAATCCAGGGCTAGTAGGATCACCTTTGCCCTGTCCTGCTTGATCTTCATGAGGACTCTGGATTAATGGCACTGTTGGGAAGGCATACATCAGAGCCCCCAACCACTGGAGTAAGAAGTCATCTGACAAACAGCCCCTGTCAATCCCCCAAATCGAGCAGAATACGTGGCATTTCCTCCTAGTAAGTTGCGAACAAGTCCATGGAAGCTCATGCTGACCACCTCGGGGATGCACCCCCATGTAACTCCGGGGTACTCAGTGCTGGGTAAAGCCCAGTGCCGGGGGTGCACTATACACCAAGACCGAAGTACTGGGAGTTAACTCCGGTCAGGATGGCTCCGAGGCTGGGTGGAGAGCAGCTTCCACGAGGAGGCCCTCAAATGGATGTCACACTCTTTCTGTGTTCTGGGATGAAAGTTTTTATAGATGCAACTCTTTCCTCAAGCATTTCAGGCAGCTGCTACAGGGGTCACTAACAAGCATCAGCCTATTGCATTCGGTGCAGGGCTTAAAACCCAGAAACCGGGTCATGCCCCGCCTAGGACAAAGTCCCCGCCGGGACCCTAACTTACTAGGTACAGTGCTTAACAACTATTTCACTAGCTAACTACTATAAACTAACTGTTTACAATACTAAAATAAGAAGCAAAGGAGAAAAACCACTGACTGCTTGCTAGGCAAGGGAAAGGTGCTCCAACCAACCACACTGGTGGTAAGAAGGAACTGAGAGGGCATAGGACCAGCATCACCTAATATACTGACACATGAGCGCACACTCCAGAGGGTGCCACAACTGACCCTATGGATACCACTAAGGCAAAAATCTCCAACAACTATGTACATGGGTGTGCACTAACCTGGAATGATGTGCCTGAGCAAGCACTTGAAGAATCCACGATCTTTCCTACGGTGCCTATGCCTCTTCACCATAACATCCTTGCCTACCACAGGAGTCAAATGACCCCAAGTCCTCACCCAGTGCCACTACCATGTTTCAACCCTCTAGGGCTCTCAAAGGCAGTCAGAGAAGCAGCTACAGCAGTAGGGTGCCCAGACAGGGACCTCTAGGGACAGCTGTATGTGCCATCTATTCAGGCTATTTACAAATCCTCTCCCCGTACCACATAGCAGCACACACCCTCCTCTTCCCTCTCCAAAACCACCCTCAAATCTCTCATCCTAGTAAAAACAGTCCACAATCTCTGGGCCAGTATCCCTCTCTATTCTGTTGCAAAGGCCAGACATAATACTTTATGTCATCTATAACTCTAGCACCCTCAGCAGGCTGGGACTGTACGTGCTACCAACCTCATACTTAACACCTATCATATTTTCTGTTATTTTGGTTTTCTCCAAGAGGATTTCTTCAAAAGGAACTGTCCCCAGTTCCAGAAGAGCCCACAGACAGGTAAACAAAGCACTGCTACTGGGAGTGACATAGTGCTAAATGAAAGGGCAATGGAGCTAACCTTTTCGATGTCATAGGGATGGTAGTGAGATATGTTAGAGGGATGACATTGTTTTCTGCCACAATCATGGCATTATCACTGTAGTATGCCACAGAAAAAACTAACCTTCTGCCAGATGAAGACTTTATTATTATTACTTGTCTTACAGCAGCCTCAGGAATCAGAGCCCTGGTATGCCAGGCACCATACAAACACAGGACAGAAAGACAATTTCTGCCCCAAAGAACTCACAATTTAAGTAATTTTTAGTCTTCTCTCCAGTCAGATTATGAGGATCATCAACAAAAACCTGGATGAGACTGGATTAGTGGAAAGTCTGGATAGCTTCTGCCATCTGAAATACTTACCTGGTGTAGCTGACATGTGATGTAGCAGAGTGATCGGTTTGCTTCCTCCCCCTCAACATAAGCATCCATCACCACTGTCTTCCCCTCCACAATCAGGACACACTCATAGTCCCATTGCTGATCCTACAGCCAGGGGTGGGGGAGGGGGAGAGAGAGAGACACACAGCTTCAACAGTATCTACTCACATGGCCAAAGCAACACACAGAGACTCACGGGCACACACCATTATGCTCCCCCATATAACTTCTCCTCCTGTTCCCTTCTCAGTGCTCTTTTCCATACCACTCTCTACGCATGCAGCATGCTCCAGCATCCTCTCATTTGCCATGTCATCTTTCTCCTCCCTTCTTCGTGATCCCCACACGAGAGGAATCAAATCAAGACCACAAACAACTTAATTCCCAGAAGACAGACACTGTATGCTGAGGAAAGGAAAAGGTTGCTATCAAAAGACTTCAGTCCAGAAGCAGAGGGATTAGAGAAAAAAAGACCAGAGAAAGAGAATTAGAAAAATGAGCCAGGATGTGTGTCAGTCACCAACCACGCTTGTAAGTACAATACACACTTCAACAAGAGAAAGGAAACAATTAATCTGTAACAGAGAAATAGGCCACATGCCCTGAAACCTGTCAGGTTCCAGCTGTGGTCTGTATGGAAGTCTATCAAAGACTATCATTCCAGAGAGGTTATTGAAGTAGTCTTCGATTTTCAGAGACAAATATGATTTTCGCCTCTGACTGTAAATGCAGCCCAAAGGAATCAGAGTTTTTGAGGATCTGCAAGGCTTAATTTTAACTCTGTTGTAGAAGCCTCAGATGTGGAATGGCCACACGGAGATTTTACTACATCAGGAGAAGGGGAGAGAGCAAAGAAAAATGGAAGAACTCCACTCAATTTTTGAGGTTTAAAATGGAACAAGAAGGGACTTAGCAGGGACCCATCCTGGATACACAGCCCTGACATGCAGGAAAGATGCAGTTTGATGATACTCTCATTGTTGCAGCCAAATCCTGACTCTCTCCTGCTCTAAAGGAGAAAATGCTCAATTCCCCCTCACCAGCCACTGAAGTCCCCCAGATACCTCCTTACCAGAGATGAGGTTCAAATCCCCATCTTGTTACCAAAACAATCCTGGAGCTTGCCCGTTTGCACCTATGACAGCACCTCAGCAGTGTAGGAATTTAAGTGCTTCAGCAAGGTGACTTTAAAATTTGACGTATCTAGGAACTGACATGCCAGAGGCTGCCCACAGGGTGCCTTGCTCCTAGCAAACCTCTTCTCAGTGCTAATGGGAAACAGCACATACCTGATACAAATTGAAGTTTTTCCCAACCAGAGTTATCTTCTGTTCCACGTTGACTGGGAGCAGAGAGGATCCCTGAATGCCCTGCACACAGGGACAGGCTCCAGGACCCCAGCGAAACTCCTCATTCTGAAAAACAAACACCCATAAAGAGCACCTCCGGCGCAGGGAATTGAGCTTGACTGGAGCAATCAACACAGGCAAATACAGGAATGAAATCCCATCCTAAGAGAAGGGGAAGCTGGGCTCACTGGGTATGTTTATATTTGGAGCTGACTTCCAGCTTGCCCAGACTTACTCGCCCTCATTGAGGTAGCATGCTGAGAACTATTGCTGAGAGCTGAGATGGCCCAGACAGTGGTGAGCGGCAGCACGGGCAAGCCATGCCAGGTACATAGCAACAGGCTCAGATGGGTTTGCACTAAACATGGCTAGCCCCTAGCCTCTTTGGTACTGCCCATGCCACTGCAGCTACACTACTCTTTTTAGCAACCTAGCTCAATGACAGCTATAATGAGTATGCGTGTGCAGGCTGGGAATCGCACCCCTAGTTCTTAGTGTAGACCCAGCCATTTACTACAGGGGTAAGGAGAGTAATATAAGACCCCAAAGACAGCGAGCAAGAGAAAGCAGACACTACGGAAGCCCTAGGAATGGTGTACCAGGAAACCCCTTGCTTGGACACTGTGCAGCTCCCGAGTAAATGGTCACAGTACAACACCAAAGACCCCTTCCTTCCTCAGACTGCCATTTCCCACTCTGAACACATCACGATCCTTTGGCTCCTTCTACATGAAAGCCCATCTTCCTTCCTGTGATGTAATGTCTCCCAGTTCGGTGACCTGCACCTGAATTTCAAAGTAGATCATAGCTCTAAAGGTAGGTCTGAGAGCTGCATCAGAGACTCACCAACTCCAAAAATCCAGGGGCATCGTACTGGTAGTCAAAACCAGGGTGCAGGATTCTGGGGAAATCAGAAACATCTCTCTCTGAAGAGTCTCCATCGCCTGAGAGAAGAGTGGAAGCAGAGAAGGGTGACGTATCATTCTCGGTCTGCAGTGAATCCATCCAGTCCTCTGTGTCCTTGAGCTCTGTGCCTTCCCCAAGTAGCCAGTCAGGAAGGACTGAAGATGGAACCTCAGAGGGAGGCAGTTCTGTCTCTAGGTCTCCTGGGAAATCAGCAGAGGCAGTAGGGGCACTTGAATTTTGGTTGGGGGTGAAAGGAGATGGGATGGCAGATGTGGATGCCTCAGAAGTTGGTAGAGAAGCAGTGAGTGGCCACGTGGAATTCATGACATCAGGGGGAGGGGTTAATGCTGACACAGCTGGCTGCAGAGTATTAAAGGCAGCAGTGTTAGGTGGGTCAGTGAACCACACCTCTGGGGCTGGGGCTGGTTCAGAGGCAAGCAGAGCTGTATGGTCTACAGTCTCTGCAGGGCTGGTAGTGACAGATTCTACAGTAGGATATGTGGCAAGGCTGGTAGTAGTGGGCTTGTCTGTTAGGGGTAGCACCTTGGATTCAGTGGTGGTCTTGAGAAAGGTGAGAATGGCTGTAGTTGGAGATGCTGTGGGGGTATGGCTGAAGGTTCCTGTGGGATGAGCAGTCATGGCAGAGACTGCAGGCAGAGTGGTGGGGACTGACTCTGTGATGGGAGTGTGGGTAACCACCACAGGGACTGGGGGAGTGACAGGTTTGGTGGCCACAGTCAGAGTGTTGGTGGAGACCATGGTGGTGGAAGCAGCTGAAGAAAGAAATGGACTTGAGGTTGGAATTTGTGTCTGAAGGGAGCCATTGAGATGGGGATAGAGAAAGAGAATCACAGAGTGAACATGAAAACAGCAACATGTGAGAGAAAGACACAAGCAAAAAACAGTCAGTCAGATTCCATGGCAAAAGGGAATTCCCTGGAGGCCACTTGACCCTTCTGAGATTTCTACTGAGAGAGGGAGAAGCCTCTCCCACCAGTTGGCGTCGCTGAGCACAGGGAATAAAGGCTAACACTGCACGTCCTAGAAGGAAATCCTGAGGGGCTGCAATTCTCAGCGTATGAAGGATTAGCTCAACTGTCAGCTTCTCCCCTTGCACAGCTTCATCCACCCTTCCCCACACCAAGAGACATCTGTCCCTCTCAGCTGGTGCTCCCTGCTCATTTTCTTCACCCTGCAATGAGCCCCGGCCTGACACACTTCTCCCCAGGCCAATTCTCTCTTGCTCCCTGCCTGCCTCCCTACTATCAGCTCCCTGATGGTTTCCTCCCAGCCTCCTGATGCCTCATAACTTCACATCAGGATCGCAGGCTGGGTACGAGGGAGGGTTTCTGGATGAGTTATGACTCACTCTGAATAAGAGGCCCGTCCTGCCTCACTGCCCTGCTGCTGGAAACCCTTCCTCAGCCCCCACCCCACAATACCTGAGAAAGCTCTACAAAGCAGCCAGGCTCTGAGGGTTCAAAGAGCCCCTCTTTAGTATCAGAAGGGGGCCCACACTCCTCTTGACACTTTCAGTCCCACAGCACCAAGATGGCTGCCATCTTAATCTGAGTAAAAACCTAATCTTTCTGGACTTCAGTGGCATTCTTAACAGATGGGATCTATGCATGAGACAAACCCTCTCATTGTAGATAATGGTCCCCTCTTCACAAGTTGCTTTGTGGGTGCAGAGGTGTTGGTGGATACACCAGTTACATCCCCAGTGACTGCTCACACATCCCTGACACCTGAAACAACAGTACAAGATTAGCCTCTGAGGAGGTCCAGTAGTCAGACAGGAATGGCCAAAGCCTTTAGACAGGGAACCAATATGTACTCACGGTGCTGACTTCCAATGCAAGGCCACTGCGGCACAGTCATAGAAAGAGAAATCCACTGAAGCAATGAAGACATCATGGAAACGCACCACTAGCTTTATAGTTATATGCTCTGAAAAGGGGGAAAAAAATGGCACCTCTAACACACTGGAGCTGTGTCAGGTCCCCGTGCTGCAATATTATTACAGAGACAGTCAGACATATGGTATACTTTATAGAGGGACACACTGTCTCCATAGATTAGTTGGGAAACAAGCTTCCCAGCATAAGCCCAATTTTCATCCTCCCTTAACTTAATTAAAACCAAACCAATGGATATCATAATTTTATATTATATATATATATATATATATATATATATATATATA
>ML677435.1:410738-589499 GCA_007922305.1 Dermatemys mawii
ACATACACACACACACACACACACACAACGGACACTCGATAGAATGCTCATCTGTATAACGCGAATTCCGATACAACACTGTCACAGATCCCATATTTAATAACAGTCATTCATTTTCATTGTAACGCGGTCCCTGCTAGAACGCAGAACTTGGCATGGATCCCAACTCCCACATTCTAGCAAGAATCTGGTGTATGTATCGCATCCTACCATCACATGGAGAGGTTTATATAGTGTGCAAATTATGAGGTAAATCAGGAAAGGTGTTTACAAGACCTCTGGATACAAATTTGTCGGAGACTTGAGAATTTTTGTCTGGCCTGATTTCAGGTATCCTTTTACCTACAAACCCCAAGAGGGTCTCATTCTCTTTGTCTCCAGGAGTACTAGAGCATTTTCACTGTTTTCTTGCAGATTTGATGACTGACGAAATATTCATACTTGTTATTTAAGACACAGCCAATGCTCATGCAGACACATTTAATACAGATTGTTTTTATGTTGTTTTCAGGGTTGTTGCAGATGTAGTGGTCTCAGGATATTAGAGACGCAAGTTGGAGAGTAATATCTTTTATTGGACCAATGCCTGCTGGTGAAAGAGACAAGCTTCCAAGCTCTGTGTAATCTCGAAAGCCTTTCTCTCTCACCAGCAGAAATTGGTCTGATATAAGATATTACCTTATACACCTTCTCTTTCTGTTTTTATAAGCACATTTATCATCTGTATTCAAAGAACACCCGCCCACGACACTGGAGACAGACATTAGCACTGTGAACAAAAAGGGAAAGCCCCACAGCCAGCTGATCTCCAGGCTTTGCTGTTCCTCAGGGAGCTGGCCAGGCTGCTCACCTACCAAGTGAATAAGCAGTCTGCAGGCTGGGCTGCCCTTCTCCCCAGGGCAGTTCAGTCAGTTGTTCGCTTCCTTTCTTCCAGGTAGGCTGTATGTATGTATGTATGTATGTATGTATGTATGTATGTATGTATCTGGATTCAGACAAATACTAAAATCACCTCTAACTCTGCATCTAAGAGAGGCTCAGTATGGCGCAGGCTGGGCTCTTTACAAGAGGACAGAGGTGAAGGGTACTGTTGAGAAAAATATCTGACTAAAAGGTGTGTGAAAACCAATTGTTACAACCACACGCAGATCAATCTTGGGCAAGGAAAAATCACCAGCCAACATAGTGTTGCCAATTCCTGTGATTTTGTCACAGAGTTCAAGATGTTTGGTGGTTTTTGAAAGGTCCAATGATTTCATGAATGCTGGATTCATATTCTTAAATATGCCATGCTCCAAAATGCTCACTACTGCTCATTACTTTTATTAGGGCAGAAGCCAACCTGGTTTCAGTCAAAATGGCTTCCATTTCCCTAGAAATGAACACAAGGCTGCACCTAGTGAAGATGGCCACACATTCTGACTGTTTTCAATGTGAATGAAGCCAGGCTACCTTCAGGGAAGATGACCACTGCATTATTGTTGGGGGATGAAGGCTATCGATGAATGTGGGGACCAGGAGGAGGTTGCAGGGGTAAGTAAGGGACGAAGGGAGTGGCAATGAAGGGGATGCCAGGGAACCAGAATGTGCAGGAGAATATGGGAAACAGGCAAGAGGCCGAAGAAATCCAGGAGGAGACTAAGGGGGTGCAAGGGAATGGAGGGAGGCAGGGGTAAAATGTAGGATAGTTTAACAGGAAAGGCAGGCAAATGTGAGGACAGGTGAATGTTGGGACAGGCTGGGGACAGGAGATTGTAGGGGAGAGGACTATGGAGGGTGGAGAGGAAGATGGGGAAGGGAGAGAGACTGATAGAAGAAGGGAACAGAAGGCCAATTCCCAGCCTCAGTACCAAGGAGAGAGGAAGGTGAGTTCCCTCCAAGGCCCACACTTCTGCCTTTGCCTTTCAGGTTGAGTTGTAACCTTAAGATGTTCACATCTTTGGGACAATGGCTTCTGCCACACAGTTCAAAAACCAGAAAGCAAACAAGAAACATTACGTTTGAAGTTTTGAGAGACATCATGATTTGTAAACCAGCCCCATGATGTTTTCAGATCTGACATAAGCTTTTTGAATGCTTGAGGCTGGCCATACGGTAACAGCAGTTTAACTCGCTACTCCCTGCCCAGATGAAGATGTTCCTGAAACTACCAAATCCTCCAGATTCACAGAGTCACAAAATTATAAATGTTACTAGTTCAATCAGTCCAGCGCCCCGAGCAACATAGCACTGTTCACTCCAGTGCTGTGTCACTCTCATTTTCAATCATCGCTGTGATGGTGATCCCAAGCACTCCACTGGTGAGAGGATTCACAATGCTGATGCAGATCATGGGCAAGAAGTTTAGCCTGATATTTAGCCTACGTTTTCTTGACTTATTTCCATGCTATTACTTCTGCTCTTACCCAACTTTATCACTCCTTTAGTTCTTATCCTTTGAATACCGGTGCACAGGTCCCTAGTTCCCCCTCAGCCTTATCTCAGTCAAGCTGCATATATAAAACCCTTTAAAATGAATCTTTCCAGTCTAATGTATTGTCCACAATCACCCTTGGGGCCCTAGGTCTCTTCCAGCCTTTGCTTCTTCATAAGTATTTCCCTCCTATTGGATAGGAACATAAGACTGGATGAGACTCCTGGGTCATTGAGTCCAGTCCCTCACTATTGCAGGCAACTGCATCATATAATCCCATTCATTTGCCCCTGCTACGCCTACGGGGTGGCTGTTCCAGAACCTCGCTCCCCTGATGGTTACAAACCTCTTTCTAATTTCCATCCTAAGAGTATTCATGATCAGTTTATATCCGCTTATTCTTGCGCCAACATTGTCCTTTAGCTTAAACCAGCTCTTCATCCTCCCAGATGTTGTTTTCCTCCCTGATATATTTATAGACAGTAATCGTAACCCCTCTCAGCCTTCATTTTGCTGGGCTAAACAAGCCAAACTCTTTAAGTCTCTTCTCCTAAAGTAGGCCTTCCATTTCCCTGATCATCCTAGTAGCCAGTTCCTTACTCACTTTAACATTCTTGCACTAACCTTATTTCTCATTTTAACTAATAATTTCCCATGTGGTATTGTATCAAATATTTCCAGAGCTCCAAAGAGATTAGATCTCCTGCATTCCTCTTGTCTTATCAAAAAAAGATGTGCTATTCTGGCAAAATCTATTTCTTGTAACCCATCCTGCATTTTATCCCATTTTCCATTTATTTTCATGCCTTTAATTTCTGTTGCTTTAAAAACTGTTCTAAAGCCTTGTATACTACTGAGGTCAAGCTAACGGGTCTGTTGTTCCCAGATCACCTTTTTTCCTTTTCTTAAATATAAGTACTATAGTTCCTATTTTCCAGCCATATGATGCCACCCCTAACTTGATAGATTAAAAATTCTGGTTACTGGATTAGCAGTGTAATGAGCCAGTTCTTTCAGTATTCTGAGATGAGGATTATTCGTCCCCCTGATTTGAATGCATTAAGCTCTTTGAATTTTGCTTTCACCTCCGATGCAGTATTTCTGTTTCTATACATTGAATCCCAATTAGCCATCCTGCCTTTGCCCCCAATTCTATATGATCATCCTTATTGAAAACTGAGGTAAATATTCATTTTGTTTTTGGGCCAGACCTAGATTATCCTTAATCTCTACCCGATACACCTTGCATAGTTGCCCCATTTTTTCTCTTCTTGTTCTCTTTTTATTTATATGGTTAAAGAACTTTTAACTATTTGTTATAATTTCCTTTGCAAGGTTTAACCCAACTTGACTTTTGGCAATTATCACTTTACTTCTACACCTTCTGACCTCCTTCACTTTCTTTGCGGATTGATCCTTTTTACACTCCTTTGCAGAACCTCTGCTTACTCCTACTATCACATTTTTGAGGTGGTATTTCATCAGTTAGGTCTGGAGCACTTCCCTACAAGTTTATTCTTCTTGTTGGGGATGCAAGTTCCAGATAATTTTTGCACTTTTGACTTGAAGAAATTCCAAGGCTTCTGTCCTTGAGTCTTCTGTCTTCAGTCCAGTTGCCTTCACTAATTAGTTCCCTTCATTTCTCAAAGTCTGCCCTGTAGTTTGTGACCTAGTTTTGATTATCCTTCCATTTAATTTAAACTGAATTAACTCATGCTCAGTCAAGCCAAGGTTATTTTTTACAACTAGCTCTTCTATAATGTTACTGGTTATCAAAACCAATTCTAAAATAGTATTAACTTTTGTTGGCTTAATGACTATTTGGTGACAAAATCTGTCAGCTAACATATCCAGGAATAACTGGGCCCTACCATTATTAGTAGCATTTGTTCCCCAACCTGTATCTGGGAAGTGAAAGTCTCATAGAATGAAAATTACCAGTAGTATTTATCTACCTAACTCAATGGTAAAAAACTAAGTTACAACCGAGTTAAGGTTGCTTAGTAGTACGTCATCCCACTTGCAGAAACTGAGATGAGCAAAACTCAATGTACAGTTAATGTTGCCCATGCAACCTTAACTCTGCCCGCTTTCAGAAATATCCCAGCATGCCTCATTCACACATATATCATTCCTCTGCCAACAGTGGCTGAAATGTACATGTTCATCTTCTTTACAACCCATTCACTCTCATCCACAGACAAATGGACAGAAAAGGAAAAAAAAATACAGTCGCCAACACCATCTTCTGTCTACCCTCTTTGAGCAATACTTCAATGAGCACGTACTCACAGTGGCCCTTGACACTTTAAGATTCAGGTGGTTCCAGACCCTGGTGAACACTGACACTTAGCCAGCTCCCCAGAAACAATACCATATGTGTACAATTTAAGAACCATGTGACAGACTTTTAAAACTCCCTTACACTTACTCACATGATACCAACTCAACTTATACTTTCACTTAACCATCATTAAAGCACTGGAATTCTCTCATATTCCACCTCGTCACAGACATTCTGACAAACTCCACTGTTCCTTCTCCTGATGTTTCATTTACAGAAAATGTTGAACTGACCTGTTCCTGTTTTCAAAGCTGGTGCTTGGCTGGGATCTGGGGAGGGACACACGATGCCAGACTCTGTCAGAACTGCTGGACTCTCGTAGTCTTCAAAGTAACACAAATAGGATTCTTCCTCATGCAAGGATGGTAATTCCAAGATAGTCAGGAAAATCTGCCAATCAAATATTAATATAAATCCACAATTTGTCCCTTCATAATTCAAACTTTTCTAGTTAATATAATTTTGTTTTCCTAATCTCTCATTTTTAGAGACACAGAAACAAGTAATTGATCCATCCATCCGTGGTCTTTCTAAGATGGCTCTCACTATTGTATCTAATCGCATTATCCTTGTTGCCATTTTCGGTGCATTTTCCTATTCCTTAATGTCCTTCCTGTAAGCAAGCACCCAGTTCTCTAGATGTAAGCTGGGTTCCCACTGGCTCTTGGCACATTGACAGAATTCTCATCCATGAGACACCTGCTTCCCATTGGCTCTTCTAGCAGAGGTCAGACACTGGGCTAATGATTTTAACTTTCTTTCGTTATCCTTTTAATAATCAGCATCATGAAACTTTAGAAATGTATAGGTATGCTTACACATGCCAAGCCAAGAACAGATTTTGCAGTAGCAGCACTAGGCAATTAAGAACCCCCAAAACATATCACTCTCTTAATAATATATGCATCGACATCTAACTTGACAAAGTTGTGATGGAACCCATCCCTCCTGGGGCCATCATGACATGTAAGTGCCCTGAGTAAGGCACACCCTGGATGAACTCCAAAGCTTAGTGATTCAGCTCCTATTGAAGTCAATCAGAGATTCTCTCATTTACACCAGAAGGGAAGGTGTCCGATCACCTACAAACATGAAAGGAGAAAGCCACCATTCTTATCACAGGGGTATGTTTTCCAAGTACAATGTCACTGCTCACATTTCTCTTTTCTTCTCTGCTGATATTAGCTGGGTTTAGTGACTGGATGGATAAACATTGCTGTGTAGAATTAAAACTCCAGAGCCACTGCTCACTCACTATGGATCTGGAGCACTCAGAGCGACGACTGCACCTGAAGAAAAAGATTTAGGAAATTATCAGTGTGCTTTCCAAAACTGAAGAGGGGATGCATTCTTTGGCTACAATATTGTTGTGAGCAGAAGTCTCCCCAGCAAACCAAAAGGTAGGGAAACCAAACACATCATCTACAGTAGTGACAACAAGCTAAGGCGTGCAGCCTCAATAGCCCCAATAGTGCTATGGGAATCAAAATTTGGGCATGAATGGGAATCTTGGCCACACCGGGGACATTAGATACAGTGCATCTTCATTTCGTAAATTACATTTACAGTTTACAGCTGAGTAAACCTGCCCACTAAGATTAAAGGTGGAGGTGAGAAACCTGAGAGGAAGAAGGGACATAACAGAGAGTTATGGGGGGAGGGATAGCTCAGTGGTTTGAGCATTGGCCTGCTAAAGACAGGGTTGTGAGTTCAGCCCTTGAGGGGGCCATTTATGGATATAGGGCAAAAATAGAGATTGGTCCTGCTTTGAGCAGGGGGTTGGACTAGATGATCTCCTGAGGTCCCTTCCGACTCTGTGAACTGAACACGGTGGCACTGCAGAGACAGAAACAGATAAAAGGATAGCCAAGTGGAAGCAGAACCATGTTTGATGGGAGCTGGAGTTCATAGCATTGCTGGATCCGCTACCAAGAAGTGGAAGCTACCAAGAAGTGGAACAGAGTGTCAAAGGCTGAATGAGGAGAGAGGATGAGTCAGTAGCAGAAGAAAGAAGGCTGTTAGCTGCTCAGAACAGACTAGTTTCCTTGTTGTGGTTGGAGTAAAACCCAGACTGAGATCCCCTGGGAAGAATACAGTGCATGGTGACTAAAGAGATGCGCAGAACTGAGTGAAATGCAATGGCTCCAATCTGCAGGAACTGGAAGGAGCCAGAGAAAAAGCAGCTGTTAACTAATGGTGACAGTTCAGGGAGGTAGTGTGGGGAGACAGAATCAGATGATAGAAGGATGAGGGATTAAAGAATGAATGAACTCAGAGGAGATGTACGTACGACATGCAGCAGCTAAAAGTATTCCAAGTAGGGCATCATAAGTCTAAATACCTGTTGCACAAGATTATATAAATAAACAAATAGAAGCGTTAACATTATCGCATACTGTACCGTATTGGAGTTTTCCAGTACAATGGATAGAACTAAACAAAAGAAAATTAAGTAGCTAATCCCAAATAGTAATTTCTCTGAAGAGCCTTGTTGACAAAATGATCAGAGATCTTACCGTCCCTGAAGAACACACCAGCCACAGTATGGATCTTTCAGTGTCAAACACGATTCACAATCCAAGTACTGTGAACATTCTAATATAGGAACCTTTACCACCTGCCAGAGAAAGACAAATTAATCTAGTGAAATTCCATCTCAAAACCCAGCAGCTCCACCCACAAGCCCTACAACTTCTGTTCTTCCTAATGATCCTCACTACACTGATGCTCATTTAACATCCTGTTAGTTACCAGCATCATCTGAAACTAAAGAAATAGGAGCCAAATGTTCAAAAGTGGCTGTTTCCCATATCAGTGGAAGAGAAATTTGTCCCATTGGATGGTGTTGGCTGCTACAAAAATGCCAAGGCAGAGCTAAGACATAGGTGCTGCTATTATATAAACTACTAGTAGTAAATCTTTTTCACAAGCGGAAAACTCTGGTATTGTGAAAAGGTCAGATTTTAATGTCACACAAAGACTGATGCACAATAGATTTTATCCCTCTTTTCTCACACAAGTTGTTTCAGTACAGAGTTATGCAATGGATCCTTGATGACCTCCTGAAGTATGTGCTTCAGTTCAGTTCCTAAAAATTATTATAGTGGACCGCCTGTTCTGGTATAGTTAAGGTACAGTGCTCTAAAATCTACATGGTTACTCAGATTGCCTTGAAATGTGATATGGCTCATCGGGCACTGGCCAGGGGTGTTGCAAATTTGTGGTCATTTTGACCAAGGGGTTTCGAAAACACAATTCCCACCAAAAAAGAGTATTTTCTTAATGTTGACATATTTTTGCCCAGACCTGGGGATCAGACCATGGCTCTGATCCTGATAAAAGGCTTGTACTCACTTGGGGTTTTCCCTCAAAGAGTGCATGGCACTCACTAGCCTTCTGGGGGAGCAAAATTCAGAATGGTATTAGTCGAAGAGCTTGGCTTCTAATTTACCCTCATGCCCAATGCTCACAAGCAAATCAGATTACACTGAATATGCAAAGATAGAGAAGCCAAGAGGGTTTGTAGTTTAAGAAGTTTCACGGCACCTAGACAGCTCATGGGGATAAGCAGATGACTTAGATCCTAAATTGTACCAGCTAATAATACTTCAAATTCCTGGTAGGGCAAACATCTGAGCTGGAAGGGCTGGTGGAAGGGCTACATGTTGCATGAAATGGTAGGGGGAGAGGTTGGAGAAGAAAAGAAACACTCTCGTCTTCTCTTATGCATGTAAATTTACTAAGCCCATGTAATAAAGCTCTCAAGGTTTTGGGACATACAGACGATGTCTGAGATTTCTCTCATTGGCTCTGTTAACAACTACACATATTATCCCTATTCCACTATCACAAAATGTGCAGGAGAGAGAGGAGTTCTTAGGAATCACACAGTAATGGTGTCGAGACACCCCCGCACTGCAACTATTCCTGGCTCTGGCAGTGGCCTGCTGAGTGACCTTGAACAAGTCTCTTCACCTCTCTGACATTTTCCTTAACCAACAAGTGTTATCGTCAACATAGAGGATTTCTACATTAGACCTTGACAGATAAAGGAGGTCTGATCATAGAACTAAATGTAATGGCCCTTCAGGTACACGTGATCATGATTTTATCATATTTCTAATGTGGACCTGGAATAAAGTCCAGACCAGTGGCATAAATATATACTTGGTGCTTTAAAAATGCCAATATCACAAAGCTGAAAAAAATTATCAGACAAATCAGCTCAGAGGGAGAATTTAATCAGAAAAATATAAATGATCATCCAAAATTGTATAAACACACTTTCAAAGATGCCCAAAAAGCCGCAATCCCACAACTGAGGAAGAAGGGTTAAAAATCTGACCTGGTTTAGGGAGGAAGTGAATAAAAAAATTAAAAAGAAGATCTATAAATCAAATAGGGCAAGTTGACAGTAATGAATATAAATCAGAAGCTAGGAACTGTCGAAAATTGCTAAGCGAAGCAGAGGGACACAAGGAGACATCTATGGCTAGCAGAATTAAGGACAATATGGAGGCGCTTTATAAGTATGTTAGGAACAAAAAGTATCCTAACAATGGTATTGATCCATTAATAGATGGAAATGTCAGAATGATCATAAACAATGCAGAGACGGCAGATGTCTTCAACAAATATTTCTGTTCTGTATTTGGGAAGAAAACAGATGATGTAGTCATGTCATATATAACACACTTTCTATTTCCGTAGTATCTCAAAAAAAAGTTAAACAGCAACTACTAAAGTTAGACATTTTAGAATAGGTTGGTCCAGATAATCTGCATCCAAGAGTTTCAAAAGAGCTGGGTCAGGAGCTAGTTAGACCGTAAATGTTGATTTAAATAAGTCTTGGAATACTGGGGAAGTACCAGAAGATTAGAAGAAAGCTACTTTAAAAAGGATAAATAGGATGACCCTGGTAATTGTAGGCCTATTAATCAGACATCAACCTTGGCAAGATAGAGCGACCGATATGGGACTCGATTAATAAAGAATTAAAGGAGGTTAATATATTTAATGCCAATCAATATGCATTTATGGAAAACAGATCCTGTTAAACTAACTTGAGATCTTTTTTTGATGAGATTACAAGTTTGATTGATAAAAGTAATAGCGCAGATGTAATATATGGAGACTTTTGTAAGGCATTTGATTTAGTAGGCACGACATTTTAAAACTTGAATGATTCAAAATTAATATGGTACACAGATGGATTAAAAACTGGCTATCTAACGGGTCTCAAAATGTAACTGTAATGGGGAATCATTATTGAATGGGTGTGTTTCTAGTGGAGTCCCATAAGGATCAGTTCTTGGATCTATGTTATTTAAAGTTTGCAGATGACAGAGAAATTGGGGTAGTGGTAAATAATGAAGAGGACAGGCCACTGATTCAGAGTGCTCTGGATCACCTGATAAATTGGGCACAAGTAAACAATGTGCATTTTAATATGGCAAAATGTAAATGTATATATCTAGGAACAAAGAATGTAGTGCATACTTACTGGATGGGGGACTCTATCATGGGAAGCAGTGACTATGAAAAAGATTTGAGGATTGGTGGATAATCATGAGCTCCTAGTATGACACTGTGGCCAAAACAGCTAATGCAATTCTGGGATACACAAGTGGGGGAAACTCAAGTAGGTGTAAAGAGGTTATCTGACCTCTGTGTTTGGCCCTTGTGTGACTGCTGCTGGAATACTGAGCTCAGTTCTGCTGCCACAATTCAAGAAGGATGTTGATAAATTGGAGAGGGTTCAGAGAAGAGCCATGAGAATGATTAAAGAATTAGAAAACATGCTTTAGAGTGTTAGACTCCAGGAACTAACTATTTAGCTTACCAAAGGAGATGGTTAAAGGGTAACTTGATCACAGTCTATAAGGACTTACTTGGGGAACAAATATTTAACAATCGGCTCTTCAATCCAGCACAGAAAGGTGTAATGCAATCCAATGACTGGAAGTTGAAAACAGACAAATTCAGACTAGAAATAAGGCGTAAACTTGTAATAGTAGTGAGAGTAACTAATCATTGGAACAAGTTACCAAGGATCACAGTAGATTCTCCATCACTGACAATTTTAAAACCAAGAGTGGATGTTTCTCTAAAAACTATGCTTTAGGAAATACTTTGGGGTACTCTACGGCTTGTGTTATCCAGAAGTCAGACTAGATGACCACAATGGTTTCTTCTGGTCTTGGAATCTACAAATGTGGGAATAATCTATGGACCTGAGCCTCAGTTTCCCATCTGTAAAATGCAGATAAAGATGTAAAGTTCTTTGAGATGTACTGATGAAAAGCACTATATAAAAGCTAGGTCTTTTTGTTATCATCTAGACACAGTAGTTTATCTATGGCAAATCTAGATAAGAACTCTGATGAACTGGGGTTATGTCTGTACAAATTATGAATTCTGATTGATACTGTGAAGTTGTACTTTGAAAACCTGCTTTATCGTGAATGCTTATATGTATGTGAATCCACCATAGCTGACAGGACTTGTAGCGGTTACGCACCAGACAGATACTACAGAAGGTGTGTAGGTCCTGATGACCCTAGTCTGGTGAAAACATCTGGGAACAGTTGGTGAGCTGCATCCTTAGAAAACCAGTTTAGCTGACTCCTCTGAAGGAGGAGAGGAAGGTAGGAGAAGTGGCAATTTACCAGGAGTTGAATAAAAAGACCAGATGACCAGGAGAGGTTTAAATAAAGAAATACACAAGAACGGGGGAGTCAGACAAGAAGCAGCAGTTTGGGGCAAGAGAGAGCAAGAGCACAGAAGCTGGATAAGGGGCTCCAAGGGAGAACTCACTCAGCATTTAGCAGCCTCATGAGGTAGGGAGTCTCTGCCCTGTTTCCTGAGGCTAAATAACCACAAGAACTCTGGACAACCCCAGGGATTCATACCCCAGCCAAAAAAATGACCTGCAATGCTGAGGAAACTGAGGCAGGGTTATGGGTTTAGTTTTTCCTGTTTTGTATGATCTGGACTCTCTTGTGCTTTACATGCTTAGGAATAAAAAAGCATAAAGGCATTAGACTATACAAAGTGCAGATGTGTTTGCTTTAGAACTACTGCATGCCCCATAGAATTAAACTGTACATCAGAAACTTCATTTCTTTGGAGCAAAGTTTTCAGAGAGGGGGATGTTTACGTAACTGATGTCAGCGCTGAACCTGGGTCTTAGGGCAGGTGGGTTTGAAGCCTTGTGATAGGATGTCTACCGCACATTCATCCTGCACAGTTTAAAGCAAGGCAGTTGGACCAATTAACAAATTAGGTATCTAAGTAAGGAGGCTCAGCTGGGCTGGAAAACGCAGGCAGCTGAAAGCAGAAGGGGCTGCTGGGATAAGGCAGACACTCCCAGAAGAAAGGGAGGAATAAGTGGAGACTGGGAAGAGGGAGGAGGCTTTGGGAACTGGTAGGCCTAGGAAGAAAAGGCAGCAGCCCAGGGATAGAGCAGTGAAGCTAGAGGGAGAGGGCCCAGACTGCTGGGCTGAACCCAGAGACAGGGGCAGACCCTGGTTCCCCTACCAACCACTGGGCGAGTGGCACTAAGACAATGAGCAGGAAGACTGCCTCAGACTATTGAAGAGCTAACCCTGCCAAAAAGGGAGGAACTCAGATGGTGACATGGGCAGAGGGACAAGCCATGAAGAGGATATTGCGGTAGAGAGGGGCTGCAGGCGGATAGCAGAGACGAAACTGACAGGTGCAAACTACAGCTGGGGGATTGGGGCAGCGTTGGTCTCCAGCTAATCCCCAGAGTACCAGGAAGAGGTACCAGCCCAGCAGTGAGTGATGCTCCAGCCTGCTGAGGTTTTAGGAGTATAACACATGCCAGGGGATCCATAGCTCAGAGATTTGTATTCTCCGCACAGCAGTCCTAGCGTATGGCCAGGAAGGAGTGCTCGCTAGGACCTGTGACAACTACCACCGCCTTAATGGCTACTAATGCCTACAAACATTCCTCTTTCTATTTGAAAAAAATTTAGGAAATTCACTGATGGAAGTCATCATTAATGCAGAGTTAAGGTTGCCTGCTGATATCTCATGCCCTCGAGAATATCAAGTTCAGCAAAAGTCAAACCTTTGAAAGAGAGGAAATACAGAGTTACGGTACATGCCAAGACAACATTAAATCTGCCCTATTTGAGTAATGACCCAATACTTTCATGGCTCACATACTTGCACTCTGCTTTTGCAGAAAGTGCATATCACTCAGGGAATTGGACATGTGACAACTGTGGTAGAATAATGCGCCATCTCTTTTCTATGGCAAAATTTGTTTTTAGGTGAGCCATTCTGAACAGGAGCTACCTACACTACTCTACACTCAAGCACAGGGCAACCACAAACTGGTTAAATTTTACAACTCCCTCGCCCCCTTTTACACTCCTTTCATTCTTATTCCTAGGATTCTACCTAACATTATACTTTCATTTAACTATCATTAAACACACTGACAGGGTTTCATATCCCACCTCACTGTTGACAATCCTCATGGTAAGCAGAGCCCTGTACTCCACCTACTGACACAACCTACACAACTCAGTGCTGAACGGATGTATTCCTTTGATCGCATACAGTGAAGCAAAGATTTAGAGGTCCTCGTATCACAATCATTGCTCTGTGATGCTCCTCAAAGTAATCTCCAGACCTCTTCAGATCACAATCACATTTCTATCAAGCTGCTTCACTTAATGCCTCCACTATTCAGTATAGCTATTCTTAACACAGCGAATGCAGAATGTAGTTAATTCCCTGGGGCTATTCCCAGCTCAGACAGGGCAGAGTTAAGGTTTTGTTGGCATGTACTTTAACACTCAAGGAAGACAAGACCACTAAGGAGATGCTGTTAGCAAGCATGGGCAGGGATGCAAAAACATACTCTGAAGTGTCCCTAGCCTCTGTTTACCAGAAGCTGGGAATGGGCAACTGGGGATGGATCACTTGAAGGATCAGAGGATCACTTGAATAGGAGACACTAAATGAATTCTTTGCATCAATATTTACTGCAGATGACGAGAGGAAGATTTCCACATCTGAGCTATTCTTAAGTGACAAATCTGAGGAACTGTCTCAGATTGAGGTATCAATAGAGGAGGTTTTGGAAGAAATTGATAAATTAAATAGCAATAAATCACCAGGCCCAGAGGCTATTCGCCCAAATGTTCTGAAGGAGCTCAAATGTGAAGCTGCAGAACAACTAAATGTGATATGTAACTTATTGGTTAAATTAGCCACTGTACCAGATGACTGCAGAATAGCTAATGTAAAGCCAGTTTTTTAAAATGACTCCAGAGTCCCTCTTGGCAATTATAGGCCGTTAAGCCTCACTTCAGTATCAGGGAAACTGGTTGAAACTATAGTAAAGAACAGAATTATCAGACACACAAATAAACATGATAAACTGAGGAAGCCAACATGGCTTCTGTAAAGGGAAATCATGCCTCACCAATCTATCAATTATTTGGGAGGAGGGGGAGCACAATACATATTGGAGAAGGGTGATCCAGGGGAATATAATGCACTTGGACTTTCAGAAAGTCTTTGACAAGGCTCCTCACCAAAAGATCTTAAGCAAAGTAATCAGTAATGGGATAAGAGAGAAGTCCTCTAACAGGTCAGTAACAGGTTGAAAGACAGGAAACAAAGGGTAGGAATCAATGGTCAGTTTTCACAGTGGAGAGAGGTAAATAGTGGGTTCTGCCAAGGAGTCTTACTAGGACCAGTGCTGTTCAACAGATTCATAAATTATTTGGAAAAAGGGGTAAACTGTGAGGTGGCAGATGATACAAAATCACCTAAGAAAGTTAAGTTCAAAGCAGACTGTGAAGAGTTAGAGAGGAATCTTACAAAGCTGGATATGTGGGTAATAAAATGGCAAAATGAAATTCAATGTTGAGAAATGCAAAGTCATGTGCATTGGAAAATATAATCCCAATGCTACATACAAAATGATGGAGTCTAAATTAGCTGTTACCACTCAAGAAAGAGATCTTGGAGTTATGGTGGATAGTTTCTGAAAACACCTGTTCAATGTGCAGTAGTCAAAAAAGCTAAGAGAATGTTAGTAACCATTAGGAAAGGGATAAATAATAAGACAGAAAATATCATAATGCGACTTTATCTATCTATGGTGCACCCTGAATACTAAATGGAGTTCTGGTCACCACATCTCAGTTTGATAAAGAGATGACTGACGAGGAATTTAAGAATCAGAGAGGTAACCGTGTTAGTCTGGAATTGCAGAAGAGACAGAGTGTCCTGTGGCACCTTAAAGACTAACTAAAGTTTTAGAGCACAAGCTTTCGTGGGCTAAGACCCACTTCGTCAGATGCAAGCAGTGGAAGTCCGACGAAGTGGGTCTTAGCCCATGAAAGCTTATGCTCTAATACTTTAGTTAGTCTTTAAGGTGCCACAGGACTCTGTCACTTGAGAAATTTAAGACAGTTACTAACCTTTCTGTAACTGTTGTTCTTCAAGATGTGTTGCACATGTGCATTCCACATTAGGTGAGCCCTGCTCATAGTTGCCAGAAATTTTTCTTAATTTTTCTTTCAGTAGTACACATCAGGTGAGCCCTAGCGTTCTCTGGTGCCATGTGCGCATGGTGCAGTATAAGGGGACTGCCCAACCCCACATCCTCTCAGTTCCTTCTGGCCGACTAACTGTGTCAGAGGAGTAGTACGGTGGGTCATGGAATGGACATGTGTAACACATCCAAAGAACAACAGTTACAGAAAGGTTAATAATCATCTTTTCTTCTTTGAGTGCTTGTATAGATCCATTCCATGTTAGGTGACTCACAAGCAGTACCCTAGGAGGTGGGCTTGCAGTTCATGGACATGAAGACTGCAACACTTACCTACCAAACCTGGTATCATCAATAGCTTGCTTGGTGATGGCATAGTGAGAAGAAAAAGTATGCACCAACGACCAGCTCAACACTCTGCAAATGATCTGAACTGGGATCTGGGCCAGGAATGTCACTGAGGAAGCTTGTGTTCTCATCAAATGGGCAGTCAGGATGGCAGGTGTTGGGATGCCCACCTGTTTATAGCGTGTGTGAATGCAGGAAGTGATCCAGGATTAACTCTCTGAGCCCAAATAGGTAGGCCTTTCATCCTATCTGCTAGTGCCACAAAGAGCTGTGTGGATTTATGGAATGGTTTGGTCCTTTCTATGTAAAAAGCTAGGTCATGCCTAACATCCAGCACGTGCAGAATCCTCCCTATTCTTGTGAGGTTTCGGGGAGAAAACTATCAGGAAAATGGTCTGATTACTATGAAACTGTGAAACCACCTTCGGGAGGAACACGGGCGGGAGCGAAGTTGTACCTTCGTCCTTAAAGAACACCATGTCTGGGGGTTCTGAAATAAGGGTCCTAATCTCTGAGATCATCCTTGCTTAGGTAATTGCTACCAGAAACATGACCTTCCAGGAAAACTACAATAGAAGGCATGATGCCAGCAAATCAAAGGGAGGGCCTGGGAATCTTGACAGGACCAGGTTTAAGTCCCCACAGAGGAATGGGTTCCCAGATCTGCGGTATAACCTTTCTAAGCCCTTGAGGAAGCGAATGGACATTTTGTGTAAAAAAGCTGACCAACCCACCACCAGAGGGTGGAAAGCTGAGATGGCTGCTAGGTGTACTTTAATAGTTGAAATAGCTAGGCCTTAGTGTTTCAGCTGAAGAAAATACTCCAGCAGAGTCTGGAGAGGTGACCAAACTGAGAAACACTTTCTCTTCGTGAGGTAGCGTAGCAGACGTGCTCCAAACAGACGTTTAACCATGGAATTTCCACGTGGTCAGGCAGAGGGTTTTGAGGTTCAGGTAGGGCATTTGGCCATGATCTTGCAAGATCAGGATGGGAGGCAGCAGCATCGGGATTGACATTGACAAGTCCAATAACACAGCAAAGAGTGCTGGCGTGGCCAGGCTGGGCCTAGAAGAATAACCCCCGCCCTGTCCCAGTTGACTCTCAGTAAGACTTTGTGCATGAGAGGAATGGGGGGAAAGGCATGGAACATGTGCTTTGCCCAAGGGAGTAGGAGGGCATCAGTGAGTGAGCCTGGGCTGCGGCCGCACACGGAGCAAAACTGTTGACAATTCCTGTTCTGCCTGCTTTATGAAGGTATGAGGGTATTCCCTCACCACTGGAATATGATCCTTGCTATGTCGGGGCAAAGGAACCACTCGGTGTGAGGAGAAAGACCTGCTGAGCTGAACTGCCCATTCGTCCTAGACTCCTGGAAGGTGAGAAGCTTCAAGGTGGATCAAGTGCTTCACATAGAACTCCCACAAGCGAATGGCCTCTTTACAGAGTGGGGAAGAGCGAGCCCCTCCCTGCCTGCTGATGTAAAAAATGGCAGCTGGGTTGTCTTCAGGGACTCATACAAGTTTGCTTGCAGTGCGGGGAAAAACACTTAGCATCCGGGCAACCTTAACTCTTAACATATATTTCTGTCAGTGAATATATACATATATGTGAGAGAGAGGGGGGAAAAGATCTGTATCTGTATTTAGAAAATGATGAACCACTGAAAATTACATTAAATTGGGAGTTGTAAGAAATTTGTCAGACATACACGATCGCTTCTTATTTTTTACTTATTTCTACATTTTATAGCCAGAAAGGATGATTATGATCATCGAGTCTGACCACCAGCATTACACAGGGCAGAGAATTCCACCCAGGATTACTGAATCAGGCCCATAACTTCTGTTTGAGCTACAGCATGTTTTGTAGAAAGATATTAAATCTTGATTTAAAGACTTAAAGTGATGGACATCACTAGGAAAGTTGTTCCAATGGTTAATTACCATCACTTAAAAATGGGTGTAGTATTTCTAGTCTGAATTTGTCTAGTTTCAGCTTCCACCATTGGATCGTCATCTGATAGACTAGAGCAGAGATGACAAAAAAAAAAAAAATGAACTAAGGTCCAAATTTCTTGGTCAAGGTATAGTTGAGGTCCAGATTCCAGAGAAAATACTACTAAACCCAACAACAACAACAATAATAATAATGATGACAATTAATACGTAAACAGACAGATTTTGGGGTCCATTCAAAAGCACCTGGTGGTCCAGATTTGGCCCATGGTCCACTTATTTACTACCCCTAGACTACAGAGTCCTCCACTATCAGAAATCTTGTCATGTAGAGACTGTGATCAAATTGTCTTTTAACCTTGTCTTGGATAAACTCAATGGATCAAGCTTCCAAGTCTCTCATTATAAGGCATGTTTTCTATGTTTTGATGCTTTTGTGGTCTTCTCTGCACCCACTACCATTTTTCAACATCTTTTTTAAAGCACAGACACCAGAACACAGTATCCAATAGTAGACTCTCAAATGCTGTTTATATACAGAGGCAATACCATCCCTCTGCTCCTACCTGATATTTCCTTGTTTATACACTGCAGGATCATAGTAACCCTGGTAGCTAAAGAATTGCCCTGGGAGTTCATGTTCAACTAGTTTCCACCGCAGCCCCTAGCTCCTTTTCAGAGTCACTGCTTTTCTTTACAACTGAATTACAAAATGAGCAGAAGGAAGACATGCAGGAGATAGGATATAGACACAAGTTAGCAAGGCAGCTGACACAGCATCTTATTGAATCTCTCTCACAAGTGTCTTGGATAGGACATTACCAGACAGACTGTAAACTGGCTGACAGACCCTACACAGTGGGCAGTGAAAAAAGAATTACCTTTTTCGTAACTGGTGTTCTTCGAGATGGGTTGCTCATGTCCACTCCACAATAGATGTGTGTGCTCACCACGTGCACCGGTGCTGGAAGTTTTGTCCTTAGCAATACCCATAGGGGAGCACCCCTAGCAACCCCTGGAGGGGCACCACCATGGTGCAGTATAAGCAGGGCTTTGGAGCGGAGCCCGGAGCTGGGGCACAGAGCACTTAAGTTGCAGGTTTTTGCCTGGAGCTGGAGCAGAGCCAGCGCACCACTTCAAAGCCCTGAGTATAAGAAGCGCTGTGTGCTCCCCTGACTCTCAGTTACTTCTTGCCAGACAACTCCGACAGAGGGGAAGGAGGGCGGGATGTGGAATAGACATGAGCAACACATCTCGAAGAACACCAGTTATGGAAAAGGTAACTGTCTTTTCTTCTTCGAGTGATTACTCATGTGTTTTCTACAATAGATGATTCCAAGCTATATCTGTTGGAGGTGGGTAGGAGTTCACAGACACTTGGGATGGAGCACAGCCCTGGAGTCCTCCCTGGTCTGGAAGACGATCACATAGCGTGAGATGAACATGTGAATTGATGACTACGTGGCAGCCCTACAAATGTCCTGAATAGGGACGTGCGCCAGAAAGGCAGCTGACGAGGTTTGTGCTCTAGTTGAGTGCAACCTCACAAACGGCGGCGGAGAAATTCCCACCAGGTCATAACAAGTATGGATACATGTAGTGATCCAGTTGGAGAGCCGCTGAGTGGAGCTCAGCCAACCTTTCATGCGCTCAGCCATAGCGATGAACAGTTGCAAAGACCTCCTGAACATCAGGAAGTCTTCGGTTTTCTACATTCCAGGTAAAAGGACAGAGCGCATCTCACATCTAGCATATGGAGGCGGTGCTACTGACTGGACACATGGGGCTTGGGGCAGAGCACCAGCAGAAAAATGTCTTGGCCCATATGATGGGCAGAGACCACCTTGGCAAGAAATGAGGGGTGTGAGTGGAGCTGGACCTCATCCTTATGGAACACCATGTACAGTGGTTTGGAGGTCAGGGCCCAAAGCCCCAAGACTCTTCTAGCAGACACGATCGCCACAAGAAAGGCTACTTTCCATGAGAGGTGGGACCAGGAGCATGTAGCAAGCAGCTCAAAGAGAGGTCCTGTTAGCCTGACCAGCACCAAGTTCAGGTCCTAGTGAGGAACCATGAGGTAGGCTCTCCAGGAGGACGCACTGGACTCCCTTCAAGCAAGTCCTGGCCTATCCATTGAACCACCACACCGTGAAGTGGAGGGCTGCTAGGTTGGGGTGGAGGAGGTGACCATGGTCCTGGGAGAGAAGGTCCGGGCAGGTAGGCAATGGCCATGGCGGGGCAGCTGCCAAGCTTGTGAGAGCCCCATACTAGAGCCGTCTGGGCCACACTGGGTAGATCAGGATGTAAGCACTGTCAGTCCTGATCTTTTCCAAGACCTTGCCGATCAGGGGAATCTGGAGAAAGGCAAACAAAAGCCGACCCAGCCAGGACAGAAGGAAGGCGTCAGAGATCGCACCCCTGCCCAACCCTCCCCTAGAGCAAAAACAGGGACACCAGCAGTTCAGTGTGGTCACAAAGAAGTCCAGGAGCGCCCTACATTCGGAAAATCCTGTGCAGCATCCCCAGGTGCCATGACCCCTCGTGCTGAGAGGAGAAGTCCTGGCTCAGCCAATCCACCCGAGAGTTTTGGACACCCAGTGGGTGATGGGCTTCCAAGTTGACATTGTGGGCTACACAGAAGTCCCACAGCCTTCCTGGCAGAGGGCTGAGGAGTGGGCCACACCTTGCCTGTTGATGTAGAACATCAAGGACATGTTGTCTGTGAGAACTCTGATCCTGCCTGCTAGGCATGAGCAAAAGGCCACGCAGGCTAGATGGACCACTCTGAGCTCCTTGACATTTATGTGCAGGGCTAGTTCCTGTACGGACCACAGACCTTGGGTCTGGAGGTTTCTCACATGGGCCTTCCCACCCCAAGTCCGATGCACTGCACACCAACTCAACAGTCGGGGGCCAGCCCCTGAACGGGACCCCTTGGAGCATGTTCCCCGGGATAGACCACCAGTGGAGAGAGGATAGGTTCGGGCACAGTAAGCACCTTGTCTATCTTGTGTCTGGTCTGGGAGAATGCCGAGGCCAACCAGAGCTGAATGGGCCGCATCCTGCATCTGGTGTGACGAATCGCATACGTTCATGCCAACATATGATCCAGGAGTTGGCGGCACATCCTGGTAGTCGTCACAGGAAACCACACGACCATCCCAATGAACTCCCTCAAGGTTTCGAATCTCAACAGTGGGAGGGAGGCTCTGGCCGATGTTGCGTCTAGAATTGCTGCCAATGAACTCTATGCATCGCACCGGTACCAACATGGATTTGGTGCTGTTTACCAGCAGCCCCAGTGTGGGTGCACGTGGACAGGAGGAGTGTTACGTGATCCTCTACCTATGATCTGGAGCTGCCTTTGATCAGCCAGTTATTGAAGTAGGGAAAAATCTGGATCTCCTAATGCCTGAGGTAAGTCGCTACCACAGACATACACTTTGTGAAGATTCTGGTGCCATCGATAGGCCAAACAGGAGGACGAAAAATTGGCAGTGTTCCTGCCCTACCGGAGAAAACAGTTGGATGATGGAGGCCAGAGAGACCATGAGTAACTTGATCTTTACTATGTACTGGTTCAGGCCTCACAGGTCCAGGAGGGCCTGAGCCCCCATTTTGCCTTCGGGATAAGGAAACAGCGGGAGTAGAACCCCTTGTATCTGAACTCCGCCTGCACCACCTCCACCGCTCCTAGACCAAGGAGCCGCACCACTTCCTGCTCGAGTAAGCTCTCAGGAGAGGGGTCCCTGAAGAGAGATGGGGAGGGAGGGTGGATGGGGTACAGAGAAACTGGAGTGTATCGCCCTGAGAAATGGCACTGAGGACTCAACATCCGAGGTCAAGAGAGACCACTCCGGGAAGAAAGTACATAGGTGGTTGGAGAAAGGAAGGTTGGGTGGATCCCTGGTACAAACTGGTAAGATGTCTCCGGGCATTCCATCAAAACTCGCACTTATTCACCTGCTTGCTCTTGGAAGGCCCAGGCTGGGGCCTGGGCTGAGACTGCTGCTGTGAGTGCTTTTTATAGTCCCTTGATTTTTTATAAGGGGGCTTGTATTTGGAGTGGATGGCCTGACTGGGGGCTAGGTGCAACTTGAATTTGGTCCTGGCCAGGGCTGGGACATAGAGAGAGTGTAATCTCATGCAGAAGTCCTTAAGACTGTGTAACTTCACATCTGTTTGTTCCGTGAACCGGGCCTTGCTGTGAAATGGAAGGTCCTGCAAGGAGTTCTGTACCTTGTTGGATAACCCTGACAACAGGGGCCACGACATTCTTCACATGGACACCATGGAGGCCATAGATCGTGCAGCCGTATCCGCAACGCCCAAGGCTGCCTGAAGGCTCGCCCTGGCTGCAGCTGTGCCCTCCTTGACCAGAGCCATAAACCCCTTCTTATCCTACTCCTGGAGGGAGCCCACAAATTTTGGTATAGAGCCCCACAAGTTAAAGTCATATCTGCCCAGCAGGGCTTGGTAATTTGCCACCCTCAATTGGAAGCTTAAGGACTTCCACTGAACAAGTCTAATCTCCTCAAGTCGTTATTCTCAGGGGGTGGGAGCGGGTTGGCTCTGGCACTCCTTATGGTTCAACGCCTCGACCACTAGAGAGTTGGGGACAGGATGGGTATATAGATACTCATGCCCTTTGGCAGGCATGAAATACTTCCATTCTGCCCTCTTAGAGAGACAGGGGGCAAGGAAGCCGGGGTCTGCCACAGGTCATTTGAGATCTTCGCCCCACTTCACGGAGTGGGAGAGCCACCATGGCCGGCACTGTAGCCGAGAGGACATCAAAGAGGGAGTCCAAGGGTTCCTCCACCTCCTCAGCTTGTAGGTTGAGCCTTGAGGCCTCCCTTTTCAAAAGTTCTTGGTGGGCATTCGTGTTCTCCTGTAGAACAGGAGAAGGAGGAGCCATGATTGCCTCATCAAGGGAGGATGAGGATGGGGGTGCGGTACTCTTGTGTCCCCACCGCAGGCACCAGCACTTGGCCCAGTTCTGAGTGCAGAACTGGGTAGGAACGCTCTGCTGACCACTTCCTGCGGGGGCTGAGAGAGGTTGACGGTCTTTCGGAAACTCCTGCCACGGAGCGAGCCACCATCAGGGCTCACAGGGCCCATTGGTACCAGGGCACTGGCCAAGGAGCCTGGTGCCACTGCATCTGTTGTGGCACCATCAGAGCAGCCTGCCTCGCCTGACACGCCAGGCTCACCGACTATTGACTCTGAAGGGAGGCCAGGCTGGTATACAATTTACTGCTATCCCTTGATAGGAATGAGTGACAGCATTGCGAGTGGTGCCGAGCTCGAGACCATGATCCTGGTGTGGAGGAGCAGGAGTACCATCTATAATGGCTGCTCCACAAACAGCTCCGACTGTTCCAAAATGGCTTGGAACCGTATGTCTCAATCCTTCTTGGCCCAAGGCTTAAAAAGTCTGCAAATTTTTCAGCGGTCGCTGAGGTGGGTTTCCCCCAGATAGCATAACCAATCAGCATGCTGATCACTCACGGTCATAGGCCGTTTGCAAGTGTCGCACGACTTAAAGCCTGAGGCATGGGGCATGCCCCCGCCCAGGCGCACTTATCTATTCTAACTATACTTTTTTTTTTGGTAACTACAAATACTAACTACGAACTAAACGAATCCAACGAGGGAAAGCTACAACAGAGCAGTTCCAAAGCACTTTCACTGGCAGCAAGAATCAACTGAGGCGGGGTGGCCCTAGGCACTTACTTTATACTCATTGCACAGCAGTCCAGACAGGATTCCTGAGTATAACAACAGGACATTCGCAAGTCTGTGATGGTACCGTTTCCCACGCCACTCCGTGCCTTTTCTGGATCCCACGCAGTTCTGGGTTTTTTCCCCCCAATAAATGAATTTTTTGACTTTGAAAACATACTTAATTAGTGCATAAATTAAAAGATACCTTAGCCCACGAAAGCAACAGGCACTGCAAGTCAGTGTAGCAAACACAGATTCATACTAACATTGGAACCACTGCACTTCACTACCATGCAGGGCACCAGACATTACTGGTGGCTTTCCGCCTCAAATTGCTCCCTCAAGGCATCCCTAAATCCTTGCAGCCCCGCAATGGGCCCCTCTAATAGCCTTGATCTCTGCCTGTTCAAATTCAGCCTCCAGGTATTGAACCTCTGAGTTCCATGCCTGAGTGAAGCTTTCACCCTTCCCTTCACAAATATTATGGAGGGTACAGCACACGGATATAACAGCAGGGATGCTGTCATCAGCCAAGTCCAGTTTTCCATATAGAGAGCCAGCGACCCTTTAAACAGTCAAAAGCAACACTCCACAGGCATTCAGCACTGGCTCTGACTGTTACTGAACCGCTCCTTGCTACTGTTAAGGCTCCCTGTGTAGGGTTTCATGAGCCACAGCATTAAAGGATAAGCAGGGTCTCCAAGGATCACAATGGGCATTGCGACTACCTCTACAGCAATCTTCTGGTCTGGGGAAAAAGTCCCAGCTTGCAGCTTCCTGAATAGGCCAGTGTTGTGAAAGATGCGTGCATCTTGCACCTTTCCGGGCCAGCCTGCGTTAATGTCAATGAAACGCCCAGGGTAATCCACAAGCGCTTAGAGAACCATAGAGAAATACCCCTTCCAATTAATGCACTCAGAGGCTAGGTGGTCTGGTGCCAGAATTGGAATATGTGTCCCATCTATTGCCCTTCTGCAGTTAGGGAAATCCATTTGTGCAAAGCCAGCAACAATGTCACGCACGTTACCCAGAGTCACAGTTCTTCTGAGCAGGATGAGATTAATGGCCCTGCAAACTTGCATCCACATGATTCCAGCGGTCGACTTTCCCAGTCCAAACTGGTTAGCGACCGATCGGTAGCTGTCTGGAGTTGCCAGCTTCCAGACTGCAATAGTCACCCACTTCTCCACCATCTTGGCAGCTCTCAATCTTCTGTCCTTGCATCTCAGGGTTGGGGAGAGATCATCACACAGTCCCATGAAAGTGGCTTTTCTCATCTGAAAGTTCTGCAGCCACTGCTTGTCATCCAGACTTGCATGACGTCGTGATCCCACCACTCAGTGCTTGTTTTCTGAGCCCAAAAGCAGAGTTTCACAGTGGTGAGCATGTCCATGAATGCCACAAGCAATCTCATGTCGTATGCATTACTCGAGTCGATATCATTGTCAGAGTCCTCAGTGTCAGTTTGGTTCTTCAGGAGTAACTTGATTGCATAACATGACATGCTGGCGAGACTCAGCAGCATGTTCCTCAGCAGTTTAGGCTCCATTCCTGCAGACCGAAAATGAAGACAGAGGGCACTGCACAAAAACCGTTGAAAGATGGCACCAAATGTGGATGGAAGCACAGGGATTGCAAGGGATGTGAACGATGCATCATGGGGCGATGGGACAGGACCCAGAATGCCCCGCAACCCATGCCCCCTTCCTACAAGCCACAACACAAGAATGGGAAGAGGTGCTCTGTGGGATAGCTGCCCATAATGCACTGCTCCCCATGCCACTTTAAGTGCTGCAAATGTGGCCACGCCAGTGTGCTTGCAGCTGTCAGCGTGGGTTAAACGCTTTGGAGCGCTTTCCCTACTATGCTCTCCGAAGGATGGTTTAACCCAAAGCACTCTACATCTGCAAGTGTAGCCAAGCCCTTAGAAGGATCCAGTGTTTCATGAACTCTGTGACAAAGTGCTGACAGCCAACAGCTGATTCTGTATTCTGCTTACTTAGTTCTAACTGGTTCACACAGAGAAGCCCTGTATGAGGTGTGGAAGATTTAATTACCTAATCACATTGTGGGTTGATGGGTTAAGGGGCTAATTATCCCATCAGCTGAAATAGTTAAAAAGCACAGAAAGGAAGTGGAAAGGAGGAGACAGAGGCTAGCAGAACCTAGAGGAAGTTAGGTCATCATCCGGTGAGGTCTCTTCCTCTCCCTGGAGAGAGGGCTGAGGATCGAAGGACACTGTAGATAAATGTACTGCACAGGGATTGCAACGATGACTTGGTGGTGGTTACACAAATAAAAACTCACAGAAGTGTTGACAATTAAGAGGCATTCAAGACTGTTTGGGAGTGACCCCAAAGCAGTAAAGGAGCTTGTCATGTTACAGACCCTGGGCCTTTTTCTCCACACTGCTAACATATCTGTTACTACCTAACTGTTGGTCTCTGTAGTGTAACAACTCCCTTTTACACTCATCCATCATTGCTGACATAACTACATAACTAGTGCACAAGGATGCACAAGGGCTGAGAGACCAAGCCCAGGGATGGCAGGATTCCCATCATATTTCACAGCCATGGCATGAGGCCAGGCCTCTGTGGCTACAGCATGAGGCTGACTAGACACCACTTCCCCTCAGGAAATATTGTGGGCCCCAAATGCTTTCATTCCTTTGCAGCAGGGATCTCATTACTCTCACCATTGACTGGGTCATGACGTACAGGTGCTGCTGCGACTGGTCAAATAGCAGGTCTCCACTCACCATGCTGTTCAAGTGGATGACTAGAGAAGCATATGTATTAGCATCTCCCATTGCTCCTAAGTACACCTGTAAAAGACAGAGTTGTAGTCAGCAGGCAAGTAAAATGAAGTGGGTGACCAGCTACTGCTCATCTTATCTCCTTGTTACATCTTGTCATAAACTAGACCGGGGTGGGCAAACTTTTTGGCCCGAGGGCCACACTGGGCTTCAAAATTGTGCAGAGGGCCAGGTAGGGAAGGCCCCACCCCCTATCCGACCCCCACCCACTTCCTGCCCCCTGACTACCCCCCTCAGAACCCGGACCTGTCCAATCCCCCCCTTCCTTGTCCCCTGATCGCCCCCTCCAGAGACCCCCCCCACTCTAATTGCCCCCCCAGGACCCAACCCCCTATCTAGCCCCCCTGCTATCTGTTCCCTGCTTGCCCCCTCCCAAGACCCACCATACCCTAACCATCACCCCGGCCCCCACCACCTGAGCCCCCCTGCCTCCCAAATGGCTTACCTGCTCAGCCGGGTGCGGGGCTCCACGGCTCGCAGCGCTCCACCCAGCCGCACGGCTTGCTGCGCTCGGCCCAGCACCCTGGACCGAGAGCGCATCGCCCCGCGGCTTGTGGCACTCGGGTCAGGCCCTGGGCTCAGAGAGTGGGGCCGTGTGGCTTGCCGCGCTCAGGCCGGTCCCCCTGACAGGAGCACGGGATCGGGAGGCCTGCTGCGCTCAGCCCCGCACCCCAGGCTGGGAACTCGGGGCCATGCGGCTTGCCACGCTCAGCATGGGGCGGGGCCAATGGCCCCGCCCCCTGGCCCAAGCTCGCAAGCTGGATAAAAATGGCCGGCGGGTCACATGTGGCCCACGAGCCGTAGTTTGCCCACATCTGAACTAGACTGTAACCACTCTGGAGCAGAGATGGTCTCTTTACTGAAGAAACGACAAACAGTCCTGTGACACCTTATAGACTAACAGATGTATTAGAGCATAAGCTTTTGTGGGTGAATACCCACTTCATTGGATGCATCTCTTTACTGAGTATCTGTACAGTGCCCAATGGGCTCCCACAGCCTGACTGGTGGCCCTAGATCAGCGGTTCTCAAACTTGTTTGGCTGGCAACCCCTTTTTGCTTTGCCATGTCCTGTTGTGGCCTGGGGGTATGTCTGCCGAAATGCCACCGCACTAAATACTTCCGCTTTCGGCAGCATTTTGACGGACACAGCCCCACATTTGGAGCTGCCGCCAAATGTGTTGGCAGCTCGCGACCCCCCTGAACCACTGTGCTAAATGATATAGAAATGTAAATGTGTAACAATAATGGGGAAAGAAGATGTACAAATGGACGAACAGGTAGGTATGTGGGCAGGCGAAGGGGAAAGTGAGCTTTTGCCAACAGGTTTGAGGGTTGATGGGCACACATCTACATAGGCAGAGAGGAGTGCAAAAATTAGTGGATGAGTTAATAAGTAAACAAGTGGTCTGGTGGATGGGAGAAAAGTGAATGAATGACATTAGCAGGGCAATAATTGCCACCTACTGATTGACTGATATAGTGCTTAAATCACAAGAATTTTCAGGGTAATCTCTATGTTCACAGGGTGTAGGATGCCCCATCCTGGCCATGCCAGTCCCATGAAAACCCTGAGAGAAGAGCTGAGGTGGTCACTCATGGGTAACTGGGAACAGTCAACTTGCTGTGGAAAGAACTAGTCATCAAGGCATGAGTGACCATGATGAGAGAACATGCTGTCATCACATCCACCACTGCTACCCACTGGAAACACTAAGTTCTGGAGTGAGGGCTTAGTGGTGAGAGTTTGGGATCTTGGTCCTTCTGGTACTAGGGAGGGGGAGACAAGGCAGGGAAATGTTGAGGAAAACAGCTAGAAGATGTAGGGAAGAAAAGATCTTCCCTGTTAGTGGAGGCTGTTTTACCATCATATGTCACACAAGTTTGCATTCAGGGGGTGCAATTGGACCTATGTTGCTTTGGAGTAACCATGTAACAGCAGTGGTGAAAATTATTCTTCTTTGCTACATGGGCAGAGGTGAAAGTGGGCCAATACAGGCCCATATGGAATACCAGTAAGAAGTGGCTGCCATACAGGCCTGTACACAGCTGATGTTAAAGCACTGCCGCAGCAGCGCTTTAATGTCGCTGTCCCTTCCCCCCTCTCTCCCAGGGCCACCGAGAGGGGGGTGGGGGCGGCAAAAGGGGTAGCTGTCCCAGGGCCTGGTGATTCAAAAGGGCCCAGGGCTCCTCGCAGCCACCTCCACACTACTGCAGCAATGGCTGGAGCCCTGGGCCCTTTAAATTGCCACTGGCAGAGTGAGTAGCTCTCTCACTCTCAGCCTCACCTCTTCTGCTTGAGGCCCTACCCCTTTCCAGGGACCCAAAGCCAGGTCCCTGTACCAGTAAGACTTTTAAGTTACTTTCACCCCTGTATGTTAGGCTACGAGATTGGGACCATCTCTTTCAGCTATGAATCTCTATGCCTTGACAAGAATCAGAGAGGTAACCGTGTTAGTCTGGAATTGCAGAAGTGACAAGGAGTCCTGTGGCACCTTAAAGACTAACTAAAGTATTAGAGCATAAGCTTTCGGGGGCTAATACCCACTTCGTCAGATACAAGCAGTGGAAGTGTCCAGGGGCAGGGATAAATAAGAGGCAAGGGCCAGGTTGGAGATAACAAGGTTAGTCCAATCAGGCTGAACCAGCTTGTTATCTCTAATCAGAGAAGATGAGGCACTCCACTAGCAGCTGGTCTGGAGGTGTGAACACCAAGAGAAGAGAAGCTGCTTTTGTAGTTAGCTAGCCACTCAATCTTTATTCAATCCTTGATCGATGGTATCAAATTTGCAAATGAATTGCAGCTCTGCAGTTTCTCTTTGCAGGCTGGTCTTGAGGTTTTTTTGCTGAAGGATGGTGACCTCTCCAAATGCAAACAGATGGACATCATACCTAATGGACTGAAGGTGAAAAATCCATTGCTTTCTACATACTGCGCAGACCACAGTGAGAGATTATGCCAGGCACTATCAAAGAAACTGAGGAACCACCTGATCAGCATCCTGTACAGCAAACAGGAAAACATCAAAAAAGAGCTTTCCAACCTGGAGACCTTCATAAACAACCAACCTTTCACACAAACAGATTTTACTAAAATAAGACAGAAGATCTATATTACACACTTCACCTCTCTACAAAGGAAAAAAGACTGCAAGCTATCTAAAATCCTACCTGCCACATGGGGCCACAACAGTGGTACCCCTAACTCACCCAGCAATATCGTCAGTCTATCCAGCTACACACTCAGCCCGGCAGAAGATCTGTCCTATCTCGAGGACTCTCATTCTGCCCCACCACCCCCACAAACATGATACAATTCTGCGGTGATCTGGAAGCCTACTTTCGCCGTCTCCGACTCAAAGAATACTTTCAAGACAACAGAGAACAGCGCACTGATACAGACACACCCTCCCAACAGCAGCACAAGAAGAAGAACTCCACATGGACTCCTCCTGAGGGTCAAAATGACAGTCTGGACCTATACATAGAATGTTTCCGCTGATGTACACAGGCAGAAATTGTGGAAAATCAACATCGCCTGCCTCACAACTTAAGTCGTGCAGAACGCAATGCTACCCACAGCCTCAGAAACAACCCTGACATCATAATCAAAGAGGCTGATAAAGGAGGTGCTTAGTCATCATGGACAGGTCGGACTACCAAAAGGAGGCTACCAGACAACTCTCCAATACCAATTTCTACAGGCCACTTCCCTCAGATCCCACTGAGGAGTATACGAAGAAACTGCACCATCTACTCAGGACACTCCCTACACTAACGCAGGAAAAAACTGACATACCCTTACAGCCCCGAGCGGGGGTATTCTATCTACTACCCAAGATCCACAGACCTGGAAATCCTGGACGCCCCATCATCTTGGGCATTGGCACTCTCACTGAAGGACTGTCTGGGTATGTGGACTCTCTACTCAGACCCTACGCCACCAGCACTCCCAGCTATCTCTGTGACAGCACTGACTCCCTGAGAAAACTACAATGCATTGGTGACCTTCCAGAAAACACCATCCTAGCCACCATGGATGTGGAGGCTCTCTACACAAACATCCCACACAGAGATGGAATACAAGCTGTCAGGAACAGTATCCCTGATGATGCCACAGCACAACTGGTTGCTGAACTCTGTGACTTCATACTCACACACAATTATTTCAAATTTGGTGACAATATATACCTCCAGACCAGTGGTACCGCTATGGGCACCCACACGGCCCCACAGTATGCCAACATCTTTATGGCTGACTTGGAACGATGCTTCCGCAACTCTCGTTCACTCAGGCCCCTTCACTACCTATGCTACATTGATGACATCTTCATCATCTGGAACCTTGGGAAGGAAACTCTGGAAAAATTGCACCACGATTTCAACAGCTTCCACCCCACCATCCACCTCAGCCTGGACCAGTCTACACGGGAAGTCCAATTCCTAGACACCACGGTGCAAATTAATGATGGCCACATTAACACCACTCTATACCGAAAACCTGCCGACAGCTATGCCTACCTCCACGCCTCCAGCTTCCATCCCGGACACACCACACGATCCATTGTCTACAGCCAAGCACTGAGGTACAATCGTATTTGCTCCAACCCCTCAGATAGAGACCAACACCTACAAGGTCTTCACCAAGCATTCTCAAAACTACAATACCCACACGAGGAAATAAGGAAACAGATCAACAGAGCCAGACGTGTACCCAGAAGCCTCCTGCTGCAAGAAAGAAAACAACAGAACACCACTGGCCATCACCTACAATCCTCAGTTAAAACCTCTCCAACGCATCAGTGATTTACAACCCATCCTGGACAATGATCCCTCACTTTCACAGGCCTTGGGAGGCAGGCCCGTCCTTGCTCACAGACAACCCGCCAACCTCAAGTATATTCTCACCAGCAACAGCACACCACGCCACAATAACTCTAACTCAGGAATCAATCCATGCAACAAACCTTGATGCCAACTCTGCCCACATATCTACAACATAGCAACACCGTCACAGGACCCAACCAGGTCAGCCACACCATCACTGGTTCATTCACCTGCACATCTACCAACGTAATATACGTCATTATGTGCCAGCACTGTCCCTCTGCTATGTACATCGGCCAAACTGGACAGTCCCTACGAAAAAGGATAAATGGACACAAATCAGATATCAGGAATGGCAATATACAAAAACCTGTAGGAGAACACTTCAGTTTCGCTGGACACAAAATTACAGACCTAAAGGTCACCATCCTACAGCAAAAAACTTCAAGACCAGACTGCAAAGAGAAACTGCAGAGCTGCAATTCATTTGCAAATTTGATACCATCGATCAAGGATTGAACAAAGATTCCGAGTGGCTAGCTAACTACAAAAGCAGCTTCTCTTCTCTCGGTGTTCACACCTCCAGACCAGCTGCTAGAGGAGTATCTTATCCTCTCTGATTGGAGACAAGCTGGTTCAGCCTGATTGGACTAATCTTGTTATCTCCAACCTGGCCCTTGCCTCTTATTATCCCTGCCCCTGGACACTTCCACTGCTTGCATCCCACGAAGTGAGTATTAGCCCATGAAAGCTTATGCTCTAATACTTTAGTTAGTCTTTGAGGTGCCACAGGACTCTTTGTCACTTATGCCTTGACAGTAGACACTGCAACATGCTCTATCTGGAGGGATACCTTAAATCAATCCTGAAAATGAAAAGTGTGGTAACCTAATTGGTACACAGTGTGCCTTTTGCTAGCAGCATGTGGAGCCTTTGTTCCAGGGCCTGTACTGGCTGCCTACTGGTTTCCAGGGGAAATTTATAGGTGTTAAGTTTGGTCTATAGAGACTTAAAATGTCTTATGTTATATTGCATTGAGGAAGGATGACCATGTGGTTAAGGCTCTGGACTGAAACTCAGGATACCTGAGTTATGGTAAAGCTCTGTCACAGGCTCTGTGTGCCCTCAGGCAAATCATTCTGTACCTCGGCTCTCCATATGTAATGGAAAATATTCTTTATTTCAGGGGATTTGTGAGGAACAATTCAGTGCTGCTGAGGCTCTAACAATATGGTCAGAAGGACAATTTAAGCACCTAGACAGAGACATACTGCTGTAACTGTGGCCAGTAAAGGCATTTGAAAGGTTGTCCTATTGGTACAAGAGAGAAGGAACTGCCAGCAAGGTATTCTCTGTGCAGGGCCTCCATTTGGAATTTATTCTCATGGCTCATCTCACATTGCACTAACCTGTCAGCAACTTGACCCTGCTACAAAGCCTCATCTATGTATTCAAGGACAGTTGTGATACAAGACATAAAAGGGATGAAGGATGGCTAAGTAGTTAGTATGCTAGCCTGGAACTTAGGAGATCCAGAGCCTGTTCCCTGCTCTTGCACAAATTCCTATATGACCATGTATAAGTCACTTGGGTCCAGGTTCCCAAAGGTATTCAGGCTTCTTCCATTGTTAGGAAGTGGGTCATTTGTGGGTCTTGATCTTAATCACTCTGTGCCTCAGTTGTCCATCTGTAAAATGGGATAATAGCATTACACTAGCTCAGAGATCTCCAAACTACGGCCCGAGGGCCGGATCCAGCCCGCGGCTTCGATTTGTCTGGCCCCCCAACCAACAGGGGAGAAGCGAGTAGGCAAAGGTTGCTGTGGCTGAGCAGGCATGCCGAGCAGGCAGGGGAGGGGCTGCTGGCAGCAGCTCGCACGTAGGAGCAACTCAGCTGAGCTGTGCGGAGGGGTGAATGCCCCCGGGGAGCCAATGTCTCCCAAAAAGGGGAGTCAACTTAGGGGAGAGTCGCTGCTGCAGCCAAGCAGGCACGGACCCTTGCCTAGAGTAAAAATACAAGCCAGATGCTTAATTACATCTCCAATAAATGGAGTAAAGAAAATGGAAATAAAATTAAAAAATGTGAAATGATTTTTAATGTACTGACAAACATTGTGTGATTTCACAGTGCCTGCATTGATTATACAGCTAATTTTATACCTGATTTAGAATGTAATGCAACACTGACACAGTTAAGTAGTGGTTTTGGTTTTTTTTACGATTTGCATGTATTTTGCACATATTTGCATATCTATTTTTTTTTCCCACGGTTGCTTCGGCCCGTGAAGCCCCTTCAAAAATCTAATATGGCCCTCGTCTCACAAACTTTGGAGACCCCTGAGACTAGCTCACTGGAGTATTATGAGGAAAAACACATCAAAGATCTCAGGTGCTCAGATACTATGATAATGGATGCATATACCTAAAAAAAGATCACTGGTATTTGTGGGTGGGTGGGGGTACTATTATTTTGATATCTGTGGTTGGTTATTTGGTGATTTGGGGAAAATTAAGTTTTTTTTAAAAACAAAGTTATTTTTAGATTCAGGTCAAGGATAGAGGACTTTCTCTTTGTGTTACAAATGTATGTATTTATATGGTAGAGACAAACACTGAGTGGTAATCATAGAGATGGACACTCAGAGAAGAGGTTTAAAGCAAGAGTAGAGTACAGCTCTTAAAATCCTTGCAGAATAGCACCAGCACTACCTCAGAGAAGATTATAACTGAAAATGTGTTTTGTATAAACAGTTCTGCTTATTTTTAGGGATCCATGTCAGTCATGGTGGTCACAGAATTTACATATTCCATGACATTCCATAACCTCTGTGACTTCTGCAGCGGCCAGTGTGGCTGACCCTGAGGTCGCCCAAGCAGCAGGCCCTGGGGACAGCCACACTGGCCACTGCTCAGACAGCCCCATGGCCAGCTGCATTGGCCACTGCTCAGACAGCCGCAAGAAGCTACCCCTAGGGACTGCTCAAGCAGCAGCTGCTGCAGCTGGCCCTGGGGACTGCCTGCCCACTGCTCGGCGGCCCCCCGCAGCTGGAGCCACTGCCTCCCCTCCCCCAAGCTAAGATTTAGTTGGGGTATTTATAGTACAAGTCACGAACAGGTCATGATCATGAATATTAGTTTATTTCCTGTGATCTGTCTATGACTTTTACTAAAAATACATATGATTAAATTGTAGCCTTACTTCTTAATTGAGAGCATGCTGAGTCTGAGAACACACCATCAGATGGCGCTGCTATCCAGCAGAGACTTACTTCTCTGGAACAATGAATGGGCAAGACAGAATTTGATTCAGCCCTTAGTAATAGCAGATTGTGGCATGTGAGTGACACCTCACAGGGAGGCAGGACGATTCAGTGTCTTGTTGTAGGCTTATCACAATAATTGATCTGAGTGACCAAACAGTTCTATTTTGGGCATGATCATTCTCCACAGTCTTTCCCAAGCCTAAGTGAAGTAGATCAGCATTAATGTCTCCAGTTTGCAGAGGAGGATATTGAGGAACAGAGAAGTGACATGTAACCTATGGAGTCAGTGGAAAATCTGGGAACCAATGCCAGATACCAGCTCCTAGATGTATACCACAAATGCATCCTTCCCCCCAGAGATGAAGAAACAATGGGCACACGATAGGACAGTGTTCCAGTCCTGCCGGAGTGCTCTGGAATACCATTCCAGCACACTTTTGGGGAATGAGAACAGCATTCTGCTACTTCTGCTAATTCTAACCACTTCCCAGCCTCTGTACAGGGGCTTAGTGGGGCCCCAGTTCCAGTGCTGGTGGAGGGCTCCATTCCTGGGTCAGGGGGTTTCCTCTCCTCCCTGGATGCAAAGTGTCCTCCAAGTCGGGTGCTGGGTTCCAGCACAGGGCACCCAGAGGTGGGTCAGCACAGAGGGAGCCTGGGAGGCTGTAGCTGTGTAGTAGTAGGATTTTATGTTCATATTTTGTATAATTTATAATGAAGTATAAAGAATAATAATGTAGCATGCATTAAATGTATTGATGTATGATTTGATCATATCCTGCCAGCCTCCCGTTTCTGAAAGCAGAAAGGAATGGCCTATTGTGCCATTGGTAAAGATGAATCAGCCAGAATCTTGTGTCAGAAGCTGATTTCAAGGCAGTGACAGACCTTTAGGGTCACCACTTTGTTGTAGGTTTAGCATTTTGAAATAAGTAAAAGAATGTAATGATTGTTTTCTCCTGGATTGCAATCTGATGTTCCTGTTCAAATGCTTTGCATAAATCAATCCTGGTTTGCGTGTGAATGAGGAATGTGTGTGTTAGACGATAAGTGTGAAAGCCATCACCAGACCAGATGTTTTAGGGAGGAACGAGGATGGAACTAAAGGCACCAGGAGATTGCAACAGGCCCGTGTTGAGATGTCAGAGGAGGGCAGATTGACAACTCTAAAAGATGTGGCAGATACCTATCAATGGGACAAGACAGCTGTGATCAAAACCAGCCTAGGGTAACTCTCTGAGAGACTGATGAAAGAACAAGATAAGGATGAGAAGAACAATCTAAGACAGTGGTCGTCAAATGGGTGCACGCCCCCCCAGGGGTACATGAGACCACCCCCGGGGGTGCTCAAGACAGTGGTGCTGCTGCCGCCGATCCTGCTCGGGATACCGCCGAACTCCCGGACAGGTATTTTGGTACTGCCGAAATGCCGCCGCGGAAAGCGGAAGCTTTCGCTTTCCGTGGTGGCATTTTGGCGGACACACCCCCGGGAGGCCACACAACTTTTTCCTCGGCGAGAAGGGGCCACCAACGAAAAAGTTTGAAGATCCCTGACCTAAGAAAACAAGCTTTTGTCAAATGGCAACTGATTAGAGCATGATAGTGCAAACCTCATTGGTCCCAATGAAGGAAAATCACTTAATAAATGGGGTGTTTTGCCATGAAACTTTGGGTTCGTCCTGCCAAGACTTCCCCAGCTCCTCTCTACCTGTGACCAACACTAGATTGATCCTGACTCCGGACCGGTAACTATAACATTGACTGGCAGGACAGCTTGTCTGTGTGTGTGATTGAATACATATGCTAATTGTTGAATCTCCAATAAATGCGGCATATTGCCTTTTCCCCTGAAAAAGATCCTGGCTGCTTCTTATAAGTATTACAGGCAAGTGAGCTCCGCGACCAGATCTACCAGGAGTCCAGTGTGGAACTGGAGGTGGGCGATATTGGGAGCTAGGTAATAAAGCCGTGTAGACAGCAGAGCCCCCAGCTAGGCAAACATAGGGAGATGGACTCTGCAGGGAGTCACCTCCCTCTCCTCTGGGCCTCCCCCAGTCCCCGTACCGTCCTCCTATCTCCCCACAACTACCTCTAGCTCCCTTTGCTTCTGTGCACCCTCCTAGGACATTGCACTGCTCCCCTCCCAGTATGTACCTCAGTTCCACTCCCAATCAAAGTGAGCTTCCGCCACCTCTGGGGTTCTGACACTTCTGTTTTTAGGACTCCAGCACGCAATAGGAGCGCCTCAGTTGTCACCACTCCACACCTGACCCTCACCAGTAACACCTTTCCTTCGTGCTGTCTGTCCAAGCCAACTCTTACCTTGTGCAGTTGGCCTCTGCTGTCCCCCAGAAAAGCAATGGTGTGGCCATCTTCCACATTCACAGCCACAGCAGTCAGACGGGCCTCTGGCTTCTCCAGGATGGGGGCTGTTGCAAAAGGCACCCGACTGGCCATGGGACTGGGGGTGTGGTCCGAGCCGCAGGGGTACGCATCCAAAGTGTCCTTTGTGGGGGACGAAAGAAGAAAGAAGAAACCATTCTAAAAAGGAAACCAGGATCTTTAACATCCGTTACTCCTTTGCCCTCCCTATCCCCTTCCACCCAGGCATCTGTGTCTGCATTCCAAATGTAAATTAATTGAGCCTTAAATCCCTTTCGAGGCAGATCAGTATTATCCCCACTTTACAAAGGAAGATGAGGCACAGAGAGGCTAAGGGATAAACCCAGGACCTGACTGAGTCAGTGACAGTTTGAGGCCAAGTGCAGACATCACTTCTCTTCAACAGAAACTGGGTGACCCCAAGCACTTTATTCCTTTGAAGAAGAATCTAGGTCTCCTAGAACTCAGACCTGTGGCTTAGGTAAATACTTGAGAGAGAGAGAGACAGACAGACACACACAGGTGCTGGAAATACAGAGGGATGTTTTCACTGAGTACCTTCTGAAACACTACCCCAGTGTGTTTCCAGGGGATGCTGAGTTATCTTTCAGGTGAGTTTAGATTAAACTGATTTTCTTGAAGACTTTTTTCATACATACTTCCCCTCTTGGAATCACTATAAGGCAAAGTGAAGATTGTTTGAATGCCCTAATTGTACATTACTTACTTCCCCTGTATAGATTACTTTTTAAGTCTACATTACAGGGATCATATTAGCAAAACTATGGCACTGTAGCAATACTGGCATAATGCAGACTACACCGATGGAAGGGACTTTTCCATTGGTGCAGGAATTCTACCTCCCCCAGTTGATGGTAGCTAGGTCAATGAAAGCATTCTTTTATTTACTCTATGTAGTGATCCCAAGTGGTCTCCCTTCGACTGGGAGTGTGAGGGAGCCAGGAATAACCCTTGGAGGGTGGAGCCAACGCCGCCCCGCCCCCCTCGCTGGAAATAAAGGGGCGGGACTATAAAAGGCCAGCCCTGCAGCCCAGAAGGGAGAGAGGCAGGGGAGGAGGAGGAGGACGCTCCGCAAGCTCTGCTGCTGCCGGGAGGAGACTCGAGCCTGAGCTGCACTCCGACCCCCGACACTGAGGACGACTGGCCTGGAGTACCCGCCGCTGTGTACCCAGAGGCATCGGACGCTGACTGGACGGCAGAGGTACCCGCTCCCTGAGTCAGCTGCCCCTACCCTGAACAGGGAAACCTTAAAGACTGTTTGCCTTGCTGGCTGCCTGTGCCATGCCCAGACGATAGCTAGCCCTCCATAGACTGTTTGCGTTGCTGGCTGCCTGTGCCATGAAGCCCAGGCGAAAGCCAGCCTCCTCGAAAGACTGTGTGTTTGCTGGTTACCTGTGCCTTGAAGCCCAGGCCCCAGCCCTTAAAGACTGGTTATTTGCTGGCTGCCTGTGCCCTGAAGCCCAGGCTAGAGCCAGCTCTTCAAGACTGTTCATTTGCTTGCTGGCTGCCTGTGCCACACCCAGGCTGTAACCAGCCCTCCAAGACTGTTTACTTGTTTTTACTTGCTGGCTGCCTGTGCCCTGAGGCCCAGGCTAGAGCCAGCCCTCTAGAGACTGTGTGCTGCTGGTTACCTGAGCTCCTGAAAGCCCAGGCCCAGCTACATCTAGGGACTGCGCTACGTGCCGGTCACCTGACAGAGCCTGAACCCGGCCAGTTCGGACCGGCCTGAGGGGTCTCCCGCCAATTGGGAGTGCGAGGGAGCCCTACACCCTAGTTACATCTACAGTGTGGGGTTAGGTCAGCATAACTACTTCACTCAGGCGTGTGGATTTTTCACACCCTTAGCAATGCAGCTGTATTTATCTAAATTTTAAGTAGAGTCCGGGTCTAACTGTAACCTTAACTCTGAATTCCCTGAGTTTGTAACACCTGGTTTTGAGATATTCATGGATTCCAAAGCCAGAAAGGACCACTGTGATTATCTAGTCTGACCTCCTGTATAACTCAGGCCACAGAACTTCTCCAAAATAACTTTTGTTTGAACTAGACCATATATTTTAGAAAGGTTGATTTAAAAATTGCCAGTGTTGGAGAATCAACCTTAACCATTGGTAAATTGCTCCAGTAGTTAATTACCCTCATTATTAAATATTTATGCCTCATTTCTAGTCTGAATTTGCCTAGCTTCAGCTTCCAATTACTGGCTTTCGTTATACCCTTGTGGGCTAGATTGAAGAGCCCATTGTTAAATATTTGATCACAGTTCATAAATAGCTACATGGCGAATAAGTCAACTCCTTAACCTTCTCTTTGTTATGCTAAATAGGCTGAGCTTCTTGAATCTATCAGTACAAGGCATATTTTCCAATCCTTTAATCATTCTTATGGCCCTTCCATGAACTCTCTCCAATTTACCAACACCTTTCTTGAACTGTGGACACCAGAACTAGACACAATATTCCAGCAGTGGTGGCACTGATGCCAAGGACAGAAGTAATACAACTCCCTACTCCTACTCAAGATTCCCCTATTTATGCATCCAATAGGGTGACCAGATGTTCCTATTTTATAGGCACAGTCCTGATTTTTGGGTCTCTCTCTCTTACATAGGCTCCAATTGGATCACATTAGCCTTTTCAATCACAGCACTGCACTGGGAGTTTATGACCAGCAGATTATCCACCATGACCTCCCCCCACCCACCCAATGTCTTTTTCAGGGTCACTGCTGCCCAAGATAGTGTCCCCCGTTGTGGCCTACATTTTTATTCCCTGATGTATACATTTACATTTGGCCATATTCAAACACATGTTGATGTGCTCAGTTTCCCAAGAGATCCAGAATATTTTGTATTATTATCACTCACTCAATTTCAGTGTCATCTGAAAACTTTTAGTGATTATTTTAAGTTTTCTTCAGATAATGGATAAAAATGTTAAATAGCGTTAGGGACAAGAATTGATTCCTGTAGGGCCCCATTAGAAACACACCTGCTAAATGATAACTCCACATTTACAGTTCTATTTTGAGACCTCTCAGCCAGTTTTTAATCCATTTAATGTGTCATTCATTGTGTAGCATTTTAGTTTTTAATCAAAATGGTGTGCATTACCTAGTCAAATGACTTGCAGAAGTCTCAGTATATTACATCTACTATTGCCTTTATCAACCAAACTTATAATTTCATCATAAAAAGATATCATGTTAGTTTAACGGGATCTATTTTCCATTAACCCATGTTTGGCATTAATTACATTACCCTACTTTAATTCTTTATTAAAGAAGTCTCATATCAGTCATTCTGTTAATTTGCCCAGTATCAATTTCAGGTTGACAGGCTAATAACTATTTGGGTCATCCTGTACGTCCTCTTTCAATACTAGTACAACATTAGTTTTCTGCCAGTTTTCTGAAACCTCCCCAATGTTCCAAAACTTATTGAAAATGAATGGGCCAGCAAGCTTCTCAAACAGTTCTTTAAAACTCTTAGACGCAAGTTATCTGGACTAGCTGTTTTCAAAAGGTCTAACTTTAATAGCTGGTAGTTAACACCCTCAAGAGCTACCAGTGGAAAGGAAAGCGTGTTATCATACATGACATGACTACATCATCTGTTTTCCCCTCAAAATATAGAACAGAAATATTTATTGAAGACTTCTGCCTTTTCTACATTAATATTGACAATTCTACCATTTCCATCTAGTACTGGCCCAATGTCATTCCTAGGATTCTTTCCATTCCTAATATACTTTAAAACTCTCTCCTTAACTCTGCTGGCCACAGATGTTTCTTTGTGTCCCTCTGCTTTCCTTATCAACTTTCTACAGTTCCTAGCTTCTGATTTATATTCATTACTATCAATTTCCCTTCTCTTCAATTTTTATATATATAAATATAAACAAACAAACAAACAAATAAATAAATATTAGTTTTCACATCCCCTCTATGCCAGGATGACTTTTTAACCAACGTGACCTTTCTTGAGTATGGCTTTCTGGCCATCTAGTAAAGTATTCTTAAACACTTACCAGTTATCATTCACCTTTTTTCTGCCACTGATTTGGCTTATAATCAATGTTCCCTCTAATTTTTGACAGGCCATGTGCACAAAAAAATTCTTCTGTGCAAATTATTGTGCTTCTGTGCAAATTTCTGTGCACATGGTGTTTTGCTATGTGCGCGGGGTTTAGGATCTGTGTGCGCACGCACACACACGCAGCTTAGAAGGAACAGTGCTCATAATTGTTTTCACCTTTTGTGAAATTAGCCCTTTTAAGGCACCAAGTTTTTTTTATATTACTTCTTTAGACTTTATTTTGTTTGCATATAGTACGTGATCAAGTCATGATCACTTGCTCCTAAATTACCACTGATTTTTAATTTTGTGATCAATTCTTCATATGTGAGAGAGCAGCCTGGTAGCCAGCTGAGGCATGAGCAGTCTGTTGAAGCTATGGGCAATGGGAATGCCCCCAGTCAGATAGCAACATTAAGCAGACTGGAGAGACTGCTTCCCTTAGGAGCCTATATACCTACCTTGGGACAATGGGTCCTTGCCTGTGGTTAGTTGAACCCTGGTTGAATGGTGTAGGGCCTATCACAAAACCTGTAGGTAATTACCTCTGACTCATCACACTCTGGCTCAGGGCTGACTCATCAGGCTTAAGCAATCTCAGGCCTGGGCTACATTGGGAAGCAGGGTTTGGAACTAAGATACACAACTTCAGTTACGCTATTCATGTAGCTGAAGTTGAAGTATCTTAGTTCAACTCACCTGGCCATCCTCACAGCGGCAAGTCAACCACAGTGGCTCACCCGTCGACTCCACTTACTCCTTTTGAGGAGCTGGAGTTCCAGAGTCAACAGGGAGCACGTTTAGGGATCGATTTATCATGTCTAGATGAGACATGATAAATCAATCCCTGATACATCGAACACTACCCACTGATCCGGCAGGTAGTATAGATGTACTCTCAGACTCAGGAGTATCACAGTCGGTCAGTACAAGGTCTAATACAAAATTCCCTATGTTGGATGCAAACTTTGTGTTGGGAAATTGTCATCTATAATAATTAGAAATTCTGAGGATGTTTCAGTAATGGCACCATGAGACCTCCAGTATGTGTCACTCAGACTGAAGTCCCTCACAATTATGCAGATTTTTCCCTGTTATACATAAGTGTTTAAGGAGCAATCCTGTTCCCTAATGCTCTGTAGCTGACACACACTAAAATCTCATCTTATGGTTTATCTGTTAAGACGGAGATCCATAAGCATTCAGGATCTTTTCTTCCAAATTGTCAGTGACTCAGAAACAAGTACTGCCAATTTTGGCATGGAGTGCCACTCCTCCTCTCCTTTTGCCCGCTTCATCCTTCCTAAATAGATAACATTTTAACATTCCAATCAGGCAAACCACTCTACCAGGCTTGAGCAATACCACCTAGATCAAATTTATACTAATAAAAGAGTAATTCCAATTCTTGTTTGTTATTCAAGCTCCTAGCATTGGCGTATAGGCAATTAATTTAATTACAACAAGACTGTAATATGTTTAACCATTAACTTACTGATAGGTGCTCTCAACCATAACTCCTTTGTAACTTGGGTTGTTTGGGTTGGTTTTTTTGGTCTTTTTTTTTGGGGGGGGGAGGAGTGTCCTAGGAATTTCATTAGTTTTTGGGGGGTTTTTTACACTATGAGGTTTTATATATGGACACTAAAGAAGAAACCCCAAAAGAATGCTCCCATACAGTATTATAAGGCTGCCGAGATGGCTCCCAGGTCCTGGGACGTGCAGGGAGTAGCCATCTCCCAACTCGGGGCTTCCCACTCAGCTCCAGCCAGGCACTGTGCAGAGGGGGTTGGTATAGCCAGCACAACCCTTGTATCCCAGCTGGCTGAACTCAGCTCAGTGCTCTGGACTGTGCTGCACTGCACACAGTCCCAGCCCTGCTTTGCCTCTCCTCCCCTTCCCGGGCCTCAGGCTGCTAGGCAAAGGGCAGGTGGGTTCAAGCTCAGCTTCCTGCTGCTGCTCCCACACACCTAGGTCCTAGTGCAGCTGCCAGGGACCAGGGTGGGACTAAGGAGTATTTGGATTTCTGTTGAGACAACACCCAGAGGCCTCATGCTGAGACAAGACTAAAAGCTGCCTCCCTGCAGCAGGTATGGGAGACTCCCAGCCGAGCAGAGCCAAACCCCTCCAGGTCCACTCCTAAACACACAAGAGACAAAGGACTGGGGCCTACTGGGCTAAGTACAAGCCTACGTGCCAGGAGCTCCACTCTCGCTCTCTCTGGCCCAGGGGAGTCACTGCTTCTCTCTTTTAACTATTTTATTCTCTGCTGGAGTTGTGGAGAAAAGTTAGGGTGACCAGACAGCAAATGTGAAAAACTGGGACAGGGGGTGGGTGGTAATAGGAGTCTTTATAAGTAAAGGACCCAAAAATCGGGACTGTCCCTATAAAATCGGGACACCTGGTCACCCTATGGAGAGACTTAGGGTGAGCCCATTACAGGGATGGTATGGTTACCTCAGAACCATGTGTTAGAAGCCCAGGAAATCCAAAGTTAAGGTTATACTTCAATCCAGTGTGAGGTACGCAAGGGGTTTCCAAACTTTTCTCCCTGAGGTCCACCTGTGCAGCTGCACTAGACACTGCCGCCCACAATCAACACTTCTTGAGGAGAAGTATTCATTGTAATGATTACCTCAATGTCTACGGTTTGATGGTGCCTCCTCCCACCTCGCCCATCAGGCTGATCAAATGGGAAATCAGGCAAGGAGCTGATGAGCATGCAGCCTGGCCTCCCGGAGCTGCCACACGTCCATCAGGGAGAGGAGCACTCTGGGGTGTGCATGGCCCCTCACCTTAGCAGGGACCAAGGCCAGCAAGAGGGTGAAGAAGCCAGGCAGGTGCCACAGCCAGCCCCCGCCAACACCCTCTGCCTTAGCAGCCCGCTGAGTGCCTGGAGCACATCACCTGGCAGCTCAGCCACAGTTGCTCCCTGCCTGGGAAAGAAGGAAGGGTTTGGGGGTTGCCAGTGCCAGGAGCCAGGTAGAGACTCGGGCCACGCCATTACCCGTCATAATCCCGATCACAGCATTGTCCAGGTGGAAACAGAGCAGCACCCCTGAGCCCCAGGCCCGGAGGGGGAGAGGGCTGCAGGGTCGATACTCCAGAGGACCCGACAGCCATGAATGCCCAGCTATGGGCCCCAAGCCCTCACTCCACCCTGCAGAGATTCCAGGCAATAGTCTGAGGTCTAGGGCTACTTTTGTGCTCCCAGATTTGACACCTTGTATTTAGCTGTGACACATTTCCCAGACCTGAGGAAGAACTCAGTCACCTGAAAGCTTGTCTCTCGCACCACAAGAAGTGGGTCCAATAAAAGATATTCCCTCTCCCACCTTGTCTTACTAAACCTAGGAAATTTAGTTAATTCAGTTACACCTACAAGAAACACAAACAAGGTAAGATAAATAGTGCACAGTTATGGCACTCAAACACTCTTCACTCTGTCCCTTGCAGGATGCCATGAAGGAAGAAGAGGAAAACAATCAAACATATCTAGAAACATCAATTTAGTCAAATCTGCCCAAAAGTGCCCAGCATCATCATTCCCTCTGTATGATGGTGAATGCAACAGCAACTCTTCTAACAAAGTCTGATTACTTTGTAAGGAGTTGATCTTTGCACAAACTTCCCATCAGTATCAGTGCACTGCAGGCATCATGCAGGGACCAGGGGATTAACTATGTAACCCCAACTAATGGACCATAATGAATATTTGTTCCTCTCCACAGATTGGGACCGAGGCTCTTCTATTCACTGACAATTCTGACAGTTTTACAGTCATAACCCTTTATACAGTGAAAAGATTTCAATGAATAGAAATGTAGCAGAGAATACTTTAAGCCAGAGATCTCACAAACTGTGTGATCCCAGTCCTCCGTTCCTCTCTCCCTCTCTTTCTGCTGCCTGTGACATCTCTCAATGCAATCCAGTTAGAGTACTGAGCCCACAATGCATATTATGTCATTCATTGTCCTGTCCCCGATTCTATGCAGCATTCACAAGAGCTACGTAGCCCTTGCAAGTCCTGCAGCAGCCTCATTCATGCTTTTAATTAATGGTGACCAATAGCCAATGCACAGATAAAGTTGCTGCCAGGATTTAATTATAAGGCTTATTTTCCACGCTCTCACCCTAAATCTAATTAAAAAGCCTGTATGTTTTCAGAATGTTCCAACAAACTTTCAGGGTGAAGTTGCTTTTCCTGAAAACTTTTGAGAAAGCAGAGTAAATGCTTTTCCAGTTGAAGGGATTGCATTGAAATGGTTGTGAAATGTCTAATATTTCTATACCAATATACCAGAGGTGAGCAAACTTTTTAGCCTCAGGACCACATCGGGGTTGCAAAATTGTATGGAGGGCCAGGCAGGGAAGGCTGTGCCTCCCTGAACAGTTTGGCCCCTGCCTCCTCCCATTTTCTGCTCCCTGACCGCCCCCTCCCAGGACCCCACACCATATATAACCCCCCTGCTCCCTGTCACCTGACCACCCCACCCCATCCAACTGCTCCCTTCGCTGCCTTCTGGAATCCCCTGGCCCTTATCCAACCCCCACATTCCCTGCCCCCTTACCATGCTGCTCAGAGGGGCAGAAGTTTGCAGCCCCACCGCCGCGCTCTCCGGCAGGAGCATCAGGCCAGAGCGCTGGCGGCACGGCAAGCTGAGGCTGCGAGGGAGATGGAGCAGCCGGGGAAGGGCTGGGGGCTAGCCGCCTCTACTGGGAGCTCAAGGGCTGGGCAGGATGGTCCCGTGGGCTGGATGTGGCCAACAGGCAGTAGTCTGCCCACCTCTGCCATATACTGAAAATAGAGTCTGATGCTAACTTGGGAAAAGGTTTCCAACATAAACCTTGTGCAGAAGCTAGTTTACAAGCAGACACAAAGTACACAATTAGCATTATTCCTACATAGTGAATGAGCTGCTGCCATTGAAATGGGAGTTAAAAATCCCTCTGAATAAAATGTTCGCTGATACCCATTCACACTCACACACTGAATGAAGCAGGCTGGAGCTGGCACAGAAGCTTACATGCTGTTAAATACAATTTTAATGACAACCACATCCACACATTGAATGGTGGATGATGAAGTCTGCTGAGAAATTCACATGCCATTGGATAAATCTGTTAATAAGACCCTGTGTCTTATGTGGCAGATAAGACCTGAATTATACAGCAGGGACCTTGGAATACTGGACCCCTCAATATCCCTCTCCCATCCAGTTCAATCAGGACAGTATTATGTGCTTTTTGTTTTGGAAGGAGGATTTTCAAAATTGCCTGTGAGAGTTGGTTACCTAACTCCCTCAAGTACTTCTGAAATTCCCAGTCTTTGATTTCATTCCTTCTGTACAGCACCACAACTTCAGCATGCAGATTGTCTTCAAAATACATAAAAACATGAAGGTCTGAGGTTCAAACCCCATGAATGACCATGGTGTGTGAATGTCTCTGACCATCTGTTATGTTAGTTTGTTAGGTAGAATAGGAAGCCTCAGGGCAAAGTGGGTAGCTGTGGAGTAGAGGGGGAAGGTGACTTCATGAATCATGGGGAAGGGTCAGGTAAGTAGCTGATGATCTTAAAATCAAAACTGGAAGGGACCTCAAGAGGTCATCTAGTTCAGTCCCCTGCACTCATGGCAGGACTGAATATCTAGACCATCCATGACACGTGTTTGTCTAACCTGCTCTTAAAAATCTCGTATGATGAAGATTCCACAACCCCCCTAGGCAATTTATTCCAGTGCTTAGCCACCCTGTCACTTAGGAAGTTTTTCCTAATGTCCAACCTAAATCCCCCTTGCTGTAATTTTAGCCCATTGCTCCTTGTCCTACTCTCAGAGTTTAAGAAAAACAATGTTTCTTCCTTCTCCTTTTAACAACAGTTTCCAAGTACATAAAAGGTTATGTCCTCTCTCAATCTTCTCTTTTCCAGACAAAACAAACCCAGTTTTTCCAATCGTCCCTCATAGATCATGTTTTCCATACCTTTTATCATTTTTGTTGCTCTTCTCTTGATTCTCTCCAATTTGTCCACATCGTTCCTGAAAGGTGGCACCCAGAACTAGACAATACTCCAGTTGAGGCCCAATCAGAGCAGAGTAGAGCGGAAGAATTACTTCTCATGTCTTGCTTACAATACTCCTGCTAATACATCCCAGAATGATGTTTGCTTTTTTTGCAACAGTGTTACACCATTGACTCATATTTAGCTTCTGATCCACTATACCACTCAGATGCCTTTCTGCAGTACTCCTTCCTAGGCAGTCATTTCCCATTTTGTATGTGTGCAACTGATTGTTCCTTCCTGAATTGAGTACTTTGCATTTGTCCTTATTGAATTTCATCCTATTTACTTCAGACCATATTTCCAGTTTGTGCAGATCATTTTGAATTTTGATCCTATCCTCCAAAGCACTTGGAACCCCTCCCAGCTTGGTGTCATCCACAAACTTTGTAAGTATAGTCTCTATGCCATTATCTAAATCATTGATTAAGATATTGAACAGAACCGGACCCAGAACTGATCCCTCCAGGCCCCACTCGTTAAGCCTTTCCAGCATGACTCTGAACCACTGATGATTACTCGCTGGGAATGGTTTTCCAACCAGTTTTGCACCCACCTTATAGGAGCTCCATCTAAGTTGCATTTCCCTAGTTTGTTTATGAGAAGGTCATGCAGGACAGTATCAAAAGCTTTACTAAAATTAAGATATACCATGTCTACTGCTTCCCCACCATTCACAAGGCTTGTTACCCTGTCAAAGAATCTCTACATGAACTCTACAGGGTCCCCTGCTTCTCAGCTCACAAATATTCTTCCTCGTTTCTGGTTGCCTCTGCACTGAGCCTCTTGCTCTATTCCTAGGTTCTCCTGCGAGCCTTCTAAACTCTGCTACAACTACAACAGAAACGGAACACTCTCAAAAGTGCTTTTGGATCATATAAACATTATTCCTGAGACCTAAAGTCTGCAATACCTCTTGCATGCTTTGTAAAACAACACTTAGAACAGCGGTTCTCAAACTTACCTGAACCGCAACCCTTTTTCCTTCAGGGGCCCAGCAGCCCAACCCTTGTATGTCCGCCGAAAAGCCGTCAAATGAATTATTTCCGCATTTGGCGGCTCTTCAGCGGACATGCCAAGCACTCCCAAGTGCCGCCAAAGTGATTATTTCCGAATTCGGCAGACACTCGGGAGTGCTTGGCATCTTCCCCGAAAAGCTGCCGAATGTGGAAGTAATTCATTTAGCATCTTTTCAGCAGCAGGAGCAGCTCGTGACCCCCCGGGAAGCAGATAGCAACCCCCTGGGAGGTCGTGACCCCCAGTTTGAGAACCACTGACTTAGAAGATGACTGCATACTACATACTAAAGGAAGTCACTGGATTAATACCCTACTCTACTGAAAACTGACATGGGGATTTCAGTAACTACAGGTGGCCAAGACCTCAGATTTTAGTTGTCAGATTAAAAAAAGAAGTAATCTCCAGCGCTACGATGGAGCACTGAATACAGTATTTCTCAGATGGGAGACCCAACACCACTTCCTGCACTATTCAGGTTTTCCTTAGCAGTCCGCCTTCCAAGAACAGAGCAGGTCAACTCATATTTAGTTTGTGAGCGCTGATGATCATAGAATATCAGGGTTGGAAGGGACCCCAGGAGATCATCTAATCCAACCCTCTACTCAAAGCAGGACCAATCCCCAATTAAATAATCCAACCGATTTTTGCCCCATATCCCTAAAATGGGCCCCTCAAGGATTGAACGCTCAACCCTGGGCTTAGCAGGCCAATCCTCAAACCATGATATCACAGTACAAACAAAAACAGTTAGTATATCTACTGGAATCAGGTATTTCAGTAGCAATTTCATACTGTCAACTCATATTCCTTTTTCCTGCAGTGAATTTGTCTCATCCTTCTGTGGAAATGTAAGTGATGTCCATAAAGAGGATTATGCACATCTTATAGAATCCAAAAGAAAGAGAAGCTAGGTTGTGGGGACAACTTTTCTTCAAACACAAAATCTTCCAGGACTAGTGATTTATGGGGAAAGAAAGAATTGCTGCCAAAGAGACTTGCTTTTGTTTAAATTCTCTCTTTGTTCCTGTTCTCTTTAACATAAAACTTCTGTAATGTATATTGTGTTCTTCCCACCTGTCTGAGATCCAAGAGGGCAGACACATAACTACACCCCATCCTACGAACAGATTAAGCAAAATCATTAAAAACTATAATTCAAAACACTGTAACTAGGGGTTTCAAGAATCAATGTTTCCACAGGTTGAATCCAATCCTGGAGGCTGGTCCCTCCATATGCATCCCACATGGCAGGATGACCCACTTCTTTCAGTTCTCCCTGCTGATAAACATGCTGAGGGAGTGGAAGAACAGAGGCATCAACAAGCGACGGAAGGAAGGTAGGAGAAGCGGCGTTTGAACAAAAAGCATCAGTTGTTCCCACATCATATTCTAATGGTAGTGTGGGAGCTATACACTGTTCTTTCAGGGTCCTTTAAGATACTGGCTCCTACAGACTCACAGCTGCGGATGGCACTCAGCCCATAACATATTTAATTATAAATCCCGGGAAAATGAGGTTTACACTGGAAATGCAGACAGTACCGCATGGTATTAGAGCGCCACCACAGACCCATCACCGCCACCACCCACACAAGCACACACATCTGTCCTGATTCTCCTTTACAGGAAGGAACCTTTACACCATTCTGTCACTGTAAAGAAGCCTTGAAAAGCGTGCAAAGTCAGTTACACTCCTTTTTAGGCCTGTTTACACTGCCAGAGCCATGTAAAACAGACACAGTGTAAACAGTAATCAGGCTCAGGAAGCCACTTACCGCTGGCAGCTGGACACAGTTGGAACTGACATCATATTCAATATATGCCACTTCTATCCCCTCCTCTGTTTTCCCATCTTTCGTATAACAAACATCCCTGGTCCGAGTTGTCAGGCGATCCACTTCCTCCATTGTATAGAGACAGAGTGCAGACTCCTCGCTCTGTTTGCCAGATGATGCCTGCCAAGCAGAAAAGACAGCGAACAGCACTTCTCCTTGGGTGCTGAATCTCCCTCTTCTCAGATCACTGCCTGGCTGAGTGACATAAGCAGCCTGCAGTAGGCTATATGTTTTCTCTTTGCTCCTACAGAGTAGTGGTAATTCCACATAGGAGTAATAGTGAGAGTCATCCAGACAGATTCGTGAGATGTAGGTCTTGTACTCCCGTGACTGGGACTTCAAATCCCGGCGATAAAACAGGAAGTAAATGCTGGAGCGATGGATAAACGATTTGATGAAATGGTGGTTATACTCGGAAAGCCGACCCACAGCCAACTTAGCCGTTTCTTCATAAGAGAAGATGGAGTGAGAGTCTGCCCCTTGCGTGTCCCCCCCATGGGCCCTGAGATTTCGGGTGGTGATAGGAGGGATACCCCCTCCAACACCTCTGCTGGTATACCCTCGTCCCACAAACAGCAGGGGCACGTCATCTTTTGAGTGGCCTACTAGTCCCACAGTAGTGATATCTGGGTCATTTGCAGCCACATATTGAGTGTCTCCAGGGCTCTCCGGTCGGAAGAGAACATGGTCAATGGATGTGAGGCTTCTTTTTTCACAGATCCCCTGGTGCACACTGCCACACACAATGAGCTCTCCCTGCACAGAGTTCACCAGTAACAGCTTGTTGTGATTGTCAGTGTTGTGTGCCTGGGGACATTCTAGCTTTGAGACAGGGGGAAGACAATCTTTGCTGTCCAAAACTGGCCCAGTTTGAACTGCGCTCTCCATCATCAGGTCTGATGTCAGTTGGAAAAGAAAGTTGGTGGCCCCCAGATAAAGGGTCCCAGACTCAGAGTCTATAGTCAGGTGAAGGAATTTTGTAGTGTTGTGTGAAAAGGTGACATACTGCAGTCCCTTTGGAATCACTGCTCCCAGGAAACAGAAAGCAGGAAGAAGGAAAGTTCCCAGAGACATGGTAAACATTCTGCAAGAGAGAGAAAGCTGTTACCCTCTGAAGCCAGGAGTGAAGGTTTACACAAATCACAGTCCTTCAAATCATACTTTTATTATGAGAAGAGGTGGGTGAAGAGAACTGTGGCTAAATCTAGAGACCAAATAACCAGAGATGTAACAACAAATAAGAAATTCTTAAAGATTATCAAAAGCAAGAAGCCCATGGAAGCATCAGTGGCTTTGTTTGTGCACCAGGGTGTTACGGTGACAAGCACAGAGTAAAATGAGATTGTTGAGAGGCTGGAATATTACAGATATTCCTGGGACACTTTTACCAGATGACTTCATTTGTTGGTGGAGATCCTCATTACCAAGACTTTCACTGTAGGCTCAGAACTTGGATTGGTTATCTGAGAAACAGGGAATCAATATTCATGTTTCCTCAAGAGAAATCTGGCCAAAGCATAGATCCTCTGACCCAACAAAGCCACCTCTGGCAGAAGGCCCTATTTATACTGAAAAAAAACTAGCATGTCAGGGAGTTGGTTCAAACTCAAAAATCCCATACAACAGCTAAAACACAGTATGTTCTTGCAGTACAGACAGAAGTGAGCCTCGTTTAACCATGCTCCTGGACTGTGCTACAGACATTGGCTTTAGCGGGGCTGTGTATTGCGAGTTCTCGAGGACAAGGGCCATGTGTTTATAAAGAACCTAGTACATTATGGGTATTACTCAAGAGCAATATTTCATGATAATACACCATGGTTTAGAAAAAAATATAGCTCACTTCTGGCTACACTATAGAACTGAAGTAGATTTTAATTTTTTTTTTTTTTTTTTTTTTTTTTTTTTTTTTAACAGTATAGATGGGTCTCAGTTTATAGAATCAAACTGTTCTGCTTTTGAATCAAGCAAAAATGTCAGTGTTAAGAGAAATCAAGTTGTTTTTTGCATCCTACTTCTTCCCTCTCTTCTCACACCTCCAATCCCAGCTTCATGTTCTCTTCCTCAGATTTCTGATCCCATATAGTAGCATTTCAGATCAATGTCACTTGAAACTCTCACAAGGATAGTACCTGTTCTGGGTTTTTTACTCAGACCCATGCAAAACAGACCCTGACAAGCTCCCAAGAACCATAACTGTCCCTATTACACATCCTCCAGTTTCAAAAACATACATTTCCCCCAGCTCCATTCATATCCTATTAAAGAACATCTGCAGCAAACAATATTGAACCTCAGCACTAGTCCAATAAAGGGAACAAAATAAGCCAGGCTTCTCTTTTATTGACCAATTCACATACTAACACTCTGCTGCATCCATTGCTATGGTAACCTTCCATCTAGGTGTGAAAGGTCATAGTTGGCGCAGCTGTACCAGTAGAACCCCAGAGAGAGGCCTCAAAGATTAACAGCACTCATTTCCCTGAGGCCCTTTTGAATATCCCTGTTAGGATCACTCCTTCTCATCCCTGATGCATCTTATACCAATAATATTTAATTGTCATGGCAAATGTTATCAAAATGTGAAACTGAGACAGATCCCTCCAGTTTGTCTGAGGGCACTGGACAGTCTGCCCAGGCCAGAGCATCACACTGTGTTTAGGTTTGATTCCCTGTGCCACTCTCTCGTTGCACCCTTTGAAAATAAAGGCTCTGAGCTGCTTTTCAGAAAGATAGCTGCTTTATTCAGTGCTGAATGTGACCACAGGCCTTCTGGAGAGACTGCACTGGACAGTAACTCAATCCTCATTTCTTAGAAAAAGTTTCCCAACCCTGCTCTATCAGGGGTCATTGACCCACTGAAAAAAAAATCAGTTGTGGGCCACATACAGCCCCATGTGGGGAGGTGGAAAGGCTTGGGGCTTCCCCCCGGCAGCGGGTGAAGGTTTGAGGTGCAGAAGGGGGCTCCCGGCTGGGGCCAATGGGTTTGGAGTGCAGGAGCAGGCTCAGGGCTGGGGCAGAGGATTTGGATGCAGGATATGGCAGGGAGTTAGGGTTCAGGAGGGGATTCCAACCTGGGGCAGGAGGGTTGGGGTGTGGGCTCTGGCTAGGGAGTACTTACCTCAGGCGACTCCTAGTTAGCAGTGCAATGGGCTAAGGTAGGCTCCCTGCCTGCCCTGACTCTGTGCTGCTCTCAGAAGAGGCTGGCATATCCAGCCCCTGGGCCCCTGTATGGATTATAAGGTGGGTAGAAAGCTAGCTAGATCGTCGGGCTCAGTGGGTAGTGATCAACGGCTTGATGTCTAGTTGGCAGCTTGTATTAATCGGAATGCCCCAGAGGTCGGATCTGGGGCTGGTTTTGTTCAACATCTTTATTAATGATCTGGACGACGGAATGAATTGCACCCTCAGCAAGTTCATGGATGACACTAAGCTGTGGGGAGAGGTAGATATGATGGAGGGAAGGGAAAGAGTCCCGAGTGACCTAGACAAGTTGGAGGATTGGGCCAAAAGAAATCTGATGAGGTTCAACAAGGACAAGTGCAGAGTCCTGCATTTAGGACAGAAGAATCCCATGCACTGCTACAGACTAGGGACCGACTGGCTAGGGAGCAGTTCTGCAGAAAAGGGCCTGCGGATTACAGTGGATGAGAAGTTGGAGTCAGCAGTGTGCCCTTGTTTCCAAGAAGGCCAATGGCATATTGGGCTGCATTAGTAGGAGCATTGCCAGAAGATGGAGGGAAGTGATTACTCCCCTCTATTCGGCACTAGTGAAGCCACATCTAGAGTACAGCATCAAGTTTTGGGGCTCCACTACAAAAAGGATGTGGACAAATTGGAGAGTCCAGCAGAGGACAACAAAAATGATCAGGGGGTTGGGGCACATGACTTACAAGGAGAGACTAAGGGAAATGGGCTTGTTTAGTCTGCAGAAGAGAAGGCAGGGGCGGGACAGGGAGTTTGATAGCCTTCAACTACCTGAAGCGGGGTTCCAAAGAGGATGGAGCTGAGCTGTTTTCAGTGGTGGCAGATGACAGAACAAGGAGTAATGGTCTCAAGTTGCAGTGGGGGTGGTCTAGGCTGATATTAGGAAACACTGTTTCACTAGGAGGATGGTGAAACACTGGAATGGGTTACCCAGGGAGGTGGTGGAATCTCCATCTTTAGAGGTTTTTAAGGCCTGGATTGACAAAGTTCTGGCTGGGATGATTTACTTGGTGGTGGTCCTGCTTTGAGCAGGGGGTTGGACTAGATACCTTCTGAGGTCTTTTCCAACCCTAATCTTCTATGAGAAGCCGGGGTGGGGGTGGGGCTCTGCATGATGTGTGCTGCCCACAGGCACCCCCTTACATCTCCCATTGGCTAATGGGATCTGCAGAGCTGGTGCTGTGGGCAGAGCGCAAAGCTTCCCTGATCGCCGCAGGGGCATGCTGGTCACTTCTGGGAGCTGCGCAGAGCTGACCCGACTCTGAACGGCCTGGCAACTCTACCTTTCCCCTGCGGTGGGGGGAGCCAGCACTCGCAGCTCCAGCCCTGTGGAGGGGCACCGCAGCTCAGGGCTTCCAGTCCACAGCGCGGGACTTGCTGCAGGTGGGATGAAATGAAGCAGCAGGCCAAATCCAGCCTGTAGGCATCACATTATAGTTTATTTATATCATTAACCCTGCAAGTCTCCAAATAGCAGCAGCTCTCTCCTCATTTCCTGCACAGACTTATGCAGGCAGGATCTAAGTCAGTGTGGAAATGCAAAGCTGTTATTTTGGGACACATTGCAGGCCTCCATTTCTTCTCTGCAGGCACCTCCACCCAGTCTTGAAAGGTAATTTTAAAAAGTCTGTTAGTCCTAAAGAGCAATAGCCAGAAATGGGCAGACAAAAGACAACCTATGAAAAAGGGCAAGACTCAGCCTCCTTCAGAGAACTGTTCATCTCTTCAGAATCCATGGGCTAGTTACTCTCTGGCATGGCCACAGCTCTTCCTTCACAGAAAGCTATCACTTACCATCACCTGCTAGAAACAACCAGCAAGTTCCACATGCTATCCTGGCACCTCTTGAAAAGTATGAAATTGCTTCCAAAATCCCAGCATTCATTAAAAACAAACCAACCCACCCTTCAACTGTTATAATTGCAAAGAAAGCCTCACAACTATGATCCAAATGTGTAATTGATGCAGAGTCTGGAACAATAGCTCTGAGAGGCAGGGGTGCTGGAACAATTTGTATATTGGGGGTTCTGAGAGCCATTACATCAAACTGTAAATCCTGTATATGATGGAAAACACTTAAAGCCAGTGCACCTAGGCAGAAGGGTGTGAACTACCCCATTCATTTCACCGAAGTGTAAACTCAGCTGCCTAGTCAAGTGTATTAATTATTTCATTCCTCATGCACAAAACGAGAGGGTGGTCAGACTGTACAAACTGCTGCCAGTAGCATCTCTTTTGGTGCCACAGGGGGTGATGCATGCTGGATGCCACCACTGATTTTCTTTCCCCCCACAACAAAGTAACCAAGCCCAAGTGACTTAGCAGAAGCCCTGGGTATATTGAAGCCATGAATATGTTAAAGCTCAGGTGCCCATTAACCCTCAGAGAGCATACGTCATATTTTGACTGTCCTTACAATCTACCATGAGCAGTGTCTCATTTTGACAACTCACATGGGCAGAGATCAATTTGTGGGTAGAACTTGGAAGAATACTGCCATTTTCCCCTTCCCGCCCCGAATCTAACTTCTCTTTGATCTTTGTGCTGAGCTCAAAGTGATGCTGTTCGTCAAGGAGCAGTACAGCAGGAAACAAGTTTGCAGTGCTGTGAGGGAACATCACCACCTGACAAACAGTGAGACTCAATTGGGCTGTATCTAATTTGACAGTAAACGCCTTGGCACAGGGACTGTCTCCCCTCTGGGGTCAATGCGGCACCCAGCATACCAACTGGGTACAGAGAATAATAGTAATTATAACAACAACTGGAAAAGCCAAGTTCTAATTTTGGCTCTGCTACTGATGTGGCAAACCATATAACTGTTCTGCTATTTCCATTCCCCTGTAAAATGGAGATATTGCTGCCCCGCCACAAAGAGGTGGTCTGTGATATTCTGTGGATGGACAGTGTTACAGACACTATCCACTATTAATTACAGAGCTTTATGAAACTCTGAAAACACTCCATGTACTTGTTGTAGGTAAGTAGACAGCATTGCCAGGACACACACAGACACAGAGCACTGGCATGCTGCCCTCAACACACACATACGCTGATTCACATCACACCAGCACTGGTTACATTTAGGTTACACACACAGAGGGGCTTTTATTCTCAGTGGATAATGGACATTTAGAATTCGCTGCTCCCAACGCTTCTAACAGAAGCCGACTCGCTAGCAATCTCAACCACCACTGGACTCACCTCAGGTTTTCTCTCTACTATATGGGGAAGGAGTGGATCGAAGGATTTTATTCGAGAGACATTTATATCAGTTGATAGGTATTTCTTAAAGTCAATAAGCAAGTTGTTATGGAACTTTTATATAATGTCAATGTCATTATATAAAACCCTAACCCAATGTCAATATCAAGCAGCTAAAGCGGGGGAGTAAATGATGGCATTTATGTATCAACATTAAGAAAATTAAGTCAAAACCAACAAGGAGTCCTTTTGACACCTTAGAGACTAACAAATTTATTTGGGTGTTCGCTTCCGTGGGCTAAAACCCACTTCATCAGGTTTTAGCCCACAAAAGCTTATGCCTAAATAAATCTGTTGGTCTTTAAGGTGTCACAAGGACTCCTTGTTGTTTTTGCTGATACAGACTAACATGGCTACCACTCTGGAAAAAAATTAAGTCAATATATCTAACATGATTAATTTCTTGTGATGCTGGAAGGTCCTGCAGATCCTGGAGGACCTGCTGGCCTTCCTAACCTTTGGGCCTTCCTAATCTTCCACGTGTCCACAACTACCCATTGCTCTTTCTTTTAACCCCCAACTCTCCAGTTACACCTCCCCAGTATTGAATTGGCAAGAGGTCCCCTTCCCGCTACAGAAGTTCCTGAGTCTGATAAGATGGGACATCTAGCAGTACTACAACAAACACACAAGCTGTTAGTCCTGAGGCATGTCCATCTGTCTGTTGGTCATATGAGATATTCAGATTCTGCAGAAATTAAGATTTTTTTTTTTTTTTTTTAAAAAAAAAAAAAAAAAAGGTTCTACTCTTCCTGGCTGTGAAAAAAACCTTCCAAACGTATACTGAGTATAAAGTGAGACAATGTTTTCCTGACTCTGCAAAGAGCCTGAAACAGTGGCTCACAGATGTGTGAGCTCCATTGCAAAGCACTACTTTAATCAACTGTTAACTCTAAAAGCTAACAATGTCAAAAATTCAGTATAAACTTCAATTTCAGCAAATGGAATGAGGAACTGGTGTAAATCAATGCACAAACAGGGAGGGGCTGAACACTAGTGGTGCAAGCATTGAGAAACCAGAAAAGGGACAGAATGGCCAATGGCACATTCATGTTTTCAGAAGAGTGTGGCCGACGTAAATAATTTTTCAAGGCTTATATTGTGTTTGTACATTAAATAATATGAAAAACATCATATTTAATATTACATAATATATGAATCCATCCTTACTTCTCTGTTGCTGCTGGTGGCCGTGCTGCCTTCAGAGCTGTGTGCCCAGCCGGCAGCCACTCTTCTCTGGCCACCCAGCTCTGAAGGCAGAGCAGAGAGCAGTGGCTGCTGGCAGGGTGCTGTGACAAAGCTCCAAGTTTGTACTTGTGAGTCCTGTGCTTCCTGGCAGATTTAGGGGCCTCAGAAACTCATCTAGGCCCCAGAGTGACCTCCCTTTCTCAGTATAATTGGCAAGAGTCACCGCCTAGTGAGTTACCTTCATCACAGGCCAGTATGGAAGGTGGAAAAAAGGGGGGAGCCCGGGCCCGCCCTCTACTCCGGGCTCCAGCCCAGGGACCCTAATAGTATCAGCTAAGATGGCTGAACTTTTATCCACAAAACACAATACAAATTCCCTGGGCTACTTCCCTACAGCAGTCCCTGCTTCTTCAAACTCCACTTCACCCTTACCTCAGGGCCTCCATCCTTCTGTATGATATGTTGTCCAACACTCAGTCTCACCAACAGTACAACTTCCTCTCACACCTCCTGACACCCACAGCCCACCTGACTAACTGGGAGGTTTATCATCTGGTTTCAGCCAGTCCCTGACTGGCTTCAGGTGTCCCAATTAGGCTAGCTGTTTCTACTCCTTTCTAGAAGGTTCTTAATTGGCCCCAGGTGTCTTGATTGGCCTGGAGTAGCCTTTGTTTGGCTATCCAGGGAACAGGGACCTGCACATCCTGAGACTAATATACCGGCCTTCCAGCACTCTCCTATATCCTTCTGGTCTGACTCCATCACAGTGCCCAGCTCTGAAGGGAGTTAGAAAATGTGGTCGCTGGTCACAGATGACAGGTAGCTGCTCTTCAGTTTCTTCATGGTCAAATTATAGGAGAAAACATTCCATGGCCTCTGCAAGTAGTCACTTGTGACAGGTGGTCTTTCTTCAGAGATGGTGGCTAGGGCAGATTTGACTATATATTTATCGTATTCAGGGCAGCGTGGCTGAGGAGATAAGACTTTTTGAACTCACATATTGGACACCGGGGTCCTATTCCCAGATCTACCTGCACCTCTACAGCCTTCTTGTTCATTTTATTTGTAAAGGCATGTGGCAGGGGAATAATACATGACTGCCTTATAAGGTCACTTGTTACTTCCCTCTACAAGTATGAGGTCTTAATACTAAGGGGTGGTAAGTGCACAAAAAATATGCACAGCTCAGTGGAGATTAAATTTGAAATCATGGCTCTCAGCTCAGTACCCTTCCTTAGGCTACAAGGTATTTTGGACCATTGTAGGTGAGTAGAACAAACAGTCTGATTCATCCAAGATATGGATTTGACCAGCAAAACATGATCCCCTTGAGAGTTCCTGAAAGGAGAACAGGTCGGTGGGATGGAAGGAATTGGGCAGGATGGGTTCCTTAACTGACAAATGTTGAGTCTTCCTAAATTTTTGTTTCTAAGAACAGAGAGAGATTTGAGACACTCATTCGAGCCCCTCTCCCCGTAATTACAGTGACTAAACTGATCCATTCTTGGCAGTCTTAGCTGAGAATCTGAGGCATGAATTGTCCTTGAAGGTGGCAGTCCGTTTTCATCCTTAGAAAGGCTCCCTTGAGATTAGGGTTGGGACAGTAGCGCTACCTCAGAGGAACTTCAAAAGGTTCCTCAACTGCACTCTGACCCCCTACATACAGGATGGATTGATGTAAAGGGGTTCGAAAAACCTCATATCTATCTAGGGCTGGATCCCCCCGGCACAAGTGTTGTGGAAGACAGTCATAAGGTTGCCTTCCAAGAACCCCATTACAAGCCCTGGCTAAGGATGGGAGGCACAGGCGCAGGCTCCGTGGATACTCCAGCCCTGGAGCAACCACAGAAAAAAAATAGTGGATGCTCAGCATGCACCAGCATCCCTAACGATCAGCTCCTCCCATCCCTCCCGGCACCTCCCACCCACCAGCAGCTCTGCCGATCAGTTCAGCACCGTGTTGGGGGCCATGGACATAAACCATTATTAAAAATTAAAATCAGCCCTCTCCACTTAATGTGTTTGACATTCTGCTCAGGAGAGAGCCCTGGAACGTTGCTTAGCCCTGAGCCATAATCTCTAAAGTCCGATGCATTTTTGTTCTTGCTTCCTAGGGATGAGAAAAGTTTGAAGATATTCCCCAGTGAAAGGGCTTCAAAATGAATACTTAAAGCCGTGGTTTGAGAAGGTACTGGTTCATAAGAAGATTTTCCCTGGAACAGCACAGTGAGCTGGCAGATCTGAGATTCATAGACTTTAAGGTCAGAATGGACCATCATGATCATCTAGTCTGACTGCCTGCACAACACAGGCCACAGAATCTCACCCACCCACTCCTGCAATAAACCTCTTACCTATGCCTAAGCTATTGAAGTCCACCAATCATGGTTTAAAGACTCCAAGGTGTAGAGAATCCTCCAGCACATGACCTGTTCCCCATGCTGCAGAGGAAGGCGAGAAACCTCCAGGGCCTCTACCAATCTGCCCTGGAAGAAAATTCCTTCCCAACCCCAAATATGGCGATCAGCTAAACCCTGAGCATGTGGGCAAGACTCACCAGACACCCAGGAAACAATTCTCTGTAGTAACTCAGATCCCATCCCATCCAACATCCTATCACAGGCCACAGGGCCCATCTACCACAAATAGTCAAGGATCAAGTAATTGCCAAAATTATGTTATCCCATTATATCATCTCCTCCATAAACTTGTTGAGCTTCATCTTGAAGCCCAATAGGTTTTTTGCCCCTACTGGCCTCCCTTGGAAGGCTGTTCCAGAACTTCACTCCTCTGATGGTTAGAAACGTTTGTCTAATTTTAAGTCTAAACTTCCTGACCTCTCAGAAACTGGGAGATGGTTGGTATAATTTATGTTCTGTGAACTGGCTCCAATTAATCTCTAGAATTCTGTGCATATATGGACTATAGTACTCATATCTTTTGTGACAGGTTTAAGAATAGCAGCCGTGTTAGTCTGTATCCGTAAATAAAACGAGGAATATTTGTAGCATCTTAGAAACTAGCCAGTTTATTTCAGCATAAGCTTTCATGGGCTATAGCCCACTTCATCGGATGCACAGAATGGAACAAACAGAGGTGAGGTGCATTTATACACACAGAAAGAAAAATAAAAATAAAAATAAAAATTGTAAATTACCATACCAATTCTAAGAGGCTATTTAATTTGGATGGGCCATTATCAGGAGGGAAAAAAAACTTTTGTAGTGAAAATGTCTAACCGTTGATAAGAATCTGTGAAAGAGACAACTAGGAAAATGCATTCAATTAGTGTACAGACAAAGCCACTCACAGTCCCTGTTTAACCCTTGGTTGACAGTGTCCAATTTGCAAATTAATTCCAGTTCAGCAGCTTCTCGTTGGAGTCTGTTTTTGAAGTTTTTCTGTTTTAAAATTGACACTTTCAAGTCTTTAAGAGAATGGCCAGGGAGACTGAAGTGTTCTCCTCAAGATTTTTGAATGTTATGATTCCTGATGTCAGATTTGTGTCCATTTATTCTTTTGCGCAGAGACTGTCCAGTTTGGCCAATGTACATAGAGGGGCATTGCTGCCTCATGATAGCATATATCACATTGGTAGAAGTACAGGTGAATGAGCTTCTGATGGTGTGGCTGATGTGAGTAGGTCCTATGATAGTGTCAGTTGAATGGATATGTGGACAGAGTTGGCATCAGGCTTTGTTACAAGGACAGGTACCTGGGTTAGTGTTTTTGTTGTGTGGTGTGTGGTTGCCGGTGAGTATTTGTTTTAGGTTGGGGGGCTGTCTGTAAGCGAGGACTGGTCTGTCTCCCAAGATCTGAGAGAGTGAGGGATCATCTTTCAGGATAGGTTGTAGGTCTCTGATGATGCGTTGGAGAGGTTTAAGTTGGGGGCTGAAGGTAATGGCTAATGGTGTTCTGTTTTTCTTTTTGTTGGGCCTGTCCTGTAGTAGGTGGTTTCTGGGTACTCATCTGGCTTTGTCAATCTGTTTTTTCACTTCCCCAGGTGTGTACTGTAGTTTTAAAAATGCTTGGTAGAGATCTTGTAGGTGTTTGTCTCTGTCTGAGGGATTGGAGCAAATGCGGTTGTATCTTAGAGCTTGGCTGTAGACAACGGATCAAGTGGTGTGTCCTGGATGGACATAGCTTTCGTGTTATTATTAGGTGAATTATGTATAGAACATCCTGGCAGTATTGTCTGTTAGGATTTGAACCACCTTGCCTGTCAGATGGGGCAGCTACACCTGGCAGGCCAAGCATACCGCCATGAGCTCTCTGATATTTATGTGGATATTTATGTTCCTGTGACCCAGCAACCTTGCATGCCGAGGTTGCCAAGGTTGGCTCCCCAGCCCAGGTCCGAAGCACCAGAGACCAGATTCACTGAAGTGAACAAGGCCACAAAAAGAACTCCTTCCAACACCAAGATGGGGTCCATCCATCATTTCAGGAATGACCGATATGGTTTTGGTACCATCACTACCTGGTCCACATCATGTCTGTTCGGAACATAGACCAATGTCAGCCACGCCTACAGGGATCTGAGATGAAGGCTCAGATGCCAGACCACGTAAGTACAAGCTGCCATATGGCCCCTTGAGGCACATGCGGGCAGTTGTGAGAGGGTGGGCTCTCATGTGAGAGATTAGTCTGGACAGGACCTGGAAGCAGACCTCCAGCAGAAAAGCTCTGGCTTCCATAGAGTCGAAGATCACCCTTCTGAACTATATACACAAAATGCGAGTCAGAGTTGATGACGACAAGTGGACCATACCAGATTGAGGCTTCTTTGCATCTGGGCCTGTGAATGCGATCTTCCCTTGCAGTCGCTGAGATACAGGAAAATCTGCATTCTGTGACACCTCAGGTAAGCGGCCACTGGCACCATGAACTTTGTGAAAACTCCTGGGACGAGAGGCCGAAGAGTAGTGCCATGAACTGAAAATGGCATTGGCCCACCAGAGAAACCGTTTGTGTCCTACGAAAATGGACAAAATGGGGAGGCAGGTTCAACACCCTCTGCTGTTGGGGGTCCTGGGTCCCCCATCACTGCAGGGAGTGGGAGCTCCTGGATCCTCCTGCCTGTGGGGGTGGGTTGATGCAGGGTCCCCTCACTTCCTGGGGCAGTCCCCCACTGCAGATGGGAGCTGCAGGATCCCCCAGCAGCTCGCTGTGGCTAAGCAGTTATGGAGGGGTCCCCTCCCCGCCTGCCATAGCTGGGCAGCTTCAGGGTCTGCTGGCAGCCTGCCATGGCTGGGCAGCTGTGGGGGAAGGGGTCCCCCGCTGCCTCCTGTGGCTGGGCAGTTGCAGGGGGTTCCTTAACCATGCACTGCAGCTGGGCAAGCTGTAGGGTCCCCCACCAGGGTGGGGGCTGGGAGCTCCCATCCCAGGGCAAAAAATATCATGAACGTCAATGGAAGTCTCAGATTCTGTGACCTCCATGACTTAATTGTAGCCTTATAGATAAGCAATGAAGAGAACCGCTATCACACTCGCAGATGCAAGAGGGCACAGGGCCAGCGGCACCTCATATACCGGCACATAAGTGTGGGGCTCCAGAGGGCACCAGAGCCGGCCCTACAGATACTGCTAAGGCTAAACAGTCTGACAACAGTGCACATGGGCGTGCACATACCTACCATGGAATCTACACAAGCAAACCCTCGAACCACCAAGTTGTCCTTACAGTCATCATTCCACCAATTTGTGTCTCACCTACAAACTTTAAGAGCAAAGTCTGAAATCCAGATCACTGATCAAGATATTGAATAGTGCTGGATCAAGAACACATCCTTGTGTAACCCTGCTAAAATACACTCAGTAGATGACAAGTCCCTTTTCACAATTACTGAGATCTACCTGTTAGCAACTTTTAATCAGTTTAACATGCGCTAATTGATTTTGTATAATTCTAAGTTTTACATCATGTTGAACAATACTAAGTCAAATACCTTACAGAAATCTAACTAACTATATTAGATCAGTTACTTTTGTCAAACAAATTTATAATTTAATTTAAAAAAAGTCAAGCTCATCTGACAAAACCATTGTCTATCAAGCCATGTTGGTCTGGTATCATGCCACCATCCTTTAATTCTTTACTGATTGCATCCCCTATTAACCTTTCCATGATTTTGGATCAAGCTAATCAGCCTATAGGTACCTCTGAGTCATCCTGTAATCTTTTCACATACTAATACAACACTAGCTTTTTCCTGGTCCCCTGGAACTTCCCCGTTGCTCCAAGTTTTGTAAAGAAAAATCAGCCTCAGTGGGTCAGAGAGGCTCCTCTACCAACTCTTAACTTGAATCCAGTAGTTTTATCTGGTCCTTCACATGTCAACATTTCAAACTGAGACAAGATTTTGTTTGATTCACATCTGTGTTAAGGCAACTATAGTTTACACTGGCTACATTGGCTATTCAATTGAAACTGCTCATTTCTATGGTGAATTATTAAATTGAGGATGGGCTTTTCAAACAAATAGGGGCCTAAAACTGGGTTCCTAAATTCATATTTAGGTACCTAAGAACCTAATCATATAGGTTATTTTAAAAAGATTGACATATAATAAATAGAATTTATATAGCACATTACACTTTAAACGTTTGGCACAAATATTACTCCTCAGATCACACCTGTGAGGTAGGGAAGATTTATCCCCATCCTACCAACTGAGAAACTAAGCCAAAAGGCTGATATAGCAATTAAGTGGCAGAGCTAAGATTAGAACACAGGAAGTCCATACTCCATTTCCTGTGCTCCATCCACTTAGATCACACTATCACATAAAACATGCTCTCTTTCTGGGACACACATCATCCCTGTATTGCGAGAGAACTGGTGAGAGTGTCTCACTGAGGCTGATTGAGGAAAGTTTAAAGAAACTGAGTACACTGGATTGCTAAAATGGTATGTATGTTACCATTGTTCTGAAAAGCCTCTACTGGAAGAGGCAGATCAAAGTTCTTTATTAATACAATCAAAGAAATAGGAAAAACAAAGGCATATCAGACAATTTTAGCTAGGTATGTGAAACACTGATCTAGATCACAGTGAGCTTGCCAATAAAATCTTATCACCCAGTACTGATCTGAACATTATTGCAAGCAAACTTAATATCCATTTCACAAGCATTCATCATTGGACAAAAGCCAGACATTCCCAACCCTATGGCCCTTTCTGCCATTAGTACCTTTGACTAGTCTCTTATCAGGGTCTCCTTCCGCTCTCAGATTAGGCTCCTGACAGTACTGATGGGAAAGTTCAAGTGCAGCCTCAGACAAATCTGCATAAAAGAATTGGGGCAGATCATTTAGAGTTGAAGCTCTTTAAACAGGCTGCTCTACCAATAGTTAGGACATTGCTGAATATTTTTAATGTAATTGTTTTTTTCTTGGAGATTGTCTATCTCTATGGCAGCGTGCCAGGATCATCCTCCTCTATAAAGAGAGAGGGAGCCAGATTGGAATTAGTGTACACTACATTGGGTTCTTTATCAACTCTGTTACAGGAACATTAGATATACTCCCAGATTCCAGTGACCTGGGCCAGATCCTCGGGGCCAGTCCTTCTGCACCTGGGGCAGTTCTGAGAAGCGATAGAGAAGGAGACTTCATAAAGGACCTTTAAAGTACCTTTCACCACCTGTTCCCCATAACTAGAGCCCTCATGAATTCTCTAAAATGTCATGCCAACAGGCCAGTACAGAAGACAGGGATTGGCCAGACACAGTGGCTCCCCGGCCACCATCCCATTCCAGGACTGGGAATTATGGCAGCTCCCACTGCACGAGAGTGTGGCCTTATACCACTCGGGGAATCCTCAGATAGCCAGTCAAGTTGGCTTTCCAGTTCTTTCGCACTGCCAGAGCGGGGCAAGAAGTCAGAGAAGAGGAAGCATGCAGGTAAGGAGGAGAATTGACTGACATGGACAAAAGGAACTGCTAGATCATTATTTAACATTAAATAACCAGCACCTATTTTTTAATTTTCATGGAAGCCTGATTCAGAAGTTCGTTACCAGCTAACTCCTAAGACAAGAGCTATAGAGAAGTCTAGCTACTGAAACAGGATAAACAAGTCAACGTAATGACATATACAGGGAAGAGAGCAGCTCAGCATGGAATACAAACCAAGTTCATGCTTGAATACAAAGCCATAGAGAGTACTCTCTTTAGAGAGAGCAGCCTGCTGTGCACTTGAGTGAAAACTAGAGAGCCTGAGGTATATCAGGCAGTCAGAAGAACAAACACAGAGACTGCTGCTGCAAGGATCCTGGACGGAAGCTGGATGAAGTGAAGAATTTAAAGCTCTTTTATTTGTATTGTGGTAGTGGCTAGAGGATAAGGCCCCTCTATGCTAGGCACCACAAACCTAAAACAAAGACACTCCCTGCCCCAAATATCTTACAGTCCAAGTCTTTCGATCTCAATGCCTTAGAGAAACACCTCATCCCACATAACTGTGAGGAGGAGAGGAAAGAAAATGAAGTACACACAGGAGGTGAAAGTGGTGTAAGGAGACTAGGCAGTAAGTTCTACTGATGAGTGACAACACTAAGGACCATGCAACAAACATCCTGTAGCCTGGAGGATATCAACATAGCAGTCACCCTGCCAAGACACAAATGCAATACAGATGTCGGCTAGTATCACAAACAGCCACTACTGTACCCTTCATTTCACTCCCTCCTCATGGCCCTCTAACTACCTTAATCCATTATCTAACTCACTGATAAGTAACTGTTCATTTCTGTGGAGGAAAGGGCTTGACTGTTGGAGGAATGGAGATACAAGGCACTGGAACTGCAACTATGCATTAACTGTGGGCAAGGGGAGCAGATGAAGGGACTGGATAAGGCAGAGGGGCTGGTGAGGGGAATTTAAGTGCAAAAGCAAACAAACTGATAACAAATAAACCATATCACTTATATATTGTATTGCTTTTCCACCCCTGTGTCTTTTTATGCTGTACACTCTCCCCAGCACAGGAACTGCATCTTCCTCTGGGTTTGGAAAGCGCCGAGAACATTTTTAGGACTACCACAATATAAATAAATAATTCGTATAAAGCACAGAACTGTGGGCTACACAACATTATGAGAGGGATATAAATTGACAAAAAATGTAAGCAGCAATCAATCATTCAATGTCATGCTGGGAGGAAGTTTCAAGTGGGCCTGGCATGCATCCAATACCATTAAATATTTTAATTAAATATTTGCAGGGCCAAGGGGGAAATACACTGGTCGAATTCATGGATGAGCCAAAGCTTGGAGAGATCAGAGACTAAGGACTGAATTTAAAAAATGCATGACCTTGATAGATAAATTGGAAAAATAAGCTGAAGTGTCCAGCATCCAGTTTAACAGGGACATATGGAAAGCGGGTCAACTTCTGAAATGCATAAATACCGAATGGAGAGAACTAGTGAGGTCAGAGCATCACAGAAGGATCAGAGTAACAACTGAAAGAAAGAAACACCAACTGAGTCAATAATGTGGCTAAACTGAGGAAGGAATTTTCTTTCTGCTACTCACGACTGATGAGATCTCTATTTATTGACTGAACGTTTTATGGGATAAATCAAGACGCCATCTTTCAGATATGACATGACAAGGAAATGGGAAACAAAAAAGTGAGAAAGAAAAGGGACAATGCAGTGATTCAGTCTAGCCATGGACACATTGTAGTGGGTCATACATATACACCAGACCCGTTAGAACGCATGTCGCTATAACGCAAATTCGCACATAGCACAGTTGGGGATCCCAAATTTAATTACTTTAATTGGGATCCATGGTAATGTGGCCTCCGTGTTAACGCAGTACCATGCACGGATCCCAAAACCCACATTCTAGCAGGGGTCCGGTGTACATATTTGTCACACATGAACTCATACACACAAAACTATGTTAAAAATAATCATTTAGGATCATTATTTAGTCAAACACTAAAAAGCTACACAATGTCAAAAATTAAGGTTGCTTCTGCTGCACACTATTAAAATTATTCTCTGAAGACTGAATTATTAATTGCCACATATGCTTTGCTACGGTCTCATCGCTATACTGTTTGAGTGCTCCACAGACATCAGTGGTTTTATTTTCACAACACCCTTGTGAGATGAGCAATTATTCCCATTTTACAGATGGAGAACTGAGGCACAGAGGTCAAGAGTACCCACATATTTTAAGGACCAGTTTGAAAGACCTAGGACCTGACTTTTCAGAATACAGCACTTTATATGTTCAAAGCACAGCTCCCACTGACCTCAGCTGCAACTATGAGCGCTCAGCACATGTGCAAATCAGGTCAGGGTCTCAAGTTAGGCGCCCAGAAGAATGAGAAAGACACATTTTGTGAAAAGTTTAAATGATTTGCCCAGCATTGCACAGGAACTCTGTTGCAAAGGCAGGGACAGAATCCAATAGCCCAAGATAGCACTCAAGGGTCATAAATGAGAGGCTGTCCTTTCTCTTCCAGCAATCCCTGCCTGTTCACTACACACCTTCCAACCTCTGAAACAAATGAAGCAGGGATCTTACAGACAACAGTCTCCTTCACTACATAATCCTGATTCATTCCCAGTGTAAAAATGTAATAAGAAAAGCCAAAAAGGAGTCTGAAGGACAGCTAGCCAAAAACTCAAAAGGTGTCCTTCAAACTCCTTTTTGGCTTTTCTTATTACATTTTAACAGTTAATTGGCAGTGTTTATGCTCCTTTCTATACACCTCATTAGGATCTGACTTCCACTTTTTAAAAAGATGACTTTTTCATCTCTCTCTGCTTCTTTTACATGGTTGTTAAGCCACAGTGCCTCTTTTTCAGTTCTTTTACTGTGTTTTTTAATTTGGGGTATACATTTAAGTTGGGCCCCTATTCTGGTGTCTTTGAAAAGTGTCCATGCAGCTTGCAGGGATTTCACTTTAGTCACTAAACCTTTTAATTTTTGTTTAACCAACCCCCTCATTTTCACATAGTTCCCCTTTCTGAAATTAAATGTCACAGTGTTGGGCTGTTGAGGTGTTCTTCCCACCACAGGAATATTAAATGTTGATATATTATGGTCACTATTTCCAAGCGGTCCTGATACAGTTACCTCTTGAAACAGATCCTGCGCTCCACTCAAGACTAAATCAAGAGTTGCCTCTCCCCTTGTAGGTTTTTGTACCGGCTGCTCCAAGAAGCAGTCATTTACAGAATCAAGAAATTTTGTCTTTGCATTTCATCCTGAGGTGACATTTAACCAGTCAACATGGGGATAACTGAAATCCCCCACTACTATTGAGTTCTTTATTTTGATAGCCTCTCTAATCTCCCTTAGCATTTCATCGTCACTATCACTGTCCTGGTCAGGTGGTCGATAATAAATCCTTATTGCTATATTCTTATTACAGCATGGAATTACTATCCCCATAGACATTCTATGGAACATGTGGATTCATTTAAGATTTTTACTTTATTTGATTCTACATTCTCTTTCACATATAGTGCCCCTCTGCCACTCCCACCCTGCCTGCACAACCTGTTCTGTCCTTCCAACATGTGTACCCTGGAGTGACTATTTCCCATTGATTGTCCTCACTCCACCAGGTTTGTGATCACTATTATGTCAATATCCTCCTTTAATACCAGGCACTCTAGTTCAACATCTTATTATTTAAACTTCTAGCATTTGTATACAAGCACTTTAAAAACTGGTCACTGTTTATTTGTCTGCCCTTTTCTGATGTGTCAAATTCTTTTTTAAGTGAACGTTTCTCGTCTGATCTGGCCCCTACTTTGTCCTTTTCCATCTTCAACTCCTGACTAAAACCTACAGAATCTCTATCAGTAGACTCTCCGCTAAAGAGAAATCTCTGTCCAATCCACGTGCTCCTCTGGAGCAATCGGCTTTCCCCCATTTCTTAGTTTAAAAACATTAAAAAGGTTGCAGAGAAGTTAAGTGCCAGCAGTCTCGTTCCACTTTGGTTTAGGTGGAGCCCATCCTTCCTGTGTAGGCTCACCCTATCCCAAAAGTTTCCCTAGTTCCCAATAAATCTAAACCCTGGTTCCTATACCATTGTCTCATCCAGGCATCGAGACTCTGAAGCTCTGCCTGCCTACCTGGCCCTGTGCATGTAACTGGAAGCATTTCTGAGAATGCCATCATAGAGATCCTGGATTTCAGTCTCTTTCCTAGCAGCCTAAATTTGGCCTCCAAGACATCTCTCTTATCCTTCCCTATGTAATTGGTATGTACAGGTACCATAACCACTACGGTACCTCCCCAGCACTACTCATAAGTCTATCTAGATGCTTCGAGAGATCCACAACCTTTGCACCAGACAGGCAAGTCACCAGTTTTCCCGGTCATCACAAACCCAGCCTATATATGTTTCTAATGATCAAATCTCCCTTTACTAACACCTGCCTTTTCCTAATGACTGGCGTTCCCTCTCCTGAAGAGGTAACCCCAACACTATCTGGAAGGAGGGTCCCAACTATGGGAAGGTTTCCCTTTGTTCCCCTTGACTGCTCTCCTTCCCTACAGCACACCTTTCTCTGTGAATCATCCCACTATGAATTTCATTTAGTGAGCACCCTGTGTCAGTGGTTTCTCTAGAAGGGAAGTCTAATAGATGACAGTCAAGGGTCTGTACTACTCACAAAAAAGTCAAGGGATAGGAAGAGATGGAAGTAAGATCCAGTTCATGCCCCTTGCAAAGCCATTCAGTTGGTGCTCTCAGCTGTAATAGCCACAATTTGGTATCCAGACTTCTCATACTCACCTACCCCAAATAGTTCTGCTCTGCTGACCGGGAGGGAGCTTCTCCCATGGAGTGGGGAGGTGGAGGTTTCCTGCTGAACAGGAGAGCAAAAACGTGATCTGGCCTCAAGGAGACATCAGAATCCCAGGGGGCTCAAGATATTAACATCATAGAGCTCAGCAAGCACAAAGCAGCTCACACCACACAACACATGGCAATGGAGTACAAGCAGCAAACATCACCCTAGCATCTTTACCCTGTTCCAGGAGGAGTGAGGCTCCCAAGGCTGTATGTTTGGCAGTACTGTCTGGCTCAACTTTAGCATAAATCACAGAAGGGAAAGTAGGAGTTTGTGATATATATGCTGACCTGCATCCTGTGAAAGCTCCATTTTTTTGTAGGTTAAAACCATCCAGCTGTGCAGCAGTATCTACTTTAAAAGTCACTTGTTACATTCCAACACTTCAAGAAACAAGCTTCAGAATCTGAGGTGCAAAGAGTCTTCTGGCACTAAGCAAGAACCACAGTAGGTCTGGGTACCGCTTTCGTTTATAAATCATATACCAAATCCTAGGAAGGGAGGAAGCAGTTGCTGGGAAGAAGAGCCAGTACAGAGATGGGAAGATGAAAAAGGGGAAAGAGCATTGATCTAAAGTGTTACTGAATGTTTCTATTCACAAAGGGTACACACACAAAAATGCGCTTTGGAAACCCAGTAGCCAAGCTCAGCTGCAACCATTAGCCCCTATGTATTTGGCATGAAACAGAAACTACAAAGGAGCTGACAGACCTGATGGCCATTCCACTAATCAGACTAAGATAATCAGAAACACGAATGGAAAAGGAGAGCCCATCCCCTAGAACCTGAGTTGTAGCATTAGTCTATAGAGTGGTATAGTACAGAATCCCGATGCTTTCCACTTACCATTTGGACTCTGGACGGCCTTGAGACACCTTCATTTCCCGTACTGATCAACGCACCTCAAGCTGGAAAAAAGACAACACAAAACTTTAAGACTATTTTCTTCAGTAAATTAAAGCCTCTCTGCCCTTGGGCCCTGCTGTGGGCTCTTTCCCCTAGAGAAGACAAGGCTAGGCCAGCTTCACCAAGCCCAGGGAAACAACAGAGTCTATTTCTTGCCAGGGTAAGATTTTGGCTAATGGTCCAATTCACCTTTCCAACCAAGGGTACAGAAGACATCCCCATCTAGGTCCTCAGGAGTGGTACAGTAACAGTACACCCTAACTTTCTTCTAATTAACAAGGATAAAATGTTTTGTTCTCATTAGGAAAAGTACACACACATTCCTGATTAGTGAGTAATGTCTCTGCCTCTGGAAGATTAGCTCAGAGTTGTGCAGCCTGGAATTTGTCCAGTTCAATCTATTCTAGTTGTTCCCTTAAACAGCTATTCCCCAAGGATTACAGGTCAGGCACATAGTCTCTCTCACAACACTTACCCACATGGTTCATGAATAGCTCAAGCAAAAAAAACACAATAAGGGGAGGACATTGAAAGGCACTAATATTCAAAACTAGAACATGCACAGTTGGGTCCCATCCTCTTCTACTAAGTTACATGCTCCACTCACTATACAACAGCAAACATATGAAGCGTGAACACAAAATGCTAGTCAGAAGGGGGTTAAACTACAAACAAATGGGGAGGGTAAAAAGGAAAGACAGGAGAACTCTGCATAAAAACTGAGATGTTTAGAACAAAATTAATCAGGAAACCAAAGGCAGTGAAAAAAAGAAATTCTTTTATACATCAATGTTAGGAGAATGGGTTGCAAACAAAAATTGAAATTGCTCCTTAATGAGCATAAATTTGATCTGGTTCAGTGGCTCCCAAACTTTAACAACCTGTAAAGTCTCGGAAATCCCTTCCTAAAAATGAATGTTTTCAGGGATTTTCTCCTTTACTTGACTCTAAATTATAAAAGCAGTGACCTTGGAAATATAAATTTTGATTTTATGACATGCTTATTTCACACTATTTATTATCAATCATTATTTATCATTACACTGTTTTTATTACATTATGAAAATGGTAACACTCTTCTGAGATCTCATTTTTGTAGCTTTTATCACTTTAAATAAGCCTGTTAAAAGACAAGTCTCCTATGTTTCATCAAGGAGCATCAGATGTGAAACAGCATGAAGGTATTTAAGAAGCCAGCTCAAAGAATTCCTCCTAGACAAGTATTCAGGTCTTGAGCAGTCCAGGCAAACAATGCATGTTACAACAAAACAAACTTGTTTTTCATAATTTTAAAACAATATTAGCTGCCTGCTTAATTTTCAAAACAGCAAAAAATATCCACTTCCCTTTCCATTTCTTATAAGGAGTCTTGAAGTTTACAACTCCTCAATATGATAGATATGCTTGCTTTGATCTGCTTACCTCTTGGAAGTCTAGGGGCTCCGGGATGCTGGCGCTGTGCTGCCTGGGATCCCTAAGGTTAGCTCTGTTTGCCATTAGGGAATCCCGTCCCCCTCCCCACCGCCCAAGAACCCCCTGTAACATTTTGCGAACCCCCAAGGGTTCACAAACCCCAGTTTGGGAACCACTAATCTAGCTGATATTACTGAAACATGGTGGGATGTTTCACACAACTGAAATGTTAAAAGCAATGGTTACAACCTATTTAGAAAGGCTCAAGTAGGCAAAAGGGAAGGGGGAATGGCCCTCTACATTGAAAACAATAGTACCTTCTTTCTGAGTCACTGATAACTAAGATAACAATTATCCTGAATGCTTATGGACCAATGTCCTAACAGATTGAACACGAGATGGGGGTACTTGTTGATGTCTGTTACAGACCACCAAATCACAATAGGGAACAGGATAACCATTATGCACCGATCTACAACATTCAGGAAAAAAAACGGCATAACCATCACGAGGGACTTCTCTTTGAGTGACATACGCTGGAGGGCTCATGCTGCCAGTACATCATCATCATCCTTGGTATTGAATCAGAGGGGTAGCCGTGTTAGTCTGGAATTGCAGAAGTGACAAAGAGTCCTGTGGCACCTTAAAGACTAACTGAAATTTTTTCAGAGCATGAGCTTTCGTGGGCTAATACCCCACGATCTTGTAGGTGTTGGTCTTGAGATCTTGTAGGTGTTGGTCTCTGTTGAAATCATGGTCCACCATGATTTCAACAGCTTCCACCCCACCATCCGCCTCAGCCTGGACCAGTCTACACAGGAGGTCCACTTCCTGGACACCACGGTGCAAATTAATGACGGCCACATCAACACCACCCTATACCGAAAACCTACTGACAGCTATGCCTACCTTCATGCCACCAGCTTCCACCCTGGGCACACCACACGATCCATTTTCTACAGCCAAGCACTGAGGTACAATCGTATTTGCTCCAACCCCTCAGACAGAGACCAACACCTACAAGATCTCCACCAAGCTTTCTCAAAACTACAATACCCACACAAGGAAATAAGGACACAGATCAGAGCCAGATGTGTACCCAGAAGCCTGCTGCTGCAAGACAAGCCCAAGAAAGAAAACAACAGAACACCACTGGCCATCACCTACAGCCCTCAGTTAAAGCCTCTCCAACGCATCATCAGTGATCTACAACCCATCCTGGAAGGATCCTCACTTTCACAGGCCATGGGAGGCAGGCCAGTCCTGGCCTACAGACAACCTGCCCACCTCAAGCATATTCTCACCAGCAACAGCACACCGCACCATAATAACTCTAACTCAGGAACCAATCCATGCAATAAACCTCGATGCCAACTCTGCTCACACATCTACACCAGCAACACCATCACAGGACCAAACCAGATCAGCCACACCATCACTGGTTCATTCACCTGCACATCTACCAATGTAATATACGCCATTATGTGCCAGCAATGTCCCTCTGCTATGTACATAAGCCAAACTGGACAGTCCCTACGAAAAAGGATAAATGGACACTAATCAGATATCAGGAATGGCAATATTCAAAAACCTGTAGGAGAGCACTTCAACCTCACCGGACACACCATAGAAGATTTAAAGGTCAGCATTTTGCAGCAAAAAAACTTCAAGTCCAGACTGCAAAGAGAGACTGCAGAGCTGCAATTCATTTGCAAATTTGACACAATCAATTTGGGACTGAATAGAGATTTTGAATGGCTAGCTAACTACAAAAGCAGCTTCTCTTCTCTCGCTATTCACACCTCCAGTTCAGCTGCTAGAGGAACACCTCACCCTCCCTGATTAGAGATAACAAGCTGGTTCAGCCTGATTGGACTAACCTTGTTATCTCCCACCTGGTTCTTGCCTACCTATTTATACCTCCCCCTGGATACTTCCACTGCATGCATCCGAAGAAGTGGGTATTAGCCCACGAAAGCTCATGCTCTGAAAAAATTTCAGTTAGTCTTTAAGGTGCCACAGGACTCTTCATCCTTGGTATTGATGAACATTTTAGATGACAATTTACAAAGTCAAAAAATATTGCAGCCAAAACAGAGGAATTCTTTATTAGACATTGTCCTAGCAGATAAAGAGGAATCGATCACAGAAGTTAAAAGTTAAAACTTAAGCAATCATGACTTGATCACATTTCTAATGTGCAAGCAGAATGAAGTCCTGACCAGTAATACACACGCACACACACTTGGTGCTTTAATAGGACCAGTTTCAAAGCTGAAAACAATTATGCACCAAATCAGTTAGGAAGAAGCATTTAATCAGAAAAATGTGAATGATAATTGGGAATAATGAAAGAACATATTACCAGATGTCCAAAAAGCCACAATGTCACAACTGAGGAAGGAGGGCCATACTGCTTAAAATAACAACCTGGTTTTGAGGCAAAGTGAAGGCAGCTGTAAAAAAACAATATATAACAAATGGAAGAAAGAAGAAGTTGATAGTAATGAACATAAAAATCAGAAGCTAGGAACTATAGAAAATTGATAATGGAAGCAAAAGGACACAAGGAGAAGTCTATGGACAGCAGAATTAAGGATAATAAGGAGTTTTTTAAACTATATAAAAATTATTATTAATAATGCAGAAAAAGCAGAATTGTTCAATATATATTTCTGAAGGGGAAGAGATGATATAGTCTCATTATATAGTGATGAAACACACTTTCTATTCTATTAATATCTATGGGGGGTATTAAATAGAAGCTACTAAAAGTTAGATATTTTATAATCAGCAGGTCCAGATTACTTGCATCCAAGAGTTTTAAAAGAGCTGGCTAAGGACCTTGCTAGTACACTACTATTGATTGTTAGTAAATTTTGGAATACTGGGAAAGCTCCAAAAGAATGGAAGAAAGCTAATGTACTAATGTTTAAAAAGGTTAAGAAGGAGGACCTGGGTAATTATAGGCTGGTCAGTCTGATATTGATCCCTGTCAAAATTATGGAGCAGCTGATACAGGACTTCATTAATAATGAACTAAAGGAGGATAATGTAATTAATGAAAATCAATATGGGTTTATGGAAAATTCTGTGAAACTATTTTAAGAGATTACAAATTTAGTTGATAAAGGTAATAATGTTGACAGTTTATTAGACTTAAGGCATTTGACTTGGCGAAGCATGACAGTATGAATAATAAACTAGAATAATATAAAATTAACATGGCAAATATTAGATAATTAAAAACTGGCTGAGAGGTCTCAAAATGTAATTGTAAACAGGGAATTGGCATCAAGTAGGTATGCTTCCATTGGGGTTCAGCTGGATCGGTTCTTTGCCTTGCACTATATCATTTTTATTAATGATCTGGAGCAGGGGTCTCCAAACTTTATGAGACAAGGGCCATATTAGATTTTTGAAGGGGCTTCGCGGGCGACTGTGAAAAAATTCAATATATGCAAATATATGCAAAATCCCCCCCACTGCTCCTCCAGGTGCTGCAGCACCCCTGGTCCCTTTGCTCCTTCGGCCGCTGCCACGCCCCACACCTTTACTCCTCCAGCTGCTGCCGCGGGGACACTCACCCCTCCACCCATGGGGCCACCAGCAGCAGCTCACGGGGGAGAGGGAGGGGAAGGAAAAGACAGCAGCAGCTTCTCCACATGCCTGCTCAGCATGCCTGCTCAGCTGGAGGGCCGGACAAATTGAAGCCGCGGGCCGGATCAGGCCCCCAGGCTGTAGTTTGGAGACCCCTGATCTGGAGGAAAACATTAAATCATCACCAATAAAGTTCAGATGACAAAAATTGGGAGTGATAAATAATGAAGAAGATAGGTTATTGATTCAGAGAGATTCAGATCACTTGGTAAACTGGGCACAAGTAAACAACCTGTTTTTTTAATTAGGCTAAATAAAAACGTATACATCTAGGAACAAAGAATGTAGGCCATACTTACTGGATGCGGGACTCTATCCTAGGATGCAGTAGCTCTGAGGAAGATTAGAAGATCGTGGTGGACGGTAAGTGAACATGAGTTCCCACAGTGATGCTGTGGCCAAAATGGCTAATCCAGTCCTTCGATGCATAAACCAGGGAATCTCAAATAGGTGTATGAAGGTAATTTTACCTCTGTGTTTGGCATTTGTGAGACTGCTGCTTGATACTGTGTTCAGTTCTGATGTTCACAATTCAAGAAGGATGTTGATAAAATGAAGAAGGTTCAGAAAAGAAGCACAAGAATAATTAAAGGATTAGAAAACATGCTTTATAGTGATAAAGAAAAGGTTGGGGGGTGACTTGTTTATAGTCCAAGTACTTATAGAAGGAACAAATATTTTATAATAGGCTCTAATCTAGCAGAGAAAGGTAAAACTCGATCCAATGGCTGGAAGTTGAAGCTAGACAAATTCAGACTGTACATAAGGTGGAAGTTTTTAATGGCAAGTGTAATTAACCATTGGCACAATTTACCAAGGGTTGTGGTGGATTCTCCATCACTGGCCATTTTTAAATCTAGATTTTTTTTTGTTTTTTAAAATAAAGAAACATCTCCTCTAGGAATTATTTTGGAAAAGCTCTATGACCTATGTTATACAGGAGGTCAGACCAGATGAATACAATGGTCCTTTATGGCCACAGAATCTATGAAATCCAACCTTAATGGGGCAGCTTCTAACACAGTGTGTCCCACCTACATCTGCTAAAGGAGGTGGCCTCTGTTCTGTGCTTCCATCATAGATTCCCCACTATGAAAGCCAAACCATAACAACCCAAGAGTTTAATCACTTGCTCCAGCCACAGTGGACAAGGCTGAATGTTTAAGAGGAAAATGAAGAGCCCTGTAAAACAGATGAGCAAGTTCCCTTCTAGTTTGCATCCTACCTATTCTTATTTAAGATTCCAAAAGTGCCAGAGTGGATTTGATTTAAATCAAATTGATGTAATCACAAGCCAGGAAGACTCAACTGAATCACGGATTGCTACATAAAAGTGTATTCTTGTTGGTTGTTGTAACCTTAATACATGTTCTTCACAATTCAGAGATAATGTAAGCTACATTTTTAGAAGGTACGCACTATACATTTTTAAATGACTTATTTAAAAAACTTTTCAGATTAGTTTTACAGCTATATCAGAAAATGAATGATTGTTTGGTTGTTTCATTTACCAAAGGTAATTGAAGCAGATATTTATGAAGTAATTGGGAGGTGAACTATCTCCAATTCAACAGGTAAATCATTAATATTTGGAGGATTTTCTTGCCATCCCATATTAGGAGATCACCATCAGGCAGACATTTAAATTGTTTTATTCAACTAAAACCACCACCTTATGTATTCTGGATTTTTTCTTTAACAGCAAACATACAATATTTTAACAAAACAAGTATGTTTAAATTCAAAAATTCATACACTCAATTTTTTTAAAATCAGGTTTGTTTTTGTTAAAATTGTTTTTACCTAAAATAGTTATATGACATTTTCTTAAAAAAATAAATCAACTATGTCAGCCAGGCCAACATGAGAAACTTAAAATATTGGCTTCTGCAGCTAACTCAGTCGTCTTCACCTTCATTTTCCCATTTGTTCATAACCTGGAAAAGAAAAGCAAACTTTCCTGCTTTGACAGGTCTCAAAAGATTTCTCAGTTTGGAATGAATTAGTCCAAAGGAAGAAAATATTCTTTCTACACCAGCAGAAACTACTGCTGTTAAAAGTGAGATTATCACTTCAACAGTCTCTGAATCTAAGTGCTTAAGTGACTTCCACCAGTTCACTGGTGTCACTTTCTTTAAAACATCAGCAAACTTATTTCTTGAATGGTTTACACTTAGCTCTGAAGTTTATTACAGTTGACATTATGGAGGAATGACTGCTGAGTGTTCATGCCATAGCCAACTCTTCTTCTTCAGCAGTTAAGGTTTGACCCAGGTACTGAGGATTGAGACTATTTGCAAGAAAATGAGCTGGCGATACTGCTTGTCCAATTTGGTTTTTTAATGCTTGTAATTTAACTCTTTCATTGCATATTTCTCTTTTTAAGATCTCACTCAGTTCCTTCCAAATTTCAGCAGCAACAACAATAAAACAGCTATTTCCCTGCATTCTGTTCAAGGCTACAGAAATAGGCTTCAGAGTACTCAGCATGTGTTCAACATTTTTCTTAAGCCCAGGGTTGAGACCTTTGGCTGTGACAATGCCATCTATTTTGTCATGATTTTGTTCACAAAATGTCATCAGATTAGGCCAGTTCTTGATATAGTGCTCAAAACAGTCTGCCACTGAGTTCAATGGCACATCTTGTGGGAGAGTTAGCTTGGTTCCTCACACTTCTTTTTTTCAGAACAGCTGCTGCAAAGTGGTTGTTACAGAACTATTTTGCAATTTCAACAGCATTAGCCCTTAATTCTGGAACACTAAAGTCTTTGGCTAGGAGGTGCATCAAATGAGCACTGCAACCATATGTTATCAGCTTGGGACTCTTCTAAATAATTTCTTCTCATCTTGAATACATTTGAAGCATTGTCTGTGACCAAGCCCTACACAGCCCCCACACAAGGGCGGGGGAGGGCTGTCTTGGCGGGTGGAGGGAACCACTCCCCAGCACTCACTGGCGGGTCTGAGACACTGTACTTCCCATCACTGCTGAGTGCAGGTCTGGCCCTGTTGCAGAGCTCAGGGAAGTGAGGGCGGAGAAGGGGCTCAGGGAAAGAGGCAGAGCAGGGGCTGGAGCAGCATGCAGCTGTGCAGGGCACCAGGAAATTTGGTGTCCCAAACTTCCTGGTGTCCTGCAAAGCTGCGTGCTTTGCGTATGGGTAAGGACAGCCCTGAATTTAGTATTCTTCATTGCTCATTCATTGACACTCAGTACTACTTTAAATGTGAAACTGAAAAAGGAAGATCTGCCTATTTCAGCTATTTATTTTTTATCACAACGGCATTTAAAATGACAGTAGCATAGAGTATCAACTATATCTTTTGCTCATGAGAATTAAAAAATAATCCAGAAGGAAGACAGGCAGTCCTTAAGAAAGAAGTATGAAAAAAAAGTATATCAACCTGAAGATTCTGCATATTCAGATATGTTCCTTTCATCATGTTCAATGCAGCTTCCTCCTGAGGAACACTTCTAATGATGTTGTTTCATTCGGACAACAAGGCCTTGCATTTCTGTGTTGCACTGTTTGCATTTTACACACATCTGTCATACCCATAGGTAGAGGAATTTCATTAAAATATTCCCAAACTGGGTCTCTTCTACAGCCTGCTGCCATTATAGGTTTTCCCTTCTAATGAGAGAATGGTATGGTAGATCTGAAATCAATGAAGGTTACACTCAGAAAGATCTTAAGACAGAGGTGGGCAAACTACGGCCTGCATGCCACATCCGGCCCGCGAGCTAGTTCTGTCCAGCCCCGCAGGCTCCTGGCTGGGGAGGCTAACTCCTTGCCCCCACTTTCCCCTCGACCCAGCGCACGCGAGCAGCGCTCAGGGGGGCGATGCTGCGCAACAACGCGTCTGGCTCTGGGCCAGACATGCTGTGTGCTCCATCAGATCAGCACAGCAGAGCGTCTGGCTCCAGGCCAGACATACTGCGCACTCTGTTGGATCAGCACGGCAGCGTGTCTGGGCAGCATAGTAAGAGGGACAGGGCCAGAGACGGGCGGTTGGAGAAGGGCCAGAGGGTCTCGGGGGTGGTCAGGGGACAGGGGGTTGGATAGGACATAGGAGTCCCAGGGGGTGAGGATGCGGCTAGGGGTCAGGGCATAGGGAGGAGAGGGGTTGGATAGGGGGTGAAGTCCTGGGGGTGATTAGGAGTTGGGGAGGGTCTCTGGAGGGGGCGGTCAGGGGACAAAGAGCAGGGGGACTTAGATAGGGGGTAGGGGTGATTAGGGGCAGGGGTCTCTGGAGGGAATAGTCAGGGGACAAGGAGCGCGGGAGGTAGATGGGTTGGGAGTTCTGAGGGGGGCAATCAGGGGGCAGGAAGTGGGTGCAGGCTGGATAAGGGGCAGGCTGTTTGGGGAGGCACCGCCTTCCCTACCCGTCCCTCCATACAATTTTGAACCCCAATGTGGCCCTCAGGCCAAAAAGTTTGCCCACCCCTGCCTTAAGACTTCTGGAATATGCTGTTCAAACATATTTGTTCTTACTGCCTATCTCCAGCCTTCTTCTCCTTGTCCAGATTTATTCCGCCCCTAACAATCTTCTATTCATTGAACTTTTTGAAACTTTGCACTTTTAGAGAGAGGTAAGGGATGGACTCAGTGTACACAAATTTGCAGAGGGACAGTAGGGTTGAAGTCTGATATTTCTCACCTCTATATATTATTTATTTTAAAACATTTTTACTATTAACAAGCACGTTATCTCTGGAGACAAATCCACAGTTTGAGAACTGCAAAACTAAGCATCTCTGATGATATCTTCTAGACCAGTAGTTCCCAAACTGGGGTTTATGAACCTTTGGGGGTTCACAGAATGTTACAGGGGATTCTCAGGAAAAAAATTCCCTACTGGCGAACAGAGCTGTCTCTTTGGACCACAGGCAGCACAGGGCCAGCAGCCTGGAGCCCCTGGACATCCAAGAGCTAAGCTGATCAAAGCAAGCATCTCTATCACACTGAGGAGATTTAAACTTCAAGACTCCATATAAGAAATGGAAAGGGAGGTGGATATTTTTTCTTTGCTATTTTTAAAGTTAAAGAGGCAGCTAGTCCTGCTTTTAAAATGATTATGAAAAACAAGTTTAAGCTTGGTTGTAATGTGCATTGTTTGCCTGGACTGCTCAAGACCTGAATGCTTGTGTAGGAGGAACTCTGAGTTGGCTTCTTAAATGCCTTCATGCTGTTTCACTTCTGATACTCCTTGATGAAACATAGGAGCCTTGTCTTATAAGAGGCTTATTCAAAGTGATACACGAAAGTGAGATCTTGGAAGCGTGTTGCCATTTTCATAATGTAATAAAAATACTGTAGTGATAAATAGTGTGTAATAATCATGCCATAAAAATAAATTTTATATTTCCAAGATCACTGCTTTTATAATTTATACTCAGGTAAAGAAGAAAATCCCTGGAAATATTACTTTTAAGGAGGGGGTTCGCAAGACTTGACATTTTAGTGAAGGGTTAATGGGTTGTTAAAGTTTGGGAACCACTGTTCTAGACTGAGCACTGAGTTCCATTGTGTAGATAAAAAGATTAATCTAAATCTATTGTGACAAAGCTCTATCCTTGTCACTGTGGAGGCCACATTTCCTGGCGGATTTCACTAGCCTCAGAGGCTCACTGTGACCCTCCTTGTAGCCCTTCTCTCTCTAGAGGCAAAGGTCACAGCCTACTGAGCCATTTTCATCATAAGCCAGCGAGGGAGGTGGGGAGAAACTATCCTCCTTTGCACAGTCTCTGTCTCCCAGTTTCAGTGATTAATTGGCGGAAAGGCAAAAGGGGGGAGGCCTGGGCCCGCCTTCTACGCCAGGCTCCATCCCACAGATCCTAACAGTATCAGCTATGGTAGCTAACCTTTTAGAAACAGGACACATACAATTCCCTGGGCTACTTCCCCACAGCAGGCCCCACTTCCTCAAGCTCCACTTCCCCCTTACCAGAGGGCCTCCTTCCTTGTGCCTGATATGCTCCATCTCTCCAACAGCACAACCTCCTCCCATAGCTCCTGAAATGCACACCACACTGACTAACTGGGAGGCTTTTAACTAGTTCCAGCCAGCCCTTGACTGGCTTTAGGTGTCTCAATCAAACTAGCTATCTCCACTGCTTTCTAGAAGGATCTTAATTGGCTCCAGATGTCTTGATTAACCTGGAGCAACTACCCTTTGGTTACCAAGGTATCAGGGATTTGTTTAGCCTGGGGTTAACATACCTGTTCCTCATCACTTCCCAATAGCCATCTAGCCTTCCCCCATCACACTATACAGAAGCCCCTGGAATCCCATAAGATTGGGTCCCTAATCCATTAACTATTGGAACTCATTTACAAAGCTTTTCTTAAACATTGCATGACTATATTGTCTCAAACTATAGAATTAGAATTTATAATCCCTATTCCATGATGAGATATCTATGAGCTATAATGTATCTTAATTAAAACTCTTTAGATAGTTTTTTCCCCTCAAAAAGCATTTTATAAAAAAAATCTGATTTAAATAAAAATATAGGATTTTTTTTAAATCATTGATTTTTATCCACTCTGAAAACAGCCCACCTAAACTGGGCCTGCAATTCCGATGCCTGCTGTACTTTAACTCCACCCCACCTATCTCTCCTCCCCAACTAAACTGTCATACTCACCCAGCTCCAAGTGATTTCAAAATTCTTGATCACCACCCCAGAAAATTGTTTGAAAGGAGGTGAAGGGATATTACAGGGTCTGTATTAAGGAATGAAGGATACTCTATTTTGCAGTTAGGAATGTGTCTCATGCAGTTGAGGGACTTGCGCATTCTCTAGTAAACAATGCTTCTTCAAACACTGCACTGACTCAGCCAGATGAACCTTATATTAATGTGTGGTGTGAACTGTGTATGAAAGTGCCGGGATGGAACTTCTCAGCATGCACTGGTAGCCTGTTTCCAGCTGAAAAGTCAGTTAATTCCAATCTGCCCTAGGCAAGGATCTGACACCCTGAAAACCCTCTCACTCTCTGCCATATGAAAGGAAGTATCTCTAACCTTTGCTTATTCTGCAACAAAGCACTGCACTGAAGGCTGTTGAATGAACAATGATATTATAAACCAACCTTGGCTGGCAATCTCTACACAGCATCCATTAGCTCAGATTTCTCCCAGCCCAGTAAGCAAAGCTAGAGGGGGTTGGTGCTGTTCTCTGACTTTGGGACAATTTAGTATGATTCCAGGAATTATGTCCCTCTCCTAGCCCTAGTCAGAAAGGGAAAGCCGTAGGAATGGAGCTCACTACCAGCAAGGTAGGCTCAACCCAGTAACAGAAAACAAGTACTTAACTCTCTCCATGCTGTCTGGAAGCACTCCATGGAGATGCACACAGCGCCAAGGCAGTGCAGTGGCTGTATCACTAACAGTTTCCTTCACCAAAGGGTGATAGCGCTAACAAAGGCATCAATTCACAGGGCTGGCACTTCCTCATATCTTACAAACACCACACATGGTATCAAGGTCACTCTCTTCTCTTTATCACAAGCAAAATGCTACAAGGAGAGTGGGCAGGTTAGACCCACTGCCCTGAGATTACTCTTAACTACTCATTCAGTCCCTGCTAAGGGACTCTCCTGCAACAGCCCCATCACAGCATAGCACTTCCTACTGACTAAACTGACACTGAAGAGACAAATTTAGTGTGACAAGTGGGGAAGGGAGAGGGTCGTTTTCATCTCACTACTCCTGCATCTTCATACAAATCTGTCTAGCAATGGCCCTCCCAGGGACTATCACCTTTACTTACAAGAGAGGTACAGTGGAAACTGCTCAGTTATTGGTCAGAGACCTGAATATCCTTCACCTCCCTGTTCGCAGCTCTCCCATCAGACCTGCTCCTCCTGCTCAGAACCTCATTCATATTGTCCCGCCAGACCAATTCCTCCTCACACATCCAGCACGTCAAGAGTTAAGGTTAGCATCCCCATTTGCCTGGCCTGTATGATGCTGGTTAAATCTAACCCTATTCTTTGCAGTTTGATAAAGCATGTGAAAACTGAAGGCCTCACACGTTCCTCCTTTCACAGCTTGGCCAGCTGCCCACAAGCTGTCACTGCCTGGCACCGAGGGCAAATGGAGAGAATGTCAGGGAATTAAGGCCAAACTATTAGTCAATTGCACTGAACCCTCATCCCCCACACCCTCCCTTCCAGGGAGCTTGGATTCCTTTTTCCAGCAAGGGGATAATGCCTGTATGGCTGTGGTGGTCCCCTCCACAAGAGAAGCTGCCCTCTCCCATACTCAGCAAAAGCACTTGAGCTTGGAAGGTTCCTATCACAAAAATGCTCAGAGCAGCTCTTATCATTGAGTCTAGAGCTCAGGGATTTGTGCTTAGCAGTAGCACAGGAACACACCCTTGGAATAGCTCACCACAAAGGCCACTAATAGGACTGGTGTTAGCTATTTATATAAATTGAAAGGAAGATTGGAGACAGAAGCAAGAACAGTATCTGATTTGGAGGCAACGGCATTTGGAAGTGATGACATTTATTACTGTAAATCACAAAAGAAAGGCCAAACTGGGTCACACCAAAGGTCCATCTAGCCCAGTATCCTGTCTACCAACAGTGGCCAATGTCAGGTGCCCCGGAGTGAGTAAACCTAAGAGGTAATGATCAAGTGATCTCTCTTCTGCCATCCAGCACCCGACTCCGACAAGCAGAGGCTAGAGACACCATTCCTTATCCATCCTGGCTAACAGCCATTAATGGACAACCTCCATGAATTTATCCAGTTCTCTTTTAAACCCTGTTATAGTCCTAGCCTTCACAAACTCCTCAGGCAAGGAGTTCCACAGGTTGACTGTTCCCTGTGTGAAGAAGAACGTCCTTTTATTTGTTTAAAACCTGCTGCCCACTAATTTCATTGGGTGGCTCCTAGTTCTTCTATTATGGGAACAAGTAAATAACTTTTCCTTATTCACTTCCTCCACACCACTCATAATTTTATATACCTCTATCATATCCTCCCTTAGTCTCCTCTTTTCCAAGCTAAAAAGTCCTAGCCTTTTTAATCTCTCCTCATATGGGACCCGTTCCAATCCCCTAATCGTTTTAGTTGCCTTTCTCTGAACCTTTTCTAATGTCAGTATATCCTTTTTGAGATGAGGAGACCACATTTGTACACAGTATTCAAGAAGTGGGCGCACCATGGATTTGTAGAAGGGCAATAAGATATGCTACATCTTATTCTCTATCCTTTCTTTTAATGATTCCTAACATGCTGTTTGCTTTTTTGACTGCCGCTGCACACTGCATGGACATCTTCAGAGAACTATCCACGATGACTCCAAGATCTTTTTCCTGATTAGTTGTAGCTAAATTAGCACCCAATCATATTGTATGTACAGTTGGGGTTATTTTTTCCAATATGCATTACTTTACATTTATCCACATTAAATTTCATTTGCCATTTTGTTGCCCAGTCATTTAGTTTCATGAGATCTTTTTGAAGTTCTTCACAGTCTGCTTGGGTCTTAACTATTTTGAGCAGTTTAGTATCATCTGCAAACTTAGCCACCTCACTGTTTACCCCTTCCTCCAAATCATTGATGGATAAGTTGAATAGGATTGGTCCTAGGACTGACCCTTGGGGAACACTACTAGTTACCCCTCTCCATTCTGAAAATTTACCATTTATTCCTACCCTTTGTTCCCTGTCTTTTAACCAGTTCTCAATCCATGAAAGGATCTTCCTTCTTATCCCATGGCAACATAATTTACATAAGAGCCTTTGGTGAGGGACCTTGTCAAAGGCTTTCTGGAAATCTAAGTACACTATGTCCACTGGATTCCCCTTGTCCACGTGTTTGCTGACCCCTTCAAAGAACTCTAATAGATTAGTAAGACATGATTTCCCTTTACAGAAACCATATTGACTTTTGCCCAATAATTTATGTTCTTCTATTTGCCTGACAATTTTATTCTTTACTATTGTTTCAGCTAATTTGCCGGTATGGATGTTAGACTTACTGGTCTGTAATTGCCAGGATCACCTCTAGAGCCCTTTTTAAATATTGGTGTTACATTAGCTATCTTCCAGTCATTGAGTACAAAGACCGATTTAAAGGACAGGTTACAAACCCTAGTTAATAGTTCCACAATTTCACATTTGAGTTCTTTCAGAACTCTTGGATAAATGCCATCTGCTCCCGGTGACTTGTTACAGTTAAGTTTTATCAATTCGTTCCCAAACCTCCTCTAGTGACACTTCAATCTGTGACAATTCCTCTGATTTGTCACCTTCAAAAGACGACTCAGGTTTGGGAATCTCCCTAACGTCCTCAGCCGTGAAGACTGAAGCAAAGAATTCATTTAGTTTCTCTGCAATGACTATCGTCTGTAAGTGTTCCTTTTGTATCTCTATCATCCAGGGGCCCCACTGGTTGTTTAGCAGGCTTTCTGCTTCTGACGTATTTAAAAAACATTTTATTATTATCTTTTGAGTTTCTGGCTAGCTGTTCTTCAAACTCCATTTTGGCTTTTTTTTTTACTACATTTTTACACTAAATTTGGCAGTGTTTATGCTCCTCTCTAGTTACCTCACTAGGATTTGACTTCCACTTTTAAAAAGATGCTTTTTCATCTCTCACTGCTTCTTTTACATGGTTTTTAAGCCACGGTGGCTCTTTTTTAGTTCTTTGACTTTGTTTTTTTAATTTGGGGTATACATTTAAGTTGGGCTCCTATTATGGTGTCTCTGAAAAGTGTCCATGCAGCTTGCAGGGATTTCACTTTAGTCACTAAACCTTTTAATTTCCATTTAACTAACCCCCTCATTTTTGTTTAGTTCCCCTTTCTGAAATTAAATGCCACAGTGTTGGGCTGCTGAGGTGTTGTTCCCACCACAGGAATGTTAAATGTTGTTATATTATGATCACTGTTTCCAAGCGGACCTGTTATAGTTACCTCTTCGACCAGCTCCTGCGCTCCACTCAGGACCGAATCAAGAGTTGACTCTCCCCTTGTGGGTTCCTGTACCAGCTGCTCCAAGAAGCAGTAATTTAAAGTATCGAGGAATTTTGTCTCTGCATTTCGTCCTGAGGGGACATGTACCCAGTCAATATGGGGATAACTGAAATCCCCCACTATTATTGAATTCTTTATTTTGATAGCCTCTCTAATCTCCTTTAGCATTTCATCATCACTATCACTGTCCTGATCAGGTGGTCGATAATAGATCCCTATTGTTATATTCTTATTAAAGCATGGAATTACTATCTACAGAGATTCTATGGAACATGTGGATTCATTTAAGATTTTTACTTCATTTGATTCTACATTCTCTTTCACATATAGTGCCACTCCCCCATCCCCACAATCTGTTCTGTCTTTCCGATATATTTTATACCCCGGAATGATTGTGTCCCATTGATTGTCCTCATTCCACCGTGTTTCTGTGATGCCTATTATGTCAACATCCTCCTTTAACAAAAGGCATTCTAGTTCACCTATCTTATTATTTAGACTTCTGGCATTTGTGTACAAGCACTTTAAAAACTGGTCATTGTTTGTCTGCCCTTTTCTGATGTGTCAGATTCTTTATGTGAAAGTTTCTTAACTGATCTGGCCAGTCCTTTATCCTTTTCCATCCTCTCCTCCTGACTAAAACCTACAGAATCTCTATCAGTAGACCCTTCTGTAAGAGAAGTCTCTATCCATTCCACTTGCTCCTCTGCAGCAATCAGCTTTTTCCCATCTCTTAGTTTAAAAACTGCTCTGCAACCTTCTTAATGTTAAGTGCCAGCAGTCTGGTTCCACTTTGGTTTAGGTGGAGCCCATCCTTCTTGTATAGGCTCCCTCCATCCCAAAAATTTCCCCAGTTCCTAATAAATCTAAACCCCTCCTTTCTACACCATCGTCTCATCCACACATTGAGACTCTGAAGCTCTGCCTGCCTACCTGGCCCTGCGCGTAGAACTGGAAGCATTTCTGAGAATGCCACCATAGAGGTCCTGGATTTCACTCTCTCCAATATCCATCCCAGACCCATGGTAATCTCATCCTAGTCTCCTGATGCAAAACCACCCATCCCATATTTATCATAGTTGTTCCCTATCAATACAAGTTTCCCAGTCCTAATTTTATTTATGTTTGTTTTTCAATAGCTTCTTTTATACACACTGTCCCCTCAAAGTGAATTTTATTTTTTTTTTAATAGAGCAGGAGAGGGAAGACACATTCAGACCCCAAAGCCAAGGATGGTGGAGATACTGAAGTCTCAAAGTCAAATACATAAAAGAAGGCTGTTCCAGATGGATACGAAAAGCTCTTGCACCAATATTGGCAAGACTGTACATTACCCATCCTAGCACCACAAATCAGCAGTTCTGGGTATGAAGCCTTAGAACCCTAAAGCCAGAATAAAAATCAACCTTAAGCATCACTTGAAAGAGGCAAGTTCACTCTGATATATAAACAGGAATTCAGTCCCTCACCATTTGCCTCAACGCCTTCCCTCTAGCAACCTCAGACTAAAGTCAGAAGATTCTGGAAGTGAATCATTGGCTAAATAAGTGGTATACAGTGGAGGGCTTTGGTTTTGTGGAATGTTGGTCCACCTTCTATGGGGGGAGAGGGCTGTATAGTTAGGATGGCCTCCACCTCAATAGAAGGAGGACCAATCTTCTTGGGGACAAGCTGGCTAGACTAATCAGGAGGGGTTAAATTAACAGCATATGGAGAGGGTAAAAAGAAGAAAGATATGAGTGCTCAATTAGCATAAAATTGAGATGTTGAGAAGAAAATTAATCAAGGAACTAAAGGACATGGAGAGAAGAAATTCTTGAACTGCTGATACCCAGGCTCCTAATATTAGTTTTACACAACAGCATAAATTTGATCTAGTTGATATAATTGAAACGTAGTGGGATGATTCACACAAATGGAATGTTAAAATCAATTGATACAACCTATTTAGATCGGTTTAAGGTTAGCAGCCATGTTAGTCTGTATCCGTAAAGAAAACGAGGAATACTTGTGGCACCTTAGAGACTAACCAGTTTATTTCAGCATAAGCTTTCGTGCGCTATAGCCCACTTCATCGGATGCATAGAATGGAACAGAAGTAAGATGTATTCACATACACAGAAAGCAAAAAAAGTTGTACATTACCAACTTTTTTTGCTTTCTGTGTATATAAATATATCTTACTTCTGTTCCATTCTATGCATTCGATGAAGTGGGCTATAGCTCACGAAAGCTTATGCTGAAATAAACTGGTTGGTCTCTAAGATAACCTATTTAGAAAGGATGGAGTGGGCAGAAGAGAAGGTGGTGTGGCCCTCTAGGTCAGAAAAGGCATTACTTTTTAACAACTTGGAATCTGATAACTTGGAATAAAATTATCCTGAATGCTTACAGATCAATTTTCTAACAGATTAAACACGAGACAGGTACTAGTTGGTGTCCACTCGCTCTCTCCCTCCGCATACACACAACACTCCTCCCCACCCCCCTCATTTGAAAAGCACATTGCAGCCAGCTGAACACTGGGATAGCTGCCCATAATGCACCACTCCCCGTGCCACTGCAAGTGCCGCAAATGTGGCCACACCAGTGCGATTGTGGCTGTCAGTGTGGACACACTGGAGCGCTTTCCCTGGAGCTGTGTCAGAAGGCAGGTATAACCAAAAGCGCTATAAAGCTGTAAGTGTAACCATGGCCTTAGAAAACATGCTTTATGGGTGATGGGTCATAAGGGCAGTGTTGGGGACCTTAATCAATCACTTTCATAATATGTTTGCTTTCTTTAAAAAGTTTAACTTCCACTATGAAACTCAGCTTTCCATGTTCATGGAGGAAAAGACTTGTGTCTTTACAGTGTTTTAAGTGTCTGCACAAGTAATCAGAGAGGTAGCCGTGTTTGTCACTTCTGTAGATCCAGAGTAAGAGTCCTCTGGCACCTTAAAGACTAACAAAAGTATTGAAGCATAAGCTTTCGTGGGCTAATACCCACTTCATCAGATGCAACCGACAAAGTAGGTATTAGCCCACGAAAGCTTATGCTTCAATAATTTTGTTAGTCTTTAAGGTGCCTGAGGACTCTGTCGCTTCTGCACAAATAATGTTCACATTTACACTCACAATTCTACTTCAGAAACGTTTTGCATCAGGGAATTTCCTCAGGATTTTAAGAAGCGATTTGAAGATTTGCCCTAAAACATCTCCATTGACTTCATAAAGTCCCTACCAGAACCCTCTCTAACACAGAGCTCTTTTTCCACTTCGCCGCTGTCTGTTGAATCTCAAAGTCAAGTAATAATTCTGAATTTAGGGCATCAGGAATTTGCTTTATGACTTCATTGAAGGATCCAAGAACATTTGACCACTCTTGGATCAAACATATTAAGTCCCTCCGCATTTGAACATGTCTCATTCCTCACCATGCTTACTATTTCAAAAATGTAACAAGTCTGATCTATGCAATGGTTTTCCTCTCTTCATATCAAAATCTCTAGCTTTTTCATCACTGCTAAGAAAAAGTGCATTTTTCACCTTTGGGTAACTAATGTGCATGAGCTATCCCAAGGTTAAAAAACCACATTGAAGACAAGTTCCTTTAGTTTTACCATGAGGTAAATAAGATGAGCACAAAACCCTCCACATAGGTTGGCCTCACCTCGTTTACCTTGTAGTAAACACTAAAGTGACTCATCTCCATGTGTTTTTACTATGGGATAGCTCACTCATCAAAAATACACCTTTTTCAGCAGTGAAGGCAAGGCCTAAGATTCCATTATTTAAGCAAAGGGGAAACACAAAGCACCTCAATGCATTATGAGACCCATCCATTAATCACAGATGCATGTCACCACGGGTCAGTGCATTTACTTATGGCTTTCCAAAGGAAAGAAACTGTCATATTCTGACAGGTCCATTCATTCAGTCCTACACTCCTGTACCATTCATGAGCCATTTGTGCACTGCAGTAATCACCCACAGAACAAATACAATTGAAGGCCACAGCACAAACATTGAAAAAAATCAAAATGAGAACTAGAAAAATCTCTTCACTGAACACCCTTACCAAGCGAGGAAAAGATCAAAATTTAAGAGACAGCATCCTATTAGATTACCCAATCCACCTCCCTGCTCATTACTATAGGCAGAACAATGCCTAAAGTTACGATTGCCTATCACTCCCCATTACAGAGCTTCTGTTTTCAATTGCTTATAACTAACAAACTTTCCATTCAGGCTGAAGTTTTTCCATGCTTCATTTCTGGCTCAGGTTGATTTATTTCAGCAAACAAGAGTTCAGCCACTTCTCAGAACAATAATAAAATCAAATTTATTTATAAAACCTTCATTAAGATGGAGTTGAAGTTGTTGATGCATGACAGAGGGTTCTACTACACATGCCCTAAGATGTGGGATCTCAAAACCACCAAATCAAACATTAAAAAAGAAAAAAAACAAAACAGAACATGCTCTGTTAAGGTCAGGGGTGGGCAAACTGCAGCCTGCCAGCCATTTTTATCCGGCCCTCGAGCTCGGGCTGGGGGAGCGAGGCGCCAGGCCGGAGTGCTGCAAGCTGCCTGCCCCACGCTCCCAGGCTGAGTGCCTGGCCGAGTGCATCAAGCCACCAGTCCCTCCCCTGCCTTCCCACCCGAAGCCACCCACACACACAGCGTTCTGGGGACCGGGGCTGCGCAGTCCCACAGGGCAGCGTGTCTGGCTTTGCACAGAACCAAACATGCTGCTAGGAGCTTCATGGTAAGAGGGCTGGGGCCTGGGGGTTGGATAAGGGATGGGGGCAGACAGGGAGCAAGGTGGGATCCTGGGGGTGGTGGTTAGGAGCAGAGGGGCTCTGGAGGGGGCGGTCAGGGAGCAAAGGAAGTTGGATGGGGCGTTGGAGTCCCAGGGTCTGTCAAGGGGTGGGGGTGTGCATAGGGGTCGGGGCAGTCAGGGAAAAGGGAGCAAGGGGGTTGGGTGGGAGGGGTCCTGGGGGAATGGTCAAGGGACAAGAAGCAGGGGGGGTTGGATGGGTTGGGAGTTTTGAGGGGGCAGTCAGGGGGCGGGAAGTGGGTGGGGGTCAGATAAGGAGAAGGGTAGGGCCAGGCAGTTTGGGGAGCCACAGCCTTCCCTACCCGGCCCTCCGTACAATTTTGAACCCCAATGTGGCCCTCAGGCCAAAAAGTTTGTCCTCCTCTGCGTAAGTTGCTACTCCACACAAAACTCAGACCTATCTGCATTTATGCTAAAGGCTTCTCCTGGACAGATTTCAGATGGTTCCTTCAATTTCCATCCCAGAGATTGAAGGAACCATATTCTTTTCTCTTTCTACAAGATTGATTGTATAGGGGTTTCTAGGCTGTGATTCCACAAAGATAACCGAAATACTTGCAGAGGCCTCTGCGAGGCCCCTCTGGATTGTACCTGAACACAATACCTTCAGATGCAGAAGCTAAAGCCTTTCCTGATCACCATAGTGAGGTGCTGGAGCAATGTCTGCACAAGATTTCTAACCTTTGTACCTCTGCTGAGAAGACTGCACAATCTGGCCCTCAGAGAAGTTAGACCCCCTGGAAGAAAGAAGTAGCTGCTTTTGGATTTGTCTACACATAGGAGTTGATAAGAAACAGCTTTTGCACTTTAAATTCACACCCTACCTTAATCTACATGAACTTTCAAATGCAGACAAGCCATTTGATAAATTCCTGTTCCTGAATAATCTGATAACTCAGACTCCTCAGTGGTAGCCTACCAGCACTGGGAGCAAATCAGGTCATCCAGGTAAAGAAAGATATGGGTCTCTTCTTCTCTAAAGGAAGTTACCAACACTGCCAGGACCTCTGAGGAAACTCAGATGGCAGGCTAAACAGAAGGCTGACATTAAGACAAGCTCTTCACTCAGAACTGGAGGCATGATGTCTTGAAGCCAATAGAGCAGAAGTTGCCCCATCCTGAGCTTGCTGGATAACAGAGAAGTGTTCCTCAGAGGAAAGAATATCTGACTGCAGGATTCATGGGAGAAGAGCCATGGAATATATCAAACTAATCTGAAAGGCTTTACCAGTTTACCAGGAATAGTGAGGCGCGGTCAAAACAGCACATCAGATCTCCAACACTCACAAAGGAGAGTATGGCTCTCTGAAGTACGTAAGAAAAAAAATAGCTTGTCCATTGTCTTCTTCCTAGCTCTGGCTTTCAGAGATATTTAAAAAGCTACACCTTATAAGAGAGCTGATATCCTTGGACATATAGGCCTATTTGCCATCTGGCAGCATCTGCAAGTTATGACAGAGGAGAAATGGGATGGGATCAAGTTTTAAGTCCAGGTTTAAGATTAGCAGTCGTGATAGTCTGTATCCATAAAGAAAACGAGGAACACTTGTGGCACCTTAGAGACTAACCAGTTTATTTCACCATAAAGCTTTTGTGACTTATAGCCCGCTTCATCGGATGCGCAGAATGGAACACACGGAAGTAAGATGCATTTATATACACAGAAAGCAGAAAAAGTTGTAAAATTACCATACCAGTTCTAAGAGGCTGTTTAATTTGGATGGGTCATTATCACCAGGAGAAAAACAACCTTTTGTAGTGAAAAATCAAGTGGATCTGTGTCTGACAGTTGACAAGAACCCGTGGAAAAAAGTTAACTGGGGAAATGAATTAAATTAGTGTAATGACAAAGCCATTCACAGTCCCTGTTTAACCCTTGGTTGATAGTACTCAGACCCTATGCCATCAGCACTCCCAGCTATCTCCGTGATACCAGTGATTTCCTGAGAAAACTACCATGCATTGGTGATCTCCCAGAAAACACCATCCTAGCCTCCATGGATGTAGAGGTTCTCTACACAAACATCCCACACATAGATGGAATACACGCTGTCAGGGACAGTATACCAGATGATGCCACAGCACAACTGGTTGCTGAGCTCTGTGACTTCATATTCATGCACAATTATTTCAAATTTGGTGACAATATATACCTTCAAACCAGTGGCACCGCTATGGGCACCCGCATGGCCCCATAGTATGCCAACATGTTTATGGCTGACCCGGAACAAAGCTTCCTCAACTCTCGTTCACTCACGCCCCTTCTCTATCTACGCTACACTGATGACATCTTCATCATCTGGACCCATGGGAAAGAAACTCTGGAAGAATTCCACTATGATTTCAACAGCTTCCACCCCACCATCCACCCCAGCCTGGACCAGTCTACATGGAAGGTCCACTTCCTAGACACCACGGTGCAAATTAACGACGGCCACATTAACACCACCCTATACCGAAAACCTGCCGACAGTTATGCCTACCTTTATGCCACCAGCTTCCATCCCTGGCACACCACACGATCCATTGTCTACAGCCAAGCACTGAGGTACAATCATATTTGCTTCAATCCCTCAGACAGAGACCAACACCTACAAGATCTTCACCAAGCTTTCTCAAAACTACAATACCCACACGAGGAAATCAGGAAACAGATCAACAGAACTAGACATGTACCCAGAAGCCTCCTGCTGCAAGACAAGCCCAAGAAAGAAAACAACAGAACACCACTGGCCATCACCTACAGTCCTCAGTTAAAGCCTCTCCAACGCATCATCAGTGATCTACAACCCATCCTGGACAACAATCCCTCACTTTCACAGGCCATGGGAGGCAGGCCAGTCCTGGCCTACAGACAACCCGCCATCCTCAAGCATATTCTCACCAGCAACAGCACACCGTGTCATAATAACTCAAACTCAGGAACCAATCCATGCAAAAAACCTCGATGCCAACTCTGCCCACATATCTACACCAGCAACACCATCACAGGACCCAACCAGGTCAGCCACACCATCACTGGTTCATTCACTTGCACATCTACCAATGTAATATATTGGTGAAATTGGTAATATATTGGCCATTATGTGCCAGCAATGTCCCTCTGCTATGTACATAAGCCAAACTGGACAGTCCCTACTAGAAAGGATAAATGGACACAAGTCAGATATCAGGAATGGCAATATACAAAAACCTGTAGGAGAACACTTCAATCTCACTGGACACACCATAAAAGATTTAAAGGTCAGCATTTTGCAGCAAAAAAACTTCAAGACCACACTGCAAAGAGAGACTGCAGAGCTGCAATTCATTTGCAAATTTGATACCATCAATCAAGGATTGAACAAAGATTACGAGTGGCTAGCTAACTACAAAAGCAGCTTCTCTTCTCTCGCTATTCACACCTCCAGTTCAGCTGCTAGAGGAATACCTCACCCTCCCTGATTAGAGATAACAAGCTAGTTCAGCCTCATTGGACTAACCCTGTTATCTCCTACATGGTTCTTGCCTACCTATTTATACCTGCCCCTGGATACTTCCACTGCATGCATCCGAGGAAGTGGGTATTAGCCCCCGAAAGCTTATGCTCTAATACTTTAGTTAGTCTTTAAGGTGCCACAGGACTCTCTCACTTCTCCATTAAGGGTAGAAGAACAGAAGAAAGGGTATAAGCCAGGGGTCAGCAAACTATGGCACGCATGCCAAAGACAGCACACAAGTCGATTTTTAATGGCACACTGCTGCCTGCCGGGGTCCCGGCCTCCAGCCCCACTCAGCCCGGGCCAGTAAAGGTCTGAGCGGGCTGGTGGCCGGGATCCCAGCAGGCAGCAGAGTGCCATTAAAAATCCTGCCCAGCCAGGCCCACTCTTCTCAGCCCCCCACTCTCTCCTGTAGGGGCAGAAGCTTGGTCCTGCCGGTTGCTGCTCCAGGACAGGCTCCGCCAACAGCCAAGCTCTCCTCTCTCCGTCCTCTTCCCCAGCCTGCTGCATCCTGCCCCTCCTCCTCTCCCTCCCTGCCACCGATCAGTTGATGGTCCTTGTGAGGAAGGGTGAGAGTGAGGGAGAAGCTGAACCACAACACGCTCGCTGCTTCGGGGAGGAGGTGGGGGCAGGGCCTTGGGGGAGGAGGTGGAATCAGGGCATATCCCCTCCAGCCCCCTGCTGTGAGCACCCCCACAAACTCAGCCCTCTATCCTGAGCTCTGCAACACCCCACATTCCCAGCCGCCTGCTCTGACCCCTGCACCCCTCACAAACCCCAGGCCCATACCCTGACGTGTGCAGCCCCACCCCCCAAACCAGCCCTGACCCCTTAGAGGATTGGGCCAAAAGAAATGTGATAAGGTTCAACAAGGACAAGTGCAGAGAGTCCTGCACTTAGAATGGAAGAATCCCATGCACTATTACAGACTAGGGATCGAGTGGCTAGGCAGCAGTTCTGCAGAAAAGGACCTAGGGGTTACAGTGGATGAGAAGCTGGATATGAGTCAACAGTGTGCCCTTGTTGCCAAGAAGGCTAATGGCATTTTGGGCAGTATAAGTAGGGCATTGCCAGCAAATCGAGGGACATGATCATTCCCCTCAACATTGGTGAGGACTCATCTGGAGTACTCTGTCCAGTTTTGGGGCCCACACTACAAGAAGGATGTGGAAAAATTGGAAAGAGTCCAGAGGAGGGAAACAACAATGATTAGGGGCCTGGAGCACATGACTTGAGAGGCTGAGGGAACTGGGACTGTTTAGTCTATGGAAGAAAAGACTGAGGCCTTGGTTACACTGGCACTTTATAGCGCTATAAAGCCACCAGGAACACTATACCTTACTACCCGTCCAGACTGGCGAGGCATGTAAAGTGCTATAAGTCCGCGGTTATAGCGGTTCTGGTAATCCACCTCCACACGGGGAATAATGTTTGTAGCGCTCCCACTGTAGCGCAATGGTGCCAATGTGGACACCCAATATGCAGTGATTGGCCCCCAGGCTGTCCCATCATACCCATTCCAGCCACTCTGGTCATCACTTTCAAACTCTTTCGCCCTGTCCACAGGTGACCAACTGTCAGACCCGTCCTTTAAATTCCCTGGGAAAGTTGAAAATCCCCTTCCGGCTTGCTCCAGCCAGGCATGGAGTGCTCTCTGCTCATCTTTCCAGGTGATCCTTCAATTTCACCAATGCCTCCATGCACCAAGCTTCCACGCACCAGGCGATCCCCAGCATGGAGTAATAGCAAGGTGCTGGACCTCATCAGTGTTTGTGGGGAGGAAGCTGTCCAGTCCCAGCTGCGGTCTAGCCGCAGGAATTATGATACTATGGGCAGATATCATGGGTCTTGACAGAAAGAGGCCATGAGCGGGATGCGGTGCAGTGCCAGGTAAAGGAGCTTATAAACGTGTATCGCAAAGCCCGCAAGGCAAACGGCCGCTCTGGAGCAGTCCCCACAACTTGCAAATTTTACAAGGAGCTGGATGCGATATTTTCGGGGGATCCTACATCCACTTCAACGACCACCATGGATACTTCCAAGCCCACCACTGCAAGGAGAGGAGGAGGAGAGCGTGACCTTCTTCCATCGACCTAGTAGTGCTTCAGTGAAGATACTACAATGGCATAGCTGCACCTTTGCAACTTTTTAAGAGTAGACCTGTCCTTATATACTGCAATCAAGTGACCTCTAAATCTGCCTCCAGATTTAGAGGTCACTTGAGCTAAAGAGATTGATTTCCTTAAGTCTCTCACTCTGAGGGTATGTACACACTTAAAATGCTACAGTAGAGCAGCAGCACTTCTCCCATTGATGTAAGTAATTCACCTCCCCAAGAGGCAGCAGTTAAGTTGCGGGAAGAATTCTTACATTGACCTAGTGCTGTCCACACTGGGGGGTTAGGCTGATATAGCTATGTCTCTCAGCAGTGTGGATTTTTCACACCTCTGCGTCGTATTCCCTCTAATATTTTAAGTCCATGTGTGGAACGAATTTTGTTATGTGCACCAATATGAAGGCTATAAAGCCTGCACCTCCAATGATTTAATTGGGGATTGGTCCTGCTTTGAGCAGGGGGTTGGACTAGATGATCTCAGGAGGTCCCTTCCAACCCTGATATTCTATTATTCTAACCCCTCATCTCCAGCCCCACCCCAGAACCTTCATCCCTAGCTGAAGCCCTCATCCTCCCGCACCCAACCCTCTGCCCCAGGCCTGACCCCCCTCCTGCATCCTGAACTCCCCAGCCCCACCCCAGAGACCACAATCCCAGCCAGCCCCTTCACCCTCCTTCCCTCTGCATCCCAACCTTCTGCCCCAGCCCTGAGACCCCTCCCACATACCAGACTGGGTCATCCCACTTGTTCTTTTTGAATACCTGCTGTGGTAAACCCAGAGCAGACTGCTGCCAGAGGGGTTGATGGTAAGGGAGTTAACTGTAGGTTAATTGGGTTCAGTTGAGTAAGGCTGCCAGTGGCCCAAGCAGGATCAGCTGAGCCCAATTAAAAGGCTGCCAGAGTCCTTTTTAAACCCACCCCGGCTAGGAAAGGGGAGGGAGGGAGATAGAGGGAGTGAGACTGCCAGTAGGTTGGGGGCAGCAGGACAGGGAGCATCTCAGAAGGGAAGCAGCTTTGTCCAGGATAAAGGGGGAAAGCCCAGCCAGAAAGGAGGGTGAAGGGGAAGAGAAAGCCTGCCCTTGGGCTTTCTAGGCAGCCTGCCTAGAGAACCCTTGGCTCACCAGAGAAAAAGGGACTTACGCCGGTGAGCCAGAGAAGGCACTTTGCCACACTGCACAACAATAGTACGCTTCCAGTCTTCTGGAATTTTCCTGACATTCCAAGATTTATTAAAAGTTATCAGTGGTACAGATACTTCTTTTAGGATTCTTGGGTCAATTTAAATCAACAGGCCTGGATAACACATTTATCCTCCGTATACATTGTTTAACATCATCCATTAGTATTAATGGACCATAAAAGTACTTGATCACCCACATACAAAGTAAGTACATCATCCTGCATCTTTCCAGACACAGAACAAATATTCACTAAACATTTCTGCATTTTCTTCATCATCATCATCAATTTTACCACTCATTTAGTAAAGGTCCTATACCGTTGCTATAATTTTTTTTTCTTCTAATATATTTTAACTCTGTAGTTCTTTGCCTTACCAGGCATTATTTTTCCCTGATGTTTTTAGTTTCCCTTATCAGTTTTCTACATTTCATAGCAGTTGATATAAATTAGAAGTTATCTGTTCTCCCTTTTTCCTATTTGCTGCACTTTTTTCCTAATTACTAGCCTGACTTTGCCACTTAACCAGGAAGGGCTTTTAGCCAAAGTTGTGCTCTTTCTTGATTGGGGACTTGTACCTTTTGGTCCATCTAATAAAGAAGGGAGTTCTTAAAGAAGATTTGCACATTTTTCTGTCAACATTTTTCCTTAGGCTTTGGGGAAATAACCCTTTTGAAACACCAAGTACATATATTACTGGTTTGGCTCTTCCTCTGTTTGGCAGTTGGAATGTAACTATACCATGATCTCGGCCATAGACAGACACCAACTTCCAGTCCAGTGACATTCATCTTTATCAGCCATAATTATGTGCAAAATAGGATTCTCTCATACTACATACAGGTGTTTAATTAGCAACTCATCCTGTTCTCTGATTTGATTTTGTGATGTGTAACAAACCCCCACTAGCAATCCCTCCTGTGCTTTGTCAGACAGCAAACTGATCCATATGCATTCAAAAACTCTGTGGTTCTGAGTTATCAATTTTAAAACAGGTAATGATGTCTTTCTTGTACAATGCCAAGGCCACTACAAACCTCTCATTCATTCTGTCCTTTCTGTGACTTTACATTCCAGTCATGTAAAGTCTCCCACTAGGTTTCTTAAACACCAATTATATCAAGTTTCTTCTCGTCAATAAGAATGTCTAATTCCTCTTACTAGATGTCCAGACTCCTAGCATAGATATATAACAAATTAAACATTTCTTCTCTTCACATTCTTTGACACATTTGTACAATTTTGTTCACAACACACTGAGTCCAAGTTTATACCATATTAGGCCTCCTAAGCACTCTCCTCTTCGTGGTGTTAATTTAACACCCTTCTGGCTGCTCCAGATTGTCTTCCACCAAGAAGAGCCCCCATTACCTGCAAGATATAGGCTATCCCATTAATACACTGGGATTTGGTCCAATATTCCACAAAACCAAAATCTTCAGCTTCACACCAGACATACTGCAATGATATCTTTTCTAGAAATACAAGGTTAGGGTTAAGGTGAATGAAGAGCCTAAAGGGAGGAAGATTACAAGCACAGCAGAGACACATGTTTGACAAGGCACTTCCAAAGAGAAAATGATGACTCCCCACTTCCCTGGGAAAGTTTGCTACTTGCCACTGCTGAGTGATTTTCAAAACACAAGATCTCTGGAGCTGGGACTGTCTTCGTACGGCTTTGTACAGCATGCAGTACAAAAACCCTCAGCCTCACTAAAGCCTCCAAGCACTATCATCATAATATCATCATGAGCCAGATTTTCCTCTACCAACCTACTCCCCATCATCCCACTTCTATGCCCAGACCATCAGCTAGTTCCCACAGATATGTTCCTACCCAATTCACCTGTCCCTTGGATTGCTTGCAAAAATGAGAACCAGTAACAATGAGGCGTGTAGTGCAAAAAGCACAGGCCAGGAGAACATGGAGTGAAACCCAATATTAGTGCATCCTTTGTGGCTCCTGGGGAAGAAAACTAAAACCAGAAGAGGGGAAAGTGAACAAAGACTTGAGGCTATCAGGAAGAAGCACGAGCAGGAGAGCGCAAGAGGGAAGGGCTCCTGCCTGATACTGAGAAAGCAGGACGATCAGTGAATTATCTTAAGTGCCTATACGCAAATGTAAGAAGCCCAGAAACAAGCAGAGAGAACTGGAAGTCCTGGCACAGTCAAGGAATTATGATGTCACTGGAATAACAGAGACTTGGTGAGATAACTCAGGTGACTGGAATACTGTCATGGATGGATATAAACCATTCAGGAAGGACAGGCAGGGCAGGAAGGGTGAGAGAGTTGCACTGTATGTAAGAGAACAGTATGACTGCTCAGAGCTCCAGTATGAAATTGCAGAAAAACCTGAGAAAGTCTGGATTAAGTTTAAAAGTGTGAGCAGCAAGGGTGATGTCATGGTGGGAGTCTGCTACAGACCACCACACCAGGAGGACGAAGTGGACAAGGCTTTCTTCTGGCAACGAACAGAAGTTACTAGATCCCAGGCCTTGGTTCTCTAGGGGGACTTCAATCACCCCGATATCCGCTGGGAGAGCAATACAGCGGTGCACAGACAATCCAGGAAGTTTTTGGAAAACGTAAGGGACAATTTCCTGGTGCAAGTGCTGGAGGAACCAACTACAGGCAGAGCTCTTCTTGACCTGCTGCTCACAAACCAGGAAGAATTAGTAGGGGAAACAGAAGTAGATGGGAACCTGGGAGGCAGTGACCATGAGATGGTCAAGTTCAGGATCCTAACACAAGGGAGAAAGGAGAGCAGCAGAATAAAGACCCTGGACTTCAGAAAAGGAGACTGACTCCCTCAGGGAACTGATGGGCAAGGTCCCTTGGGAGAATAACATGAGGGGAAAAGGAGTCCAGGAGAGCTGGCTGTATTTTAAAGAATCCTTATTGAGGTTGCAGGAACAAACCATCCTGATGGTAAATATTCAGTAAATAGTAAATATACAGACTAGGGACCGAATCGCTAGGCAGCAGTTCTGCAGAAAAGGACCCAGAGGTTATGGTGGACGAGAAACTGAATATGAGTCAACAGTGTGCCCTTGTTGCCAAGACGGCTAACGGCATCTTGGGTTGTATAAGTAGGGGCATTTCCAGCAGATTGAGGGACATGATTGTTCCCTTCTATTCAGGACTGGTAAGGCCTCATCTGGAGTACTGTGTCCAGTTTTGGGGCCCACACTACAGGAAGGATGTGTACAAATTGGAAAGAGTCCAGCAGAGGGCAACAGAAATGATTAGGGTGCTGGAGCACATGACTTATGAAGAGAAACTGAAGGAACTGGGATTGTTTAGTCTGCAGAAGAGAAGAATAAGGGGTGATTTGATAGCTGCTTTCAACTACCTGAAAGGGCGTTCCAAAGAGGATGGATCGAGACTGTTCTCAGTGGTATGAGATGACAGAACAAGGAGCAATGGTCTCAAGTTGCAGTGGGGTAGGTTTAGGTTGGATATTAGGAAACACTATTTCACTAGGAGGGTGGTGAAGCACTGGAATGGGTTACCTAGGGAGGTGGTGGAATCTCTTTTCTTAGATGTTTTTAAGGTCAGGCTTGACAAAGCTCTGTCTGGGATGACTTAGTTGGGGATTGGTCCTGCTTTGAGCAGGGGGTTGGACCATATGATCTCCTGAGGTCCCTTCTAACCCTCATATTCTATGATTAAGAGGCAGTTTCCATCCACAAGAAAACAGAATGGTTTTCAGGTGTTAAAGCAGGCGTGGGCAAACTTTTTGGCCCAAGGGCCACATTGGGGTTGCAAAATTGTATGGAGGGCCAGGTAGGTAAGGCTGTGCCTCCCCAAACAGCCTAGCCCCACCCTCTATCCAACCCCCATCCACTTCCTGCCCCAATTGCCCCCCTTCAGAACTCCCAACCTATCCAACCCTTTGAGATGCACACTCCACCCCAACCATCCCCCAGGACCCCACCCCCTATCTAAACCCCTTGCTCCTTGTCCCCTGACCCTCCCAAGACCCCCGCAACTGTCCCCCAAACCTCCCCCACTCCCTGCTCCCTGACTGCCCCGACCCCTATCCACACCCCCAACCCCCGACAGGCCCCTGGGACTCTCACACCTATCCAACCCCCCCCCCATCATTTCCCATCCCCTGGCCACCCCCACAGAATCTGCACCCTCTCCAACGGCCCCCCTGCCTGACCGCCCCCTTGATCCCTGCCCCTTATCCAAACCCCCGGTCTCCTTACCCCATGATGCTCAGAGCAGCATGTCTGGCAACCACACGGCTCACCAGAGGTAAACACACTGCCACGCAAATCAGAGCGCACAGCCCCGCAGGAGCGTGCAGCCCCACCCAGGAGCAGCAGGTCAGAGCGCTGAGGCTGCGAGGGGAGGGGAGACAACAGGGGAGAGGCTGGGGGGAGCCTCCTTGGCGGGGAGCTCAGGGGCCAGGCAGGACAGGCCAGGGTCTGTAGTTTGCCCACCCCTGTGCTAAAGAGTTAACAGAAGGAAAGTGGATCTGAATCATGTTTAGGTATCCCCATCTCAGATGTCATTTTTTTTAAATCTGAGACTCTTTGCTCCCCAGTGTTAGAGTCAAGGCAGACAGGTTGAAAAACACTTCTCTAAAGGATTTCTGTGGTCAATAAAGGGGGTCCGCAGGTAACGTGTAAGATTTCCAATGGGGTCCACCACCTCCATTTGAAATCTTCAGGAGTCCACAAACTAAAAAAGGTAGAAAACCACTGCTTTAGAACAGGAAACACAACCTTCCCTGAGGAGCCCTACAACACTCACACCAGATACAATTAGAACCAGCAGAAATATTGCTACGAGTGTATTGTGGCTTCTAGGACTCTGTAAGCATGCCTCTTAACTGCAGCTAGAAGGCACATAACACAAAAACATTATCACAACTACACATCACCCAGGATTCACTGGCTATCGGGAAGGAAAATAGTCTGAATGGAAAATAGTGTTTCTATCTCTATAATGACCTGTACAGAACCGATCCAGGCGACAAGCATAAGCCCCCACTCTTCACTCTCTACCGTAAGGGGCTGGGTCAGATGAAGTATTTAAGCAGCAGCTGTTACCATGAGACCTAGAGGATAAATCTGTGCCCATCCCCCACTTCGCTGCTCATTCACCTCCAGCCCAACAGAAACAAAGCCGGATTCTTTTCTTCTTTTGCTTTCCCTCCATTAGCCAGCTGGGTAACTCAACACTCATCTCCTGGGAAAGTAACAAGCACACACCTTAACCAGCTTCCAGTTACAACACAAACTCCATGTAATAACATAAGGGGTCCATCTACACTACAAATAAAAATGAGCCAGGGGCCCAGTTACACCCTGATTCTTTACTCAGAGACAGAGTTAAAGTCGTGGGAAGGGAACTGGAACGCAGCTAGCAGCAGCCTTTGATTCTTTTCTCTTTATTCAGGAGCTCCTCCTCCACACTACCAATCAGCTCTGCACCCTTTAAATGACAAACACCCTTCCTGAAGATCCGATTCCTGGGCCTACTGTGCCACATCTGACTCTTCAAAATTACCACCACCAGCGTAAGTCATTTAGACAAAAAATACCATTCTCTAGCCCCACAAAAAAAAAAAAAAAAAATTGAAAAAGCTTGTTTCTAGGTTCCTTAATACTTCAGCAGGTTCTGACAGCTGAATGACTCCCCCCAAAAAAATTGCAAATCTCACAACAATCCAAGAAGAGAGCACTCAAAAGCTGTCAAATTTCCACTTTCTTTGGATTTTTATTGATCTCAATTCCTTAATAAAAATCAGCTTCATTTCTGACAAATACTTGGCTCTGAATGAAAGTGAAAGACCAGCTCAGTACAACATAGATGGAGTTCAGAGATTCCATTAACAGCCTTCTCTCTCTGTTCCAACTTTCAAGCCACAAATCTTTTCCTGTCTCCTGGTCTGAAACATGGGGGAAAGGGGCCCAGAAGGGTGTCACAGAGAGAACAACAACAGTTACTAGGTAGGTATATGTTCAGGTGTCTAGTATTATATTAAGTAGTATAACTTGCAAAAAAACCAACTTCTCTTTACTAACACACCTGAGCATTCTAGAGATTTGTAATTTGGCTAAGAAATCAGTTACTTCTGACTTCCAGTGAATAAAGACACTAGTTTCCAGACCAGATCAGCCCCTCTCTATTAACTGATATTCTGCAGTACATCAAAGGCAGGTAACCATAAACTCTGGGATGAGACTAAAACAGGCTCCCTTTAACCCTGTGCGGTGAACTCCAGCCCCCTCCGAGATTATGAGACAGTTTATGAGAGACCCCATCCACATAATAAGGATATCAGACATACCCTTCACCACACATCTCTCGGAGACCTGCATAAACCTGGAGTTGAGTCAAATTCTGGTACCTAAATTCAAACCCTTCTCTTTTCTGCTAGAATTAAGACAACATATTTCTGCTTCATTTTAAAATATCATTTTAGTTCATTACACTGTATGCTTCTTTGCCAAACCCTCACCATCTCACCAGTGCTTAATTAGTGCCAGGGCTGAGCCCTGTACCTCTAGGCTTGGCAGTTCATAGCCCTGGCACCTCTGGGCTTGCCACGCCAATTATGAATGTAAACAGTTGCTTGAGCCCAGGGCACCTCCTTCATTACAAATTAAGCACAGCAACTGGCATCCAACCTCTCGTGCCATGCAAGTTCTTAGACTTTCAACTCCAGAACGGTAATTTTCCTCGCCATCTACAGTCCAACGCAGAGTCATCTAGGAGCTGGAAGAGCTCCCTTCCAGCCCCAAACGTATCCAAGGCATGCCTGGGGGGCCGGGGAAATCCACAAGGGAACAGGACTTGGGTGTGATGTCGGGGGAAGCAGGTGAGGGCATCCAAAGATGTGCCGTGATCTGGCCGCGGCAGAACGTGGACACCGCTCTCTCCAGTTACCGGCTAAGTAACAGGCCATGCGTCCGCGCACCTCCACGTCCAGGGCCCACAAGCCCGGCGGGTGAGTCCTTGACACATATCAAGTGGGTCCTGCCTAGAGAGCCGGGCAGGGACAGGACCCTGGGGGAACGGGGACCTCGGGCCTTACGCACCACAGGCTGGGGCGGCGGACCCGGATCAGGCGCCCACCTCGGCCCCTCCCAGGCCAGGCGGGTCCGGGCGGCTCCCTGGGGAGCCCCTGGCACCGCTCCGCGGCTCGCGAGCCACGCGAGGCAGGTGCCCGGACCCGTCCGCGCCACCGGGCTGGGCACAGCGCGCGCCAGCAGGTAACGAACCTTCGTCCCTAGGGCGCAGTTGCATGTGCCGCGCGCTCACCGGCCCGAAAGCTGCCGGCCGCCTGGGCACTACGCCGGGACCCCCGCGGCGGTGGGACGCGGGCAGCAGCCAGGGCCCGGGCGCCAGGGCAGGGGCCCGTTGTCATGCCGGGCCCCGCGCAAGCAGCGGCTCTTACCTGCCACTCCGGTGTGACCAACGGCCGAGCTCGGCCCAGCCCCCGCGCGGCTCGCGCCCCCCAGCCGAACCGCTCCGCGGGCAGTGGATTGCAAACCCCGCCCCCAGGAGCCTAACGCCACAGCCCCACCCATTCCAGCCAACCACAGTACGAGCCCAACCGCGACCCCGCCCCTTCCGCTGAGACCCACCTCCAAGCGTCGCACTCGACCAGTAACTCCTGATCACTCGGACAGGCCACACCTCCTCCTAGCCTGGCCCCGCCCCCAGATTCCCACGTGGCTCTAGCGTTGAGTAACTCGTTCACGTCTTACAGAACAAGGACAAGTTCTGATTGGCTCCTGCGTGTCCAATGGGAGGGATAGAGATGGGAGGAGTGACGCCACGGGGAAGGCCAGGAGAGGTTTGCGGCCGGGAGACCACGGGGGGCAGAGGAGGTCAAAAAATAGCGCCACAGCACCGTCACAGGGCAAACCCGCGTAACCCAGCCGCCAGGCAATCCCACACCCCTCCCCCGATAGTCCCTGCTGGTGTCTAGAGATATCACACGGAGAGCCAAGATTCGGATTGGATTCGGATTGGTAACATCATGTTCTTCCTTATCTGCAGGGGTGGAAACACTGCAGCATCCTTAGCTGGACACAGAAACTTTAACATTAGCTATCCCAGTGCATTGTGATAATGCAAATATTTAGATCCATGTAAAAACACCCAGTAGATTAAAATATTTTTCTGGCAACTGGCAAGTCCATAAAAAAACTGGCAAGGCCAGGCAGGCTGCGGGGAACTTATGGGAGGACAGAGGGATACAGGAGGGAGGCCATGGGGCACAGAGGACTACAGGGGAGGGAAGGAGAAGATGGGGGATCAGAGGAATATGGGGATGGGAAGGAGGCCATGAGTGGCAGCAGGGATGGATGGGAAGAAGACCCTTGGGGCAGAGGGATATGGGGGTAGGGGAGGGAAGGAGGGTATAGGGGGCAAAGCATTATGGGGGGAAGGCTATGGGGGAGAGAAGGGGGCCATGAGGGACAGCAGAGATGGGGGGGTTGGAAGGCCATGGCGGGTAAAGGGATATGGAGCAGGGAGGGAGGCTAGGGGCACAGTGGGGTCTGAGGGCGGGAAGGAGGCCGTGGGGGGTGAGCAGGGATATGGGAGAGGGAAGGAGATCATAGGGGGCAGAGGGATATGAGGGAGGGAAGGAGGCTATGGGGGGCAGAGGGATATCGGGGAGGAAAAGAGGCCATGGGGGCAGAGGGTTATGGGAGAGGGAGGCTATGGGGGGGCAGAAGAATATGGGAGGAGCCCCTGGAGCAGGTAATAGCAATACATTTGAGAAGGTGTGTGTAAAAATTAGATCCCTCGAAAGTGTGAAAGGATACAGACTGTGGAGGTCAGAATTGTGAAAGAGGAGGAAAATACATCTTGCGGGGGGGGGGGGGGCTACAATCCATGTAGAGAGGGGAGGAGGTGCACTCATGATAGAGGGGAAGGGAGCTAAAAGCTATAAGAAATGTAATTTACCCCCAGTTTGGAGCAAGGTGTGGGGCAACAACACCCATGGAAGAAGGGCTGCACCCCAAGGGGTAGGGACAAAGCTACATATAATAGATTTCAAAACCAGAAGGGACCACTCATAGGCACCAACTTCTGCTAGTGTCGGTGGATGCTCAATCCCCCCCCAGCTCCACCCCTGCCCTGCCCCTCCCACACCTGCTCCACCCCCATTCCAACCCCTTCCCCAAAGTTCCTGCCCCCAATTCCACCTTCTCTCTGCCCCTATTCTAACGCCTTCCCCAAATCTCTGCCCCAGCCCTGCTTCTTCCCTGCCTCCTCCTCTCAGCGCACGTTTCCGCTGTTCCCCCTCCCTCCCAGAACTTGCTACATTGTGAAACAGCTGTTTTGTGGGGGCAAGCTCTGGGAGGAGAAGTGGGGACATGACATGCTCAGGGGAGGAGGTGGACGTGGAGGTGGAGGTGGAGGGCGAGGAGAGGTGAGCTGAGGTGGGGAGGCAGGGCAGGGAACATGGCTGCCGGTGGGTGCAGAGCACCCACCAATTTTTCCCCACAGATGCTCCAGCCCCAAAGCACCCACAGAGTGAGTGCCCAGGGGACCACTGGAAAATCATCTAGTCCAGTGTTTGTCAAAAACTGGTCTATGAACCATCATCAGTCCCTGAGATCTCCCTGACACAGTTTACGAAGGCAGAAAGCTGGCCCCTGGTATTATAAAGGTTGAAAAACACTGATTTAGTTGGATTTCCTGCATAATACAAGCTAGAGAACTAACCTGTAATTTCTGCCTCAAGCACAATAGGTTGTAGTTAAGTTACTGACATAGACATCTGGTCCTGATTTACACATTGCAAGTGATAAAGAATTGACCTTATATTTACATAAATTTTTCCAATGGTTGATTAAACTCACTGTTAAAAATTTGCACCTTATTTCCCATTTAGATTTGTCCAGTTTAAGAACCAATGGCTCAAAGCTGTTTTTGCTTTTGTCAGCTAAATTAAAGAGCTGTCAGATGTCACCCCATCTGGATTCTTATAACTGTGATCAACTCATCTCTTAACTTTATCTTTGACAACCAACCAGAACAAGTTTATTAAATTGTCTCTCACAATGTATTATGTTCTCTAATCCTCAGATTGTTCTTCTGACTCCACTCTGAACTCTTTCCAATTTTTCAGCTCTTTTTTAGTGCAATCACTAGAACTGGACACAGTATTCCAGTCGTAGGTTCACCAATGCTGTATACAGAGGTAATAGTATTTCTCTATTCCTGATTTGTATATTTATGTGTGTGTCATATATATATTGTATGTTCCCATCTCCAAAAATTGCATTAAACTTTTCAGCCACAGCATCACATTGGCAGCTAATGTTCAGTTGACTATCATGACTCCAAGTCCTTTACAAAGTGTTGCTATCCAAGATACACTCCCCCCACAGGTGCTGACTACGTGGGTGCTCCAGGGAAATTTGGTAGGTGCTCTGCACCCACCGGCAGCCAAGCTCCCAAACCCAGCTCACCTCACCTCCGCCTCCTCCCCCTCTCCTGAGTGCACCACATCCCCGCTTCTCTTCCCAGCGCTTGCCGCTGCAATTTGTGGTGTAACAAGGTGTGGGAAGGATGGGGAAGAAGCAGGAACACAGCACACCCACGGGAGAAGGCAGGGAAGAGGCGGGGCCGGGCGGGGATTTGGAGAAGGAGTCCAATAAGAGCAGGAAGGGGAAGAAGTTGGGGAGGGGAATTTGGGGAAGGGGTTGGAATAGGGATGGGCAGGGGTGGAGGAGGAGGGGCTGCGGAGTTGAGCACCCACTGGCACCAGGAGAAGTTGTCGCCTATGACTCCCCACTCCTTTAAGTACAGCCTACATTTTTTGTTCCTTAATCATGATCTTGCACTGGCCAGTTAAATACAGGGACCTGCATGTCCTACATAAAAATATAACCCATGGTCAGGGAAGCTATGCCCTATAGAGAGGAGGGAGAACAGGGAGGCAGAGCTACACCCCACAAAGGAATCATTGGGTTCAGTTGATTGAATTCAGTTGCATGGGCTTAGTGCAGAACTTGGTGGGTGGGGTTCTATGGTCCATGTTATGCAGAAGGTCAGACTACTAGATTATCATAGTGTTCCCTTCTGGCCTTAAAATGTATTAATTGTACGCAGACTATACTGCACTATGTGTGCAAAAGATTTTTTACCCACGCATCTCAGAAATGGACAAAGTAATTTGCTGAAGCTTTCAGTGAAAAAGAAGTCACTTTTCAGTTGACACCAACCCTGAGGAATACCACTGGTGGAATTCAGTGGAGATATTGTCAGAAAATTATGAACAAATTATAATGCGGGGGGGGGGAGGGAATTGAGGAAACTCCCAAAATAACTGTAACTATAGCATGGGCAGCAAAGATATGCCATTATATAATAAATGTTTCTGCTAGAGCTTTTGAAAAGCAGCCGGAAGGTATCTTGAGGAAAGCTGGTAAAAGATATTCTGGCAGAACCTGTAGAAAAACAGAGGCCAAGACCAGTAGTCCATGGCGTTTTTTTTGCAAAAGGCATGCACATGTTGCTTAGCACCACCCAGTATTTGTGAATGATGTTCACGGTGTGGTGCATTATAACCACAGACCAATGAACTGAGTTGTTCAAGACATAAAATAAACATCAGTGTCCACAGAACTTCAGGAGAAGGAAGGAGACAATTGCCCTATAGAACCTGACTACTCCAGATAATTAACATCCAGCTGAGTATCAGACTGAGGATGGTGAGTCTATAGTTGGTGCTGTTGTGGTGGAAGCACGGCGGGAAGTACAGTGTAGTATAGGGACATTCAGTCAAAACAGCCAGAGATCCAGACATCAGTTCTTACAATGTTGTATCTATCTAAATATTTATAAAGTTATGCATCACCATATGCATGCCTGCCACAAAAAGTTAACCAAAAAAAAAAATAACCCACCAGAAAACCTACTCACCTTCAACTCTTCTGGCAGGAGCAAGATTCCAATTATTGCTAGGACTTTGTAAAAAGTATCCAGTGCAAAGCTATTGATATGCTTGAGAATGATATTGCAGGAAAGTTATGTCAAAGAGATAGGGAGGGGGAGCTGCATTTAGTTCTGAATGTTGTGACGGAGTTGGATGTTCTTATTTTGTCTGGCAGTGAATTCAAGTGTCTTTTACTAGTTCTTGTGACAATTTTGCCCCCTGCAGGTATCAATATGTCCTTGTTTGTCATCAGCTTGTCAACGGTATTGTAAGTCTCATGATTTTCAGGTTGTTTTTCAAATAGTTTCTTAAGATCTGATATCAGTCAGCATACTTGAGAAGATTGCCCTTATTTGTCCTGGCCCTACTCTCCTATTACTTTCAGTGGGTATGAGCCCACAGGTTGCTCTCGGTTAAGATGGCCACCATTTCCCTTACAGCCTTTGTAAGTGGCAATGATTCTGCATCTAGCAGAGAAAGGCCACTATCAGCCATTGCATTCAATGAGACTGAAGATAGGCTGCTCTCATAAGATGATGCCCTTGGGTTACGTGGTTTGGAACTGGACAGGAAAGTGTGGTGTTAGTGAACAATGGTTTGAAGAGAAATATGCAGAGCAGGATGCAAACTAAGTTTGCAGGAGAATGTAAGGGACTAGAAACCTCACAAACTGTCACCTCATGTCTAACCTCCCTTATTTAAGCAAGTTAATCAAAAGATTGCAAAAACTAGTCTCCAAAACCACCTGTCAGTTACCAGTATCCTGATCACTCTGTTAGTCTTCATGTTAGTTTTTGTTGTTTATTTCAGGACCCTATTTTCAGAAAACTGCAGGGAGCCAACAGAAGTCTGCTAAGATTCCCTCAGTGTAAACCATCTATCGGAGCTTATATAGAAAATGATTACAGAAACCATGGAAACAATGGATCTTTTATTAACTAGGGAAAATTGGAAAGGGATGAATAAAAGGAATGGGGGAAAAAATTAATACTGAACAGATTCAATCATACACTCTTTCTTACAGGGACTACAATGGGATGAGTGATAACTGTTCTCTCTATACCCTGTCCAAAAGCTGCTGCTGAGACCAAGAACACTGACGACCTCCTGGACCACGATCACCACTGGAACAGCTGCCACAGCAGAGGATGGCAATGGATAGCAATGGACAACGATGAATCAGGTGAGAAGGCTAACTAATTTACCACCCTAACCCCTTTGCAACGTCCTCTCTGCAAGTATGAGCCCTAATCACTTGAGGTAATACCCCGTGAAGGTAGGTATGTTCCCCTTAAAATAACAAACGAACCCAACAGTAAACCAGATCTTTTCCCTTTAGAGGTGAGCTGTTATCTAAGCGGATAATGGGTTGTCTGACTACTTCCCTTCTTCCCAAGGTCTGAAGGAAAAAGCCACCCCCTCTCAGCCTAACTCTTTCCCGTTCTCCCCGCCTCCCCCTGTTGCCTAGCAATGGGCCACTAGTTTCCCACCTTTTCTTTCCTGAAGGGAACAAGAAGGCTGTCCAACATGGCAGATCAATTGTCCTTTTACACACCCAAAATGGTGGACAATAACAAAACCCTATAAACACCATTATCTGGTCATAATTTGAATAGGGTGGAACTCACATTCAGGCCATGGCATGATACAGATTTAATTTGAAGCTCTGATGGATGCCTGCCTCCAGAAAAGGGAAGCTTATCTACACTCATCTCTGCAGCATTTGGTATTGTGTGTCACCAGGATCCCCTGTCCCCCTCCAAATATTTACAGCATGACTGGAAAAAAAAAACTGGAATAGCCCCAGGTCTCTCTGCTTACACCTAACCCAGAAGATTGTTATGGGCACCTGCTCCATACTCAGCTGAGGGATTCTCCAAGGCTCATTGCTCTCCCCTGTCCTGTTCAGGGTCCAAGGGAATGGGTTGGGGAGTTGGCTGAAATGCCAGTAGTGCCAGGTGGCATCCTGATGTACTGTTCCATTCTAAAGTGTGTGAGATGCCTCGGCTCTCTTGGTGCCTCACAAGAGGTAGCCCCCATTTGGGAATGTTGAACCCAGCTGAGTGAATGTTGAACCCAGGCTGAGAGGAAGGGATGCTGATAGGAAAAGGGAACTAGCTTCCTCTTTAACATCCCCTTCTGTTGTGGTCACCTGCTAGGTTGAAGCCTTCTGACTCCTCAATACTACTACTGCCAAAAGGCAATGATGGCAAAATAAGCCCCTTCCCTCTGCAGCTGGCTGGATGATTGTGCCCAGATCAACCAGCCACAGTGACTCAGGGAACTGCAATTTCCAGGCTTTGTTACTGAAACTCACTCCCTCTAGGAATGAAGCTTCATGCCCTGTGAAAGCTCCAACTGGTACAAAATGCACCAGCCTGTCAGTTCAGCAACACAGGACTCTGTGAGCACGTTCTTCAGTAGTCCACTGTCTCTGCTGGCTCCCCAGTGAATACAGAGTCCAGGCAGGGTCTCTATCCTAATATTTAGAGCCCTTGATAGGAGATACCTCTCCTTTCAAAACCTCCCATGAGACCTAGGTAATAGGCCACGGTCTAAACACCTAGAGAAAAGTGAGTGATTATTCTCAGTGTCTTCACTGGGCTATTCAGTGTGAGCATTCAAAATTTATCTCACAGGAATAGGTGAGGCTGCTGTACAATCTGCAGATTATTCAAGGGTCTCTACTGGTCTCAGAGGGTATGTCTATACCAAGGGTCGGCAACCTTTTAGAAGTGGTGTGCTGAGTCTTCATTTATTCACTCTAATTTAAGGTTTCGTGTGCCAGTAATACATTTAAATATTTTTAGACAGTCTCTTTCTAAAAGTCTATAATATAAAACAAACTATTGTTGTATGTAAAAATAAATACGATTTTTAAAATATTTAAGAAGCTTTATTTAAAATTAAATTAAAATGCAGAGCCCCCCGGACCAGTGGCCAGGACCCAGGCAGTGTGAATGCCACTGAAAATCAGTTCGCATGCCACCTTTGGCACCCATGCCATAGGTTGCCTACCTCTGGTCTATCCTGTCTTTAAAAAACCTGTGCTGGCTGTGCCAACTGACAAACTCATGGGGCTCGGGTTAAGAGTTTGTTTAACTTTCTTATAGACATTCAGGCTCAGTCTGCAGTCTGGGCTCTAGGATCCTGTAAGATGGGAGGGTCCCAAAGGTCTACACTATAATTAAACAGCCTGTTAGCCCACACTTCATGAGCCTGAGTCAGCTGGCACAGGCCAGCCACTGGTGACTAATTCCCGTGTAGACATACCCGAGTGTTTACTCTGTCCGTTGGCAAGTCTCCTACCACAGTCTGGTTTCAGATCAAGAATCCCATATACAAGTATCTCAAAATGCTACAAGAAAAGAAAAATGCTGGGTCTGACATGTAACCAAGAAGCTACGGTTGTTGGGGAGTTCTATGAAATATTTGACAATTAAACTGATTGTATCCAAGGGTTGGGATACTGCCTTGCAAATTAAAACACAAGGCTGCCAACTAAGTTTGGGAGGCAAGTTGATATTCCAGAAGCTTCATGTTAGTGACCAAGAACATAAGAATATAAGAATGGACATACCGGTTCAGACCAAAGGTCCATCTAGCCCAGTATCCTGTTTTCCTATAGTGGCCAATGGCAGGTGCCCCAGGGGGAATAAACAGAACAGGTAATCACCAAGTGATCCATCCCCTGTCACCCTTTCCCAGCTTCCAGCAAACAGAGGCTAGGGACACCAACCCTGCCCATCTTGGCTAACAGCCATTGATGGACCTATCCCCATGAATTTATCTAGTACTTTTTTGAACCCTGTTATAATCTTGGCCTTTACAACATCCTCTGGCAGAGTTCCACAGGTTGATTATGCATTGCGTGAAGAAATACTTACTTTTGTTTGTTTTAAACCTGCTGCCTATTAATTTCATTTGGTGACCCCCTAGCTCTTGTGTTAGGAGAAGGAGTAAATAACACTTCCTTATTTACTTTCTCCACACCAGTCATGATTTTATAGACTTCTATCATATCCACCCTTATTCATCCCTTTCTAAGCTGAAAACTCACAAATCTCATTAATCTCTCATCATACAGAAGCTGTTCCATATTCCTAATAATTTTTGTTGTCCTTTTCTGAACATTTTCCAATTCCAATATATCTGTTTTTTGAGATGGGATGATCATATCTACACTTAGTATTCAATATGTGGGTATAACATGGATTTATATAGATTTTCTGTCATATTATCTATCCCTTTCTTAAAGATTCCCAACATTCTGTTTGCTTTTTTGACTGCTGCTGAACATTGAGTGGATGTTTTCAAAGAACTATCCACAGTTACGCCAAAATCTCTCTCTTGAGTGTGTGGAAGAAAACAAGTCCTCACTCTCCTTTTGGATGCAACAAGTCAGAGGCAGTTTATTCAAGCAATTGCAGGGGAAGAGTACAAAGCAGATCTAAAAAGTACAAGCAATTTAAAACAAGTATTTATACCCTATTATTACATACAGTAATGGTCAACAACTGTGTCCTGTTTATACATTTTCCTTCCTGATATCTTACTTGTCTCATTATTTGCTGTTTGTCAGCATTCTATTATTATCTGAGAGCACAGTCAAAATTGCATAAGCAAGTATTTTCCCACTTGCTTAGACCAATCCTGACTTTACAAGTCTCGCGTTATTAGAGTTAGGGTTAGCCTGATTTTGTTCTGTCTTTAACAAACAAAGATGGCTGCACACAAATCCTCCTTTCCCTTTTCACACTACTACAAGTGGTAACAGCTAATTTAGACCCTGTCATTGTATATATGTAGTTGGAATTATATCTTCCAGTGTGCATTACTTTGCATTTACCAACACTGAATTTCATCTACCATTTTGTTGCACAGTTACCCAGGTTTGTCGGGGGGGGGGGGGTTTTTTTTTTTTTTTTTTTTTTGGTTTTGGTGAGATTCCATTGTAACTCTTGGCAGTCTACTTTGGACTGAACTCTCCTGAGTAGTTTTGCTGAGGGTGCAAACCATTCCATCATCCAGATCATTAATGAAGATGTTAAACCAAACCGGCCCCAGGACAGACACCTAGGACACTCCACTTGATACCAGCTGCCAGCTAGACATGGAGCCATTGATCACTACCAACTGAGCTAGATGATCTAGTCAGCTTTCTATCCACCTTATAGTCAATTCATCCAATCCATACTTTTTTAACTTGCTGCAAGAATACGGTGGGAGACCATATCAAAAGCTTTGCTAAAGTCAAGGAATAGCACCTCTACTGCTTTCCCCTCATCCACAGAGCCAGTTATCTCATCACAGAAGGCAATCAGGTTGGTCAGGCATGACTTGCCCTTGGTGAATTCATGTTGACTGTTCCGGATCATTTTTCTCTCCTCCAAATGCTTCAAAATTGATTCCTTGAGGACCTGCTCCATGATTTTTCCAGGTACTGAGGTGAAGATGACCAATCTGTAGTTCCCTACATTCTCCTTCTTCCCTTTTTAAAAGTTGGGCACTATATTTGCCTTTTTCCAGTCATCTGGGGCCTCCCACGATCACCACGCATTTTCAAAGATAATGGCAAAAGGCTCTGCAATCTCATCAGCCAACTCCCTCAGCCCCCTCGGATGCATTAGATCCAGCCCCATGGACTTGCAGAATCATAGACTCATAGAATTGGAAGGGACATCCAGAGGTCATCTAGTCCAGTCCCCTGCACTCAAGGTAGGACTAAATATTATCCAGACTATCCCTGAGAAGGTGTTTGTCCAACCTGCTTTTAAAAATCCCCAATTTTGAGGATTCTACAGCCTCCCTAGGTAATTTATTCCAGTGCCTAACAACTCTGAAAGTTAGGAAGTTTTTCCTAATGTCCAAGCTAAACCGCCCTTGCTGCAATTTTACCCATTGCTCCTTGTCCTATCTTCAGAGGTTAAGAAGAACAATTTTTCTCCTTCCTCCGTGTAACAACCTTTTATATTTTCTGGTTTTGGTGACTTGTTACTGTTTAGTTCATCAATTTGTCCCAAAATTGCTATTTACCTCTCTCTCTGTGTCATGTTTTCATGTCCCGTTTCAGTCTTCTCTTCTCCAGACTAATCAAACCCAAATTTTTAAATCTTTCCTCATAGGTCATGTTTTCTAGACCTTTAATCAGTTTTGTTGCTCTTCTCTGGACTTTCTCCAATTTGTCCATATTTTTCCTGAAATGTGGTGCCCAGAACTGGACACAATACTCCAGCAGAGGTCTAATCAATGCAAAGTAGAGAGGAAGAATTACTTCTCATGTCTTGCTTACAACACTCCTGCTAATACATCCCAGAATGATGTTTGCTTTTTTTGCAACAGTGTTATGCTGTTCACTCATATGTAGCTTGTGATCCACTATGACCCCCAGATCCCTTTATGCAGTACTCCTTCCTAGGCAGTCATTTCCCATTTTGTATGTGTGCAACTGATTGTTCCTTCCTAAGTTGAGTACTTTGCATTTCTCCTTATTGAATTTCATCCTATTTACTTCAGACCATTTCTCCAGTTTGTGCAGATCATTTTGAATTTTAATCCTATTCTCCAAAGCACATGCAACCCCTCCCAGCTTGGTATCATCCGCAGACTTTATAAGTGTACTCTCTGTACCATTAGCTAAATCATTAATGAAGATATTGAACAGAACCAGACTTAGAACCAATCCCTGCAGGACCCCACTTGTTATGCTTTTCCATGGATTTGTGCATGTACAACTTTTCTAAATAGTCCTTAACCTATTCATTCACCACTGAGGGCTGTTCACCTCCTCCCCATACTATGCTGCCCAGTGCAGCAGTCTGGGAGCCGACCTTGTCTGTGAAGACCGAGGCAAAAAAAGCATTGAGTACTTCATCTCTTTCCATATCATCTGTCACTCCATTCAGTAAGGGTCCCACACTTTCCCTGACCTTCTTTTTGCTAACATACCTGTAGAAACCCTTCTTGTTACCCTTGCTAGCCGCAACCCCAGTTGTGCTTTGGCCTTCCTGATTACACCCCTGCATGCTCAAACAAATATTTTTATACTCCTCTCTAGTCATTTGTCCAAGTTTCAACTTCTTGTAAGCTTCCTTTTTGCGTTTAAGCTCACCGAAGATTTCTCTGTTAAGCCAAGCTGGTCGCCTGCCATATTTGCTATTCTTTCTGCACATCGGGATGGTTTGTTCATGTGCGCTCAGTAATGCTTCTTTCAAGTACAGCCAGCTCTCCTGGACTCCTTTCCCTCACATATTAGCCTGCCAGGGGATCCTGCCTATCATTCCCTGAGGGAGTCAAACTCTACTTTTCTGAAGGCCAAGGTCTGTATTCTGCTGCTCTCCTCTCTTCCTTTTGTCAGGATCCTGAACTCGACCATCTCATAGGACTGGTCCCAATACAGACCTCTGGGGAACACCACTGTTTACCTCTCTCCATTCTGAAAAACAACCATTTATTCCTACCCTTTGTTTCCTATCTTTTAACCAGTTACCAATCCATGAGAGGACCTTCCCTCTTATCCCATGACAACTTATTTTGCCTAAGAGCCTTTGCTGAGAGACCTTGACAAAGGCTTTCTGGCAATCTAAGTATACCATATCCACTGGCTTCCCCTTTGTCCACATGCATGTTGATCCCCTCAAAAAATTCTAATAGATTAATGAGGCATGATTGCCATTTACAAAAACTATGCTGACTCTTCCCCAACAAATGATGTTCATCTAAGTGTCTGACAGTTTTATTCTTAACTATAGTTTCAACCAGTTTGCCTGGTACTGAAGTCAGGAGTAAATTACTGTCCTGTAATTACAGAGAGCACCTCTGGAGCCCTTTTTTAAAATGGGCATCACTTAGCTATCCTCCAGTTATTTGGTTCAGAAGCTGATTTAAATGATAGGTTACAAACTACAGTTAGTAGTTCTGCAGTTTCACATCTGAGTTCCTTCAGAACTCTTGGGTGAATACCATCTGGTTTTAGTGACTTGCCTCCAGATCACATCACACTATCCATTGTGTACAGCCAAGCTCTAAGATATAACTGCATTTACTCCAATCCCTCAGAGACAAACTCCTACAAGACTCTATCGAGCATTCTTAAATCTATAATACCCACCTGGTGAAGTTAAGAAACAGATTGACAGAGACAAAAGGGTACCCAGAAGTCACCTACTAGAAGACAGGCACAACAAAGAAAATAACAAAACATCACTAGCCGTCACCTACAGCCCCCAACTAAAACTTCTCCAGCACATCATGAAGGAGCCACAGCCTATCCTGAAGGACGATCCCTCACTCCCACAGACGTTAGGAGACAGACAAGTTCTCACTTACAGACAGCTCCCTCAACCTGAAGCAAATACTCACCAGCAACTACACACCACATAACAAAAACACTAACTGAGGAACCAAACCCTGCAACAAATCCCCGTGCCAACTCTGTCCGCATATCTATTCAAGGGATACCATCATAGAACCTAACTACATCAAGCACATCATCAGGGGGTCATTCAGCTGCACATCTACCAATGTGACATATGTCATCATGTGCCAGCAATGCTCCTCTGCCAGGTACATTGGCCAAACCAGACAGTCTCTATGCAAAAGAATAAATGGACACAAATCTGACATCAGGAATCATAACATTCAAAAAATCAGTAGGAGAACACTTCAATCTCCCTGGTCACTCAATAACAGACTTAAAAATGGCAATTCTTCCATAAAAAAGCTTCAAGAAGAGATTCCAATGTGAAACTGCAGAACTGGAATTAATTTGCCAACTGGACACCATCAAATTAGGCCTGAAGAAAGACTGGGAGTGGATGGGTCATTACAAAAACTGATTTTACCATACTAATTTTCCCCTGCTGTTTCTCACACCTTCTTGTCAACTGTTTGAAATGGGCCACCCTCATTACCACTACAAAAAGTGATTTTTACTCCCTTGGTATTCTACTGTTAATTAAATTGTCTCGTTAGACTGACACCTATAGGCGTGCGCACAGGGTATACCAGGTGTGCCCAGGAACAAACAAAGGCTACTCCAGGCCACTCAAGACACCTGGGGCCAATTAAGAACCTTCTAGAAAGGAGTAGAAACAGCTAGCCTGATTGGGACACCTGAAGCCAATCAGAGACTGGCTGAAACCAGTTAAAAACCTTCCAGTTAGTCAGGAGCTGTGGGAGGAAGTTGTGCTGTTGGTGAGACTGAGTGGTGGACAACATATCATACAGAAGGAAGGAGGCCCTGAGGTAAGGGTGAAGTGGAGTTTGAAGAAGCGGGGACTGCTGCGGGGAAGTAGCCCAGGGAATTGTATTGTGTTTTGTGGATAAAAGTTCAGCCATCTTAACTGATACTATTAGGGTCCCTGGGCTGGAGCCCGGAGTAGAGGGCGGGCCCGGGCTCCCCCCTTTTTTTCCACCTTCCATACTGGCCTGTGATGAAGGTAACTCACTAGGCGGTGACTCTTGCCAATTATACTGAGAAAGGGAGGTCAATCTGGGGCCTAGATGAGTTTCTGAGGCCCCTAAATCTGCCAGGAAGCGCAGGACCCACAAGTACAAACTTGGAGCTTTGTCACAATACACACACACACACATATATACACATATATATATATACCTGCAACTGTATTTTCCACTCCATACGTCTGATGAAGTGGGTTCTAGCCCACAAAAGCTTATGCCCAAATAAATTTGTTAGTCTCTAATAAATTTGTTAGTTCCCCAAGAACTCCTCGTTGTTTTTGCTGATACAGACTAACATGGCTACCACTCTGAAATCTATTATATCAATATCCTCATTTAATACAAGGCACTCTAATTAACACATCTTATTATTTAGACTTCTAGTATTTGTATGTAAGCACTTAAAAAAATTGTAACTTTTTAGCTGACCTGACTTGAGATTTAGACTTAGAAGTCTCCTCTGGAGATCGTTTCTCTTACCTGTGTTAATGGCAACTTAGAGTGATAAATACATCTAATGGTTCAAATTCAGAGGTGCTGTAAGGCGGTAGCTCTTACAGATTAGTAAGTGAGTGAGTATAAATTGGTGTAACAGACATGCTGAGGGGATTGGAACGTGTAAGCTATATGCTTATTTAGGCCCCAGCTATCCCATAAATATAGCCATATTAAGGGCCTCAGGTATAAAACACTTCTGAACTCATAGACTATCAGGGTTATCTAGTCCAACCCCCTGCTCAAAGCAGGACCAATCCCCAACTAAATCATCCCAGCCAGGGCTTTGTCAAGCCAGGCCTTAAAAACCTTTAAGGAATGAGATTCCACCACCTCCCTAGGTAACCCATTCCAGTGCTTCACCATCCTCCTAGTGAAAACGTTTTTCCTAATATCCAACCTAAACCTCCCACCACTGCAACTTGAGATCATTACTCCTGTTTCTGTCATCTGAGAACAGTCTAGATCCATCCTCTTTGGAACCCCCTTTGAGATAGTTGAAAGCAGCTATCAAATCCCCCCCCCCCCCGACATTCTTCTCTTCTGCAGACGAAACAATCCCAGTTCCTTCAGCCTCTCCTTATAAGTCATGTGCTCTAGCCCCCTAATCATTTTTGCTGCCCTCCGCTGGACTCTTTCCAATTTTTCCACATCCTTCTTGTAGTGTGAGGCCCAAAGCTGGACACATTACTCCAGATGAGGCCTCACCGATATCGAATAGAGGGGAACAATCACGTCCCTCAATCTGCTGGCAATGCCCCTATTTATACAGCCCAAAATGCTGTCAGTCTTCTTGGCAACAAGGACACACTGTTGACTCATATCCAGCTTCTCGTCCACTGTAACCCCTAGGTCCTTGTCTGCAGAACTGCTTATACAGGAGTTATAGGATAGGCAGACCTTAATTGTGGTTCTGTAACATGACTAAAGTTTTGGTCATGTCTATGCCTTAGCCTGGTTACAGAACAGTATTAAGGGCCTATGTATGCTTCAAACTGGAACCATTACAGGGGCCAACCATTGTTGTATGATTGGGTTTTCAGCGGTAGATGTATCTAATGTCAGTTGACTCTTGGTCTTTCCTGTTAATTTAGCCTAAGTCTCTACAACCACAATTAAAAGCAGCAGTAACAAGATTAGAATGAGCTGTTAGGGAAGTAAAGAAAGGCTGGACTGAAGTCTGGTAAAATACAGAACTAACCTTCTGCCCAGCATGCCCATCAACTTTCCTTCCTCTGATGCAGCTGAATGTCCGGCTCACCCTCCACTATGTTAGAGACATGGTGCCCTGCTATAGGTTTGTGAGGCCTCTTGCACACATTTCTGACATTTCAGAGGACTATAGCTGATAGAAGTCCCATTACTTGAAGTGTCACCAAATATCTATTCTCCGCCCTGTTCAGTACTCTCCCTGTGCCTCCTCTTTCAACAGCCCTAGGGCTGTGAAGGGAAAAACAGTTTAGTACGTGCTACTTGATTTAGCATCTGACAGTCCCTCAGTAGCCCCCCCCCCCTACAAAGTATGAGTGTTAGGAGAGGAGGGCTGGTAACATTCTCTGGGTCAAGTTTCCTGGAGTTTTGTTAGTGCTGAAGAGTCACGTATACCCACATAGCCTGAGCCCAGCAAAGCCCTTCAAACAAGATTCACTACACTCTAGCTGCTCCTTTACATCTGCCTTTCAACCCCACCCACAGAGACATACATTTTACTTCTGCAGGCATTCGCACAGAAAATGCTGCTCTGACTAAGACTGTGTCTGTTTTATGGGGGCCCTGTCACAAAGACATTATCTCTAATCAGCGAGGCATTGTAATTAAATGCAAGTTACTTTCACCAAAATCCAAAGTGGTAACTAGGAGACAGAGCAAGAAACATTTTCACTTTGCTCCAATCCATTCATGACTTTAAACACTAATCCCCTTTGTAGCTCTCCTCTAGAGCCAGTCCAAACCTGCAGCCCCTTCAGTCTGGTACAGAGCTTCTGCAAGCTTCATTTAAAAAGTAGAGAAGAAAAACATGAAAGAGGATTGGAAAAGAGTCGCCTTTCTTCCTGTCCCAAGCTCGGTCTGGAGTGGAGAACTGTGTTTGTATGTTCTGTATCTTTGGAGCAGTATAGAGACAGGGCTTTCAGTAAGAGGGCCTGCCTGTCTGTCACAGCCCACTGCATTCATCCGCAAACACTGCTCTCCATTCAGAGGCTGCCAGGCCTGGGTGCAGGCTGAACCAGAGAAACTGTGAGAGGCTGAGAAGGGAACTGAGGTGGGGGGAGGGTGTGAAAGGAGACAGAGAGGAGGGGAGGGGCACTAAGAATTGTGAACAGAACAGACCAGAGCGGTTACTTTATAAGAAGAGAGGAGAAGACAGACAAGAAGTGAGAGGAGAGGAAGTGGGAGAAGAGACAAGGGACAAGAAGGGGAAATCAGAGAGCTAAGAATACACAAAGTAGAGGTGACAAAGAGTCCTGTGGCACCTTAAAAACTAAGAACATAAGAACATAAGAAAGGCCGTACTGGGTCAGACCAAAGGTTCATCTAGCCCAGTATCCTGTCTACCGACAGTGGCCAATGCCAGGTGTCCCGGAGTGAGTGAACCTAACAGGTAAAGATCAAGTGATCTCTCTCCTGCCATCCATCACCCACCTCTGACAAACAGAGGCTAGGGACACCATTCCTTACCCAGCCTGGCCAATAGCCAATAATGGACTTAACCTCCAGGAATTTATCCTGTTCTCTTTTAAACCCTGTTATAGTCCTAGCCTTCACAGTCTCCTCAGGCAAGGAGTTCCACAAGTTGACTGTGCAGTGTGTGAAGAACTTCCTTTTATTTGTTTAAAACCTGCTGCCCACTAATTTCAATGCGTGGCCCCTCGTTCTTCTATTATGGGAACAAGTAAATAACTTTTCCTTATTAATTTTCTCCATGCCACTCATAATTTTATATACCTCTATCATATCCCCCATTAGTCTCCTCTTTTCCAAGCTAAAAAGTCCTAGTCTCTTTAATCTCTCCTCATATGAGACCCGTTCCAATCCCCTAATCGTTTTAGTTGCCCTTCTCTGAACCTTTTCTAATGCCAGTATATCCTTTTTGAGATGAGGAGACCATATCTGAACACAGTATTCAAGATGTGGGTGCACCATGGATTTGTATAAGGGCAATAAGATACTCTCTTTCTTATTCTCTATCCATTTTTTAATAATTCCTAACATCCTGTTTGCTTTTTTGACTGCCGCTGCACACTGCATGGACATCTTCAGAGAACTATCCACGATGACGCCACAATCTTTTTCCTGATTAGTTGTAGCTAAATTAGCCCCCCATCATATTGTATGTATAGTTGGGGGTTATTTTTTCCAAAGTGCATTACTTTACATTTATCCACATTAAATTTCATTTGCCATTTTGTTGCCCAGTCATTTAGTTTCATGAGATCTTTTTGAAGTTCTTCACAGTCTGCTTGGGTCTTAACTATTTTGAGCAGTTTAGTATCACCTGCAAACTTAGCCACCTCACTGTTTACCCCTTCCTCCAAATCATTGATGGATAAGTTGAATAGGATTGGTCCTAGGACTGACCCTTGGGGAACACCACTAGTTACCCTCTCCATTCTGAAAATTTACCATTTATTCCTACCCTTTGTTCCCTGTCTTTTAACCAGTTCTCAATCCATGAAAGGATCTTCCCTCTTATCTCATGGCAACTTAATTTACGTAAGAGCCTTTGGTGAGGAACCTTGTTAAAAGCTTTCTGGAAATCTAAGTACACTACGTTCACTGGATCCCCCTTGTCCACATATTTGTTGACCCCTTCAAAGAACTCTAATAGATTAGTAAGACATGATTTCCCTTTACAGAAACCATGCTGACTTTTGCCCAACAATTTATGTTCTTCTACGTGCCTGATAAGCTTTCGTGGGCTAATACCCACTTTGTCAGTTGCATCCGACGAAGTGGGTATTAGCCCACAAAAACTTATGCTCTAATACTTTAGTTAGTCTTTAAGGTGCCACAGGACTCTTTGTCACTTCTGCAATTCCAGACTAATGCGGCTACCTCTCTGATTCCAAAGTAGAGGAGGGTTATACAGGCACAGGAGGCCTTATACTGTTTTATCATGAGGACTGCATCTTGGTAAAGCAATGAGATGGACATTCCACTCCCCCATCCTCAGTCACAGGCCCATTAGTGAGCACCCAACATATTTGTGACAGCTTCAGAAACTGGAAGAAATCATGTCAGGAAACTTTATTTTTAACTAACTTTAATTAGATACATTTTTTGTCCTTGCATGCTGCAATGCTTACAGACACCAGCATCTTCAGCATTAAATATAAAACTCACTTCTTATTCACTGTTTCCTCCATAACCCACCCAGACCCCATATTGAAAACCCAGAGTCCCTGCAGAAGGGGAAGGAGAGCTTCTCATGTTACCCTTAATAATCTGGGCAGCTCACATACCAGTGTGCTGGCCATGGCATAAGAATACAAAGACGGTTGAGAGGAAAAAACAAAAACACACAACACTGACCTTTCATCCTTCATTTCATCCATCTACGTAGTTGTTCAGTTCTTCTCCCCTGCCTGCCCTGCTGCCCAGACCCCTAATTCCTTTCTCCCTGTTCCCTTGCCCAAGCATCCCAGAGACCTGACTCCTCTGTGTATATTGCTCAGCTGTTTGATTCTTCTGCATGTGCTATCTGGCTGTCTATCCTTCTAAACTTATTGCCCAGTCAGTTGGTTGCCTTCTCCACTGGACATTTCTCTCCCTCTAGTAACTCATGATAGTGGATAGAATATAGAATATAACCCTACCATGATGGCAGCTCCTGTCCTGCCAAAGAACGCATTAACCAAGGGTGGCTCCCATTTCCCCTCACATAGCATGCGTCTCCAGTGAAGACAACTTTGTTAATTCCTTCTTGTTTCCAGCTCTTTCTACAGACATCCAAAGAGCTGGCCCCAAAAGCAGCCAATATCAAGTGATCCGCTCGCCCTCTAGTGACTAGTACTCTAGTGCAAAACCTTAACAGTGACCTCACCAATGTTAAGGCAGCGTAACTTCCAAGATGTATGGAACATCTGAACATCACATGTACCCATCTGTTGATACAAGAGACTCTGAGACAACCATTGAAGTTTTGTGGCTGATGGCAAATCTGATGAACCAAAGGTATGTGTTGTTTTATAGATACCTGTTAGAAGTAGAAGCAGAAGCCTTATGGAGTGTGTTATTGATAAAGTTGTAGGCAATATGAAAGCAGCAGGGAATACAAGGGACTTTTCCCTAAATTTATTTTCATGGTTTTCAAGTTTTGAGTTGATAGGCTGGCATCAGGAACACACCCAAACTGTAATGGAATGCTAAAACTGTATTGTAATGGTTAGCCACTAGGTGATACCATGTGTAATATATCTTGCCTTAGCTGTAACAGCCATCCCTGGTAGTGCATAAAGTATCCCACAGAGAACATATCTCTAGTACCTTTCTCTGTGATGAAAGCTGTGTATCCAGTCCATATCTGATATAGGAGCCTGACCTGCTAGTAGCAGCCCTGCAACCTACTGTGTTCAAGGAATACATGACATGATGTCAAAAGTAAATGTATTTGGCATTGGTGTGACTGCTTCTGGAATACTGTGGTCAATTCTGTTGCTCACAATTCAAGAACGGTGTTGATAAACTGGAGCAGTTTACATAAAAGCATGGCCATACTGGTCAGAATGATCCATCTAGTCCAGTATCCCTGTTTCTGACAGTGACCACTGCCAGAAGATTCAGAGGGAATGAACAGAAGAGGGCAATTTTAAGTGAGCCATAACTGTTGTCTAGTCCCAGATTCTGGAAATTGGAAGTTTAGGGACACCCAGAACATGGGGTTGCATTGCTGACCCTCTTGGCTCATAGTCATTGATCGACCTAGCTACCATGAATGTGTCTAATTCTTTTTTTAACCCACTTGTACTTTTGGCCTTCACACCATCCCATGGCAACAGGTTCCACAGATTCACTGTGCATTGTGTGAAGAAGTACTTCCTTTTGTTTTAAATCTGCTGCCTACTGATTTCATTGGATGACTCCTGGGTCGTGTGTTATTGGAAGGGATAACAACATTTTCCTATTCACTTTCTCCATACTATTCTTGATTTTTATAAATCTCTCTCATATCCCTCCTTAGTCATCTCTTTTGTAAAAATGACCAGTCTCACTCTTTTTAATCTCTCCTAATATGGAAGCTGTTCCATCCCTGCTAATTATTTTTGTTGCCCGTCTCTGCATCTTTTCCAAGTGTAATTTATGTTTATTTTAGATGAGGTGATGAGAACTGCACAATTCAAATTGTGGGCATATCATGGATTTATATAGTGGCAATATGATATTTTCTGTTTTATTATCTAGCCCTTTCCTAATTGTTCCTAACATTGTTAGCTTTTTTGACTGCTGCTGCATGTTGAGTGGATACTTTCAGAGAACTATCCATGATGACTCCAAGATCTCTTGAGCAGTAATGGATAATTTAGACTCCACTATTTTGTACCTATTGTTGGGATTATTTTTTCCAATGTGCATTATTTTTCACTTTGAACACTGAATTTCATCTGCTCTTTTGTCACCCGCTCTTGTGAGATCCCATAACTCTTCATAATCTGCTTTGGACTTAACTATCTTGAATGAATTTGTATGATCTGAAAAATTTTGCCACCTCACTATTCACACCTTTTTCCAGATAATTTATGACTATGTTGAATAGTTCTGGTCCCAGTACAGAACTCTGGGAGACATCACTATTTACCTCTCTCCAATCTGAAAACTGACAATTTAGTCCTACCTTTTTTTCCCAATCTTTTAACCCATTACTGATCTATCGGAGGACCTTCCCCCTTTCCCTTGACTGTTTACTCTGCTGAAGAGCCTTTGATGAGGAGACCTTGTCAAAGACTTTCTGAAAAGCCAATACATTATATCAACTGGATCACCCTTGTCCAGATGCTTGCTGGTTCAGAGCAGATCCCAGAGAATTATTGAAGGATTAGAAAACATGCTTCCTAGTGATAGACTCAAGCAGCTCAGGATATTTAACTTAAAAGAAGCAAAGGTTAAGGCGTGACCCGGCCAGAGTCTATAACTACCTGTCTCAGGAACAAATATTTAATAATGGGCTCTTCAGTCTAGCAGAGAAAGGTATAATATGATCCAATGGCTTGTAGGTGAAGCTAGATAAATTCAGCGTGGAAATAAAGCATAAAGTTTTAATAATGAGAGTAATTAACTATTGGAGCAATTTATCAAGGGTCATGGTGGATTCTCCACACTGACAATTTTAAAATCAAGATTTTAAGTTTTTCTAAAATATCTGCTCTAGGAATTATTTTGGTCTGTGCTATACAGGAGGGCAGAACAGAATATATCAAAATGGTCCCTTCTGGCCTTAGAATCTATTAATCTAATTGGTGCCAGAGGAGAACAGAAATAGAAGGAAAACAGCAACACAGATTTCAAACAAAATAGGGGGAAGGCAACAAAGTCTGCCGGATTACATCTACATGTCACTCTTTCGTGCCCCAGAGAACTTCAGTTGTGACAGACTTTCAGAATACACAGGCTGAAGGCAGCATTTTGCAAGCTTTCACAATGCTATTAAACTCCATAAGGAAACTGCAGACATATGGCTGTTGTCTTTAATTTATGCCAATCCTTTGCCTTTACTGATAACAGTAATAAAGAAGTCTTTCAAAGAGTCTGGCTATGTTTATGCTTCAGAAAAGTGTGATTTATGAGAGGGCATGTTTTCACCAGAGAATTCAAGAATGAGGGGAATATGCTGAATCTTTTGTAAGAGTTTGGTATACCTTAGTGGAAAAACTGTGATTTTAGGATGGTAAAACATTAAAATATTAGAGCTAGATTGGTTATTGTGTGTATAGACACAAGTGTCTCACAGGAGCTACGATTAAAAAACAGACAACCCTACACACAGCTATCCACATAACAAAACAGACTGAGCAAATGAAACAGAAAAACAAAACAACTTGCCAAAAGAAAAAACAGAAACTAGCTTAGAAACAGTACACAGACACAACATGAGTGCTAAAAGTACTTATCGTAAGAACGCTTGGGGCTATAAGGGATGAATTACAAAATCTTTCAGATTAAAAGGCACAAGATATGGAAAAATTCCTATCCCAAGACATGTATGTCCAGCCAAAGGCACAAGATGTAATAAATGCATAAAATAATATTTTGCTGCTGTTTGCCACGTGACAAGATCCATTTCAATTTAGGCTTAAACAGTTTTTTGTAGCCTTTATTTTATATGTTTTACCACAATACTGTTATCACTCATGAGTTATATATACATGCAAAACTAGAGAGGGCAAGAAAAGTAATTGATCAAGTTACCTCTTCTGGGGACAGGGTGACTTTTACTTGTCCCTGGACCTTGCTGAGTTCTTCCCATGTCTTCTCACTCTTTATTGTCAAACACTGTCTTTTATACTCTGTTGCATAATTTTCTGCAGGCTCAGTTACCTCATCTGTGTACCTATCCATTTTCTGCCCCGACTAACCACTTCTGTACATAAACCATGATAACTAACATATTTTTGCTTATTCTACTAAAACTTACTTCTATATGTCTACTTCTATTATGTATTCTCTGTTACTAATCCCACTGGCTCCATCCAGTTCTTTTTATTTTACTGGTCTGTCTTTGTGGAATTGGGTGTTTGCTTGTTAGTTTGTATTGGGGGCGCATCTTGTGTTAATAATTCTTTCATGATATTCTGTTTCACCAACAGATCAAAGTTTTACAGGATAAGAGACACAACCCAAGCTTAATGGTGTATACAACCCTGAAGCTAAATTCTGGAATGCTGCATCAGCAGGAATTCATACAAAACAAAAAATCCCTTATACTTTCTTATAATACTATATATATTTATTTCCCTAATGCTGTTTAGTTTATATATTTGAGTAACACAATTCGTTACACAGTTTTCCAGCAGATCTATCAAGTGAAAATCATCTGTCATCACAAAGCCTGTCTGGAGAGTGAAACTGGATATTCACAGTAAGAGTATTGACTTTAAAATTGACTCAGGAAAATATAGGATGGTCATATCAGAAGGAATATATAAATACCTTCACTGTTCAATATAGATGAAACCACCTGATGCAGACCTGGAAGTATTCTGAACTGCATGGGCCAACTGACCATAGAAACTACTTATACGACAAAAGCTTTGCATTCAGAACGTATGTGATAAAAGGAGCAAAGACCAACAACCTTCTCAGTGACAGCATGGCAGTCATAATGGGCCTAGTGAGAAAAGTGGAAGAACTTAAAGGAATATTTGGTGATACTGGACTTTTGAAAGGAGACCTAGTATAAGAGACAGTGTTGAACCATACATTGTACATATACATTGCAAGATTCCTATCCCATTGCTTCATACAATGGAAACTGAGTTAAGGAAATGGACCAGATGGGTATAATCGAGAGAACCTCTGAGCCAACAGGATGGTGTGCCCCAATGGTACCAATTATGAATAAAAATGGAAAACTACAAAGCTGTGTGAATCTTAAAAGACAATGAAATAGTTGTAAGAGAAAAATATTTCCTCCCAACACTGGATGACTGCCTCCCCAAAGTGCAAAGAACTACAATATTCTCCAGGCTGAATGCCTAAAGTGTATTCTGGCAAATTCCTTCAGCCAATGAGAGTGCTAAACTGATTACATTTATTATACCCTCAGGGAGATTATGCTTTTGAAGATTACCTTTTGGGCTTACCAGTGCACGTGAAATTTTCCAAATAAAGTTTGCAGAACTGTTAGTGAACACATATAGAGTCATAGTTTTAATGGACAATGTTTTGCTATATGGATCATTGATGGAAGAACACAACAAAACCTTCAACAAAAGTACTAAGCTTAATCAGTCAGTCCAGACTGAAGCTAAACAAGGAAAAGTGGTGTTTTCTGCTCACACCAAAGAACAGAACACACAGAATTGGTATGACAATATCCACCTTTACATACTTTCTCTAAGAGGCTATTTAATTTAGCTGAGCTATTATCAGCAGGAGAAAAAAAAAACTTTTGTAATGATAATCACAAGATATCAGATAGTTGACAAGGTGTGAGGATACTTAACATAGATTCAATTAATGTAATGACCCAGCCATTCCCAGGCTCTGTTTAACTCTAGTTTGATAGTGTCCAGTTTGCAAATTAATTCCAGTTCAGCAGCTTCTCGTTGGAGTCTGTTTTTGAAGTTTTTCTGTTTTAAAATTGTAACTTTCAGATCTGTTATAGAGTGAGTGACCAGGGAAACTGAAGTGTTCTCCTACTGTTTTTTGAATGTTATGATTCCTGATGTCAGATTTGTGTCCATTTATTCTTTTGCATAGAGACTGTCTGGTTAGGCCAGTGGGCATGGCAGAGGGGCATTGCTGGCACATGATGGCATATATCACATTGGTAGATGTGCAGGTGAATGAGCCCATGATGGCATGGCTGATGTGATTAGTTCTTAAGATGGTGTCAGTTGACTAAATATGTGGACAGAGTTGGCATCAGGTTTTGTTGCAAGGATAGGTTCCTGGATTAATGTTTTTGTGGTGTGGTGAGTGGTTGCTGGTGAGTATGTGTTTCAGGTTGCAGGGGGCTGTCTGTAAGCGAGGACTGGTCTCACACCTTCTTGTCAACTATCTGATGTCTTGTGATTATAACTACATTTTTTTTTCTCCTGCTGATAATAGCCCATCTAAATTAAATAGCCTCTTAGAATTGGTATGACAACTTCCACCTTTACATATTTTCTCTGTGTGTATATATATCTCTTACCTACTGCATGTTCCATTATTTTTATGCTGAAATAAATGTTAGTCTCTAAGGTGCCACAAGTACTCCTGTTCTTTTTTATGGATATAGACTAACAGAGCTGCTACTCTGAAACCTGTCACTATTTTTGGACAGACAGCAAACAAAGATGGAATCAGTCCTAAGGATGAGAAAGCAAAAGCAAACAGAGAATTCAATGTATAAGCAGGGCTTGAAGGCGCTCTCTCCTTACATCTAGTGATAAGCTGGGAGAAAAGACTTCAGGAACAGATGGTGTTTGCATAGACACGCCTGCTCTTACACAGCATGAAGGAGCTACTTTGCCAAAATGATCACTTTTGGTTGGTGTTGACTGCAAGAGTAATGAAAGGTTGCTCTCCTCATTGTATGAATAAGGGGCAGCAGAGCTGCACTTAGCCTGAGGTCACCCTAAACTGAACCTTACTCACTAAACAGGAAGTGGGGATGCCAAATACCAATGAAAGAGAGATGGGGGACAGGTGTTTCTACCTCTGCCCAAAGAGTCCTAAACATGATTTGATCGTCCCTTCCCCAGTGTTTAAAGACAGGGCTAATTAAACTCAACTGAGAGGCTTTGGGTCTGTTCAGTGACTACCAGAACTGACTCCTTTACAAGCAGGTCTAGAGGCTATTCCTTAGATGTTGGGACAGTGGTGAAAGGAAAGACAATGCAGAGGTTGTACTGGTAGTGAGGTTCCTTGTTACGCAGTGAAATCACTAAACTTTTGGCCACCAGTGTAGGCTAAGGCCTGAATCTCACCACTTGAGGGTGCAGCTTTAGCTATTCCATTTACAAAAATGACATTCCAAAAATCTGGATAATAATCCCCCCCTATAATGATGCTGCCTTTGATGGGACACAACAAAGAGTACCAATTCAGGACAAATTGCTTAGAGCCTGAAAATTACAGCCCAAGGCTGGGGTTCCTTTGCACACCAAGACAAAACCAAACAAGCCAAACAGAGAAGACTTTCATTTACCCCACTGGCTGTCCAGAAGTCATACAAGAAACTCCCTTAGAGACTCCAGTTCCCCACTGTCACCACCCATGCCACTCGTTATGGGAATGAATGGTTATGAAAACCAATACCCCAGTAAAAGAAAAAATTCTCCCACTCCCAAAGGACAAAGCCCCAGACCCAGGTCAATATACAAGTCAGAGCTTACCCACAAATCATGCTGTTGCCAATCCTTTAGAATCTAAAATCTAAAGGTTTATTCGTAAAAGGAAAAAGATATAGATGAGAGCTAGAATTGGTTAAAAGGAATCAATTACATACAGTAATGGCAAAGTTCTTGGTTGAGGCTTGTAGCATTGATGGAATAAACTGGTTCAACTCAAGTCTCTGGAGTACATCCATAGCTGGGATGAGTCATTCAGTCCTTTGTTCAGAGCTTCAGTTTGTACCAAGTCTCCTCCAGACGTAAGAAGCAGGATTGATAACAAAATGGAGGGGTTTCCAGGCTCCTTTATATTACATAAGAATGGCCGTACTGGGTCAGACCAAAGGTCCATCTAGCCTGGTATCCTGTCTACTGACAGTGGCCAATGCCAGGTGCCCCCGAGTGAGTGAACCTAACAGGTAATGATCAAGTGATCTCTCTCCTGCCATCCATCACCCGCCTCTGACAAACAGAGGCTAGGGACACCAGTCCTTACCCATCCTGGATAACAGCCATATTCTCTCTCTTGTGGGTGAAAACCCCTTGGTTTTCCTGTGCAAAAATTACAGCAAGATGGAGTTTGGGGTCACATGGATTAGTCACATGTCCATGCATGGTTGCCGATTCTGTGGGTGCTCCGGGGCTGTAGCATCCACAGGGAAAAATGGATGGGTGCAGTGCACCCACCGACAACTCCCTGCCCCACCCCCTCTCACCTCCACTCTGCCTCCTCGCCTGCCGCCAGGTCTTGCTTCTTCCCCCTCCCTCCTAGTGCTTGTGCGTGAATCATCTGTTTGGCGTGGCAAGCCTAGGAGGGCAACACTCCACATGAGAGGATCTAGCTCTAATATTTTAATGTTTTATCATCCTAAAAAATCACAGTTTTTCCGCCAAGGCATGCCAAACTCTTATAAAAGATTCAACATATTCCTCTCATTCTTGAATTCTCTGGTGAAAACATGCCCTCTCATAAACCACACTTTTCTGAGGCATAAATAGGAGGGAGGAGAAGGGGAGCAGCGGCACGCTCATGGGAGGAGCCAGAGTGGAGGTGAGCTAGGGCGGGAAGCGGTTCCTCTGCCCCTCACCCCGGCCGCAGGGTTATTTCCAGCTGCCCACCAGGCTCCCCACACCTCCTGAGCTCACCTCCGCTCTGCCTCTTCTACCAAGAGCACTGCCACGCCACTTCTCCCTCCTCCTGGGAAGAGGGGAGGGAGAGAAACGTGGCACGCTCGGGGAGGAGGTGGGGCTGGGGCGAGCCCGGGGATTTGGGACAGGGGTTGGAGTTGGGGTGGGGGGCGTGAGCACCCACTGGTGCCAAGGAAAATTGTCACCTATGTGTCCATGCATGACTCAGTTCTTTACAGACACCACTGTTTACATGTTAGGTTGAACATTCCCAGGAAAGCTCAAATGTGGATGGACGTCTCCCAAAGTTCATTGTCAGTTGTTTTTTTGATTGAGCACTTACTGAGAATAGTCCTTTCTCAAGAAGCTGACCAAATGCTTCACTGAAGCTACTTAGAATCAAAACACATTGAGATACAAGTGCATAGCCAATATCCATAACTTCAACAAAAATGCTAAGCACATATAGCTAGCATAATCATAACCAACAAATCATAATCTCTTTATAGACACCTCACACAACAATCTTTCTACAATATTTGCTGCAAATATATAACAATGGTTGCACCAATGATCTATACGGTTACAGGTTATGTCAGTAACGTTACACCTCCCTTTACTTATCCCCCACATGACTGCACTAATGAAGGAAGAGGGAGAGAGCAATGTATCCCTTAAAATTATGAGGTATGACGATACCGTGAGATGGTCATAAGAAATATATTGTTGGCGAACATCTGGAAAGCGCTGAGTACAAAAGTAAATCAAAACAGCAGAATTATAGTAGCCTATCAGGTTTATCAAGAAATAATTGTACAATGAACATTGAAATCCCTGCGCTACAGCTAATGGATGGCAGGAACTCTGACTTCCTAGATTTGCACACTGCACAGTTGTGAAATAATTACCTATATAGTGCCCATGTAAACAGATATCCAGAACAAGAGTGTGGGGAATTTAAAAAATCACAAAAGGTACAGTTATGAATCAGTCACTGTAGAGCACCCTTGCACTGTGGCTGAATGAGACATTTTTGTTTCGGTATGACACAGGATACAAATTAGTTATTAAGTTGCAAAGTGACTACAAAATATCAGATTCGAAGAAGTTATGACCAAAAACACCATCCCTTCTTCTCTGTCTTGAGGCATAGTATTAGTTCAGGGATATCACTCCTGTTCCTGAAGTGAACAATAGATCTCTTTCTGCATCACAATTCAGATTCACAGCATTTTTTTCTTTACAGTACAATGAGATAATCAAATTCTCCTTGCCTTTCTCATTCAAGTAGTCTCATTGAAGTCAGTGGCAGTGCTTACATATTGTGAGCAGAATCTCAAAAAGTTACAAAAACCAGCCAGACTGGTAATCTTAATTAATAAATTATGTATAAGATTGAATTTAAGAAGTGTATATATCTATATAGATTTCACGTTGCATAATTACTAGTATGCTATACTGCCCTCATGTGGGGAGGAAAATTGTGAGGTATTCCTTTTTATTATATTTATAATTAATAAGTGTATAAACGCCAGCATGAAAGAATTAATAAAGTCACTCGCCTGCAAACTTATTTTTACCATGATGCCTATGGAACACTGCTAGCTGATAATAGGTAGGCCAGGAATGAACTGCAACTCCTACTACTGAGCGCCTTATAACTTCTGTCTACATAAAAACGTTTCCTTCACTGTCACCTCATGCTCTCTTTATTTGTTTCACCTACCTGTTGCCTTTTGTCTTAAGGCTGTAAACAGGTTGGAACAGGAATTGTCTTATTGTATGCTTTATCAATGCATAACTCAATTGGTACCTGACCTAGCTTGGGGGCTTAGGAATTACTTCAAACACAAGAATAGTGGTAAGGCAAACAGAGATGAATTGCATGTAAAAAATAGGAGCTATACGTCCTAATGGACATAGTTATTCTAACACTTACCTTACAAGTGATCCACGAAGAGGGAAACATAAGTAATCCATAAAGAAAGAAAGCTCGAGATCATTGTAATTAACATTAATTTATTATTACATTGCCCCTTGCCAGTTGTGCAATATTGTACTTTCAAGAAATACTCCTTTCTGGACCTGATGATCAGGTTATGGCATGACACCCGAGATTCAGTTACTCCCATCTAGGCATGTGTTACTACAAATGTTATCATAATATAATATAACTTGGTTATAGCCTAAAGTTATACCAACATAAGCAATCTGATTTTCAAAGGTACTGATCACCTGCAACACAGCCTCTTAGAAATTGAGCCCACTTATTTCAGACTATGTCTATACAATATAGTCTATGCTAGCATAGCTGTGCCCGCCAAGCCTCCGAGTAAAGACAGCAGCTCTGCTGCTTTAGGAACACTACTGTTCTCCAAACATTGTTAGCTATACTGACAGATGCACCTTTCCGTCAGCATAGCCGAGTCTAAACTGCAGGTTTTGTTTGCATAATTATTCGAGTTGTCACATGATTTAAAAAGATTAATTGCAATTAATTGAATTAAAAATAATAGAATAATAGAATATAATATAATAATAGAATAATAGAAAATAGTGAAAACAGAGAAATAATCTAAAGGGACCCAGAGAGAACAGAAAAAGGGGAAGATAATAAAATGAGAAAAATGTAAACTAATACATCTTGCAAAAAGTAATCAAACAAAAACTAAACTGGGCAGGAGAAACTTAGCATATAGGAAGGCTGAAAGAGACAGGTAGACAGCAAATTAAAAAGGAGTGTGTCATTTCATGATGTGTACACAAAGTCATCACATCATGGAGCATGGCAGACACCGTCTCTCTCTTCTGTGCAGAGCTGTGGTGAGTAGTCTTTCTAGAATACTCTGGTCATGCCAATATTAAAAAAAAAATGAGGAAAAACTGGAAAGTGTTCAGAGAAGAGCAACTATTGGGAGGAAAGAAAAAAGATGGTAACTGGCTAGAGAATTAGTTATTAAATTGGTTATATCTAAGGGCTAAAGCTAGGCTCTAACGCCACAAAAAAATGGTTTGCAATTTTAGCTATATGCTGGCACAGTCTGCAATGGCGACATCACTTTTGCCAAGAGGTGTTTTTTTTCCTTTTGGCTCAGCATAGTAACACCACCTCCCTGAATGACATTAGTTATGCCAAGCATAGGCGCTGACTTTTATTTTCCCTGGGGGTGCTCCACTCTCACTCTGCCTCCTCTTACCCTCCACCTACTCCAGGCTCTTCCCTGAAGTCTTATGCCAGCTGCTGAACAGAAACCCAGCTGAACAGCTGTGACTGGGGGGTGTTGACCACCCCCACTATTTTTTTTCCATGCGTGCTTGAGTGCTGGGGCATCCAGAGTTGCTGCCTATGCCTGATTCACTCCGCATTTGTAGCTATGTAACTCAGGAGCAACCCCAATGAAATCAGTGGATTATACCAATATAAAATTAATGACCCAGAGGTGGTTCATTGGCCTAGGAAGCAGACTGATGAGTGGCGCTGTGCTTCACCAGCAGATATAAATCCAATCTGACAAGTCAGAGAAGGCACATCAGACTGGCAGTGCCAGCAGGAATCTGAAACACATTTCTTGAATTGAAGAGGGTACTAATCAGGGGTGAGTTTAGCCAGCATAGCTATACTGGCAAAGGCGCTGTGTAAATGAGACCCGCATTAACCATGTTTTTGGGCAGTTAATTGCCCTTGTTTCTTGAGGAAGAGGTGTTAGTGAGAGGGCATGACTGAAGGGCACCTGTGGGAGGGAGGGGAAAAAAGCTGCCACTTTAGCTACCAGCTCTGCCCTACTCCTGGCAGTTCATCATGGTAATTGATGGGCTGTGAGGAACACACCTACCAGTTGGAGGCAGCAAGATGAATAGCAGGGAGCCCAGACTTTGTATCCACTTCAGGGAGCTAGTGCAAAGGAAGCCTTTCTGCACAGCCCTCTGCCATACAGGAGTACTGTTGATGCGTGAAATGGCCCATTCACATCAGTGGGTATGCTAAGATGACTTAGGATGCTTCAAAGAGATGAATAGTCTAATACAATAGCTCTGGATGGTGTGAAATGATCCATTCATCTCAATGGGAGGTCCCCTCTACCTTGATTTCAGTTGTGGAATACCATTGTTCAAGGTAATCTCACTACGCCTGTCAGTTTTAGAAGAACTGGAATATTAAAATCATTTTATTCAGGAGGAGGAGGGGAGAGAGTGAGTATATATCTGAGGAATGTCTGAACCAAATTATTCCAAACTTGCCCGTATTGTAGCATACCAATATCCTAGATAATCTCATTATGCATGTGGATTTTAGAGTACTTTGAAAATTAGAAGATGCTTATAATACAGGACATATACTGGGAACCTTGATAACCTTGCTCAGTATAGTGCTTTTATAGCTGTATACCCACCGTCGTATACAGCTATAGGGATAGTGCTCCAGCGTGTCCACACCAAGATCTGCAAGCGGTCTGGCATGGCCACATTCATGACATTTCAAGTGGCATTGGGAGCGGTGCGTTATGGGCAGGTATCCCACAGTGCATCTCTTCCCAATCTGGTGCAGTGCCTTGTGGGAAGGGGGCATGGGTTGTGTGGCATTCTGGATCTTGTTCCAACTCCCCGTGATGCTTCGCTTCACATCTTAGCAATCCCTATGTTTCCATCCACCTCCGATACCATCTTTCAATGATTTCTGTGCGGCACGCTCAGTTGCCCGTTTTGGTCTGCCAGAATGGAGCCCGACCTGCTGAGGGATATGCTGATGAGTCTCGCCAGTACATCTCGCATTGCAGTGGAGTTACTCCTTAAAAGGCAAAGTAACAGTGAGGAGTCCAAAGATGAGATCAAGTCGCATAATGCATACAACACGAAATTGCTTGTCTCATTAATGGACATGCTCATAGCCGTGGAACGCCACTTCTGCACATGGGAAACAAGCACTGAATGGTGGGAACACATCATCATGCAAGTCTGGAATGACGAGCAGTGACCACAGAACTTTCGGATGAGAAAAGCTACTTTCATGGGACTGTGTGCAGAACTCACCCCCACTCTGCAGAGCAAGGAAATAAGATTGAGAGCTGCCCTGCCAGTGGAGAAGCGGCTGGCTATTGCAATCTGGAAGCTGGCAACTCCAGACAGCTACCAATTAGTGGCTAACCAGTTTGTTGTGGGAAAATCAATCCTTGGAGTCATGTTGATGCAAGTTTGCAGGGCCATGAAGCGCATCCTGCTCAGCAGACCTGTGACTCCTGGTAACGTGCATGGCACCGTGGCTGGCTTTGAGCACATGGATTTCCCTAACTGTGGAGGGGTGATAGATGGGACCCACTTACCTATTCTGGCACCCGACCACCTAGCACGAGAGTAAGTTAACTGAAAGGGGTACTTCTCCATGGTTCTCCAGGCACTTGTGGATCACTGGGGCCGTTTCATTGACATTAACGCACACAAAACCGGAAAGGCGCATGCATCTTCCGCAACACCGACCTGTTCAAGAAGCTGCGAGTTGGGACTTTTTTTCCAGACCAAAGGGGAAGTCGAAATGGCAACTGCGATTCTTGGTGACCCCTGCTTTCCTTTTAATGCCGTGGCTCATGAAAACCTACACAGGGCGCCTGGACAGCAGCCAGGAAATAGTCAACTACAGGCTGAGCTAGTGCCGAATGACTGTGGAGTATGCTTTTGGACGTTTGAAAGCGTGCTGGCGCTGTCTTTATGGGAAGCTAGACTTGGCTGAGGGAAATATCGCTGCGGTTATTTCCGCATGCTGTAGCCTACATGATATTTGTGAAGGAAAGGGCGAAAGCTTCACTCAAGCATGGGCCTCAGAGGTTGAACACCTGGAGGCCGCATATGCACAGCCAGAGAGCAGGGCTCTCAGAGGGGCCCAATGTGAAGCTGCAAGGCTCAGGGATGCCCTGAGGGAGCATTTTGAGGCTGAAAGCCAGTTCTAATGTTTCTTGCTGTGCACGGCCATTAAGTGCAGGGGAGTCCTCATTGCTTTCATAGGCAAACACATATAATTTTCTTTAGGTACTAATAATCTATGTATTCTTAATAAAAAAATATATTAAAAAGACAAGTCATTTATTGAACAGCAACTACATTTGCTGAAAAAAAAGTTTATGCAGAAGAGGATGGGGTGGAAACCGGGTCACTCACAGAGTCGAGTATGTCCGGATCTCATACTCTGCAATCTTCTCTGGAGTGCTGTGCCCTCCAAACTGCACTTTCGGATGGCAATAAGGGATGTTGACAGGGGTCAAGTGCAGTGGATCAGGATCTTGGTTTTCATGGTTGGGTGGTGAAGACATGGGTGTTGGAAGCAGCTGTGGGCAGTAATAACCCGGATGTTGGTGATACCAGGTTGGAGGGGACAGGGGGACAGAAGGGGAAGGGTTTTGGAGTAACTGATTCACGGCATGGCGAGCGTGGTACAGCTCCTCCTGCATGTCGATGAGCCTCTGCATAGTGGCCGCTTGTCAGTCCATTACTGTAATCAGCCTTTCTGTGGTTTCCCGCTGGTAAGTCGTGTTCTCTTGGCGGAACTTCCTTTCATTCTCCCTCCACTTCTGTGCAATTCAATTCTCTTCCCCGACTGCTGCATCACTTGGTTTAGCAAATCGTCTTTGCTTTTATGCAGCCTCTTTTTCAGTCTTCTCAGTCTGTCAGCTGCTGCTAAGAGTGATGGCGGAGAACTCAAGGTTGAACCAATACAGGCAAAATGCAACATTTAACAGAGGCAGCATTGTACACACAAGACAGTGCAATGTGTCCCCCGCACTGAAGGCGGGCAATCACTGTCCAAATAAAGCCACACTTTGCCTGTCCCAAAGATAGCACACATAATCCAGGGGAAACCCTGTAATGGTGAGTAATCACGATGTCTGGGGGACAGATTATTTCCTTGCCACACTGTCCTATGGGTTTCCGTGCCTTGTGGGGAGCACAGTGCTGTGGGGGGGGCACCTACACTGAACACTGTCCCAACATTCACCACAGGAGTTTGTCCTGGAAGATATCTCACTGCTGCGGGTGACCGGGGAAGAAAGGGAGAGTCTTCTACAGCAATGCGGCTTCTGCCCAGGCCCATATGCACCTTGCCTATGTGCAGCAATGGTCCCCCCCCCCGTCGCAGCACAATGACGGGGACTGGTGAGCCTGACCAGGACAGAAACCATGCTGGCTCTCCCAAGAAATTGGCACAGTCGCATTGCTCATGGTCTGACTGAGACCTTTGAAGAAATCACCGATGCCGATTACCGTGATGTGATAGACAACATCAGTGTGCTATTCCACATCTAGGCATGCATGCATCCCTTACCATCCTCACCCAAAGAGCCTGCAACCACAAATTGCCTTCCCGAGAAAACATTAGCTTACCAGCGCCATCCTCTGCTGCTCGGCCCTCCACAACCGCCGGACGCCACGGCTGGCTGCCCTCCGCCTGGCTTGAGAAGAGCTCCTGGCTGCATGCCTCTAGGGTTTCTGGGGAGTCCTCTGCACCCTCGGTCACGCGCTCTTTCTCCTCCCGCCTTGCAGTGGTGAGTTCGGACATGTCCATGGTGGTCATTGGAGTGGATGTAGGATCCCCCGCAAATATCGAGTCCAGCTCCTTGTAAAATTTTCAAGTCACGGGGGCTGCGCCAGAGCGGCTGATTGCCTTGCAGGCTTTGCGATATGCATTCCTAAGATCCTTTACCTTTACCTGGCACTACACCGCATCCCACTCATGGCCTCTTTCTGTCAAGGCCCATCATATCTGCCCATATGTATCATAATTCCTGCAGCTAGACCGCAGCTGGGACTGGACAGCTTCCTCCCCCACAAACACTGATGAGGTCCAGCACCTCAATATTGCTCCATGCTGGGGATCGCTTGGTATGTGAAAGCATGGCATGTGGAGGCATAGGTGAACCTGAAGGATCACCTGGAAAGATGAGTAGAAAGCACTCCACACCTGGCTGGAGCAAACAGGACGGGGATTTTAAAATTTCCCACGGAATTTAAAGAGCAGGGCTGATGGTTGGTCACCTGAGGACAGGGCAAAAAAAGTTTGAAAGTGATGACCAGAGTGGCTGGAACGGGAATTATGGGACAGCCTGGAGACCAATCGCTGCGCATTGGGTGTCCACATTGGTGCTGTTGCGCTACAGCGGGAGCGCTACAAACGTTATTCCCCGTGCGGAGGTGGATTACCAGAACTGCTACAACCATGGACTTATAGCACTCTACATGCCTCGCCAGTCTGGACGGGTAGTAAGGTATAGTGCTCCTGGCGGCTTTATAGCGCTATAAAGTGCCAGCGTAACCAAGGCCTCAATGTTTTCTTCTGTAGACTAAACAACCCCAGTTCTCTCAGACGCTCCTCAGAAGTCATGTGCTCCAGGTCCATAATAATTTTTGTTGCCCTCCTCTGGACTCTTTCCAATTTTTCCACATCCTTCTAGTAGTGTGGGCCCCAAAACTGGACAAAGTACTCCAGATGAGGCCTTATCAATGCTGAATAGAGGGGAACGATCATGTCCCTCAATCTGCTGGCAATGCCCTACTTATACAACCCAAAATGCTGTTAGCCTTCTTGGCAACAAGGGCACACTGTTGACTCATATCCAGCTTCTCGTCCACTATAACCCCTAGGTCCTTTTCTGCAGAACTGCTGCCTAGCCACTCAGTCCCTAGTCTGTAGCAGAGCATGGGATTCTTCCGTCCTAAGTGCAGAACTCTGCACTTGTCCTTGTTGAACCTTATCAAATTTTTTTTGGCCCAATCCTCTAATTTGCCTAGGCCCTTCTGTATCTTATCCCTACTCTTCAGCGTATCTACCACTCCTCAGTTTAGTGTCATCTGCAAACTTGCTGAGGGTGCAGTCCACTGATAAAGATATTGAACAAAACCAGCTCCAGGATCGACCCTTGGGGCACTCCGCTTGATACAGGCTGCCAACTACACATAGAACCATTGATCACTACCTATTGAGCCCAATGATCCTGCCAGCTTTCTATCCACCTTATGGTCCATTCATCCAGCCCATACTTCTTTAACTTGCTGGCAAGAATACTGTGGGAGACAATATCAAAAGCTTTGCTAAAGTCAAGGAATAACACATCCACTGCATGTTGTCAAGAATCAGAGGGGTAGCCCTGTTAGTCTGGAATAGCAGAAGTGACAAAGAGTCCTGTGGCACCTTTTAGTTAGTCTTTAAGGTGCCACAGGACTCTTTGTCACATCCACTGCTTTCCCCTCATCCACAGAGCCAGTTATCTCATCATAGAATACCAAGAGAAGCATTATTCTGTCTCCATAGCTGTGTCTACACTAGGGGATTTGCCAGCATAGCAATGTTACCAAGAATGTGTTTTTTTTTCACATCCCAGACTGACAAAGCAATGCCAGCAAAACTTTATAGTGTAGACCTGTCCTAGGGTAGCCAGTAGTGGATAAGGGCTGCAGGGAAAGCATGGGATAGACTTGAATCAGCAAAAGGGGATCCAACAGTCATGTGCTAATCATCTCAATCACGTTTGTATATCTGTACCCATTCTCTCATCATTTGGTTATCTGTCATCTATTTAGGCTGTAAACTCTTTGAGACTGGGAACAGTCTATAATTAGACAGCTAAAGCATCAAGCATGCTTTTGAGACACTATATAAATAATCAGCAATAGAAGTGAGTCAATAAGTTACCAAAAATATTTTAATTGCACTCTCAAGCTGTATACACCTTGAATGGATAATCACAGGATCCTATTGCTGTAACCTTCATCCTTCCTTGGACATCCCATCCCTACTGTCTGTCACTTCCACTCACTGTACTACATTTTAGTACACTAGTACACTGTACTAGATTTTAAAATTTAGATAAAAATCTTCCTGGGAGACATTTTTATTTATTTGGTAAATTGCCCAGCAGAGTTTTGGGTATGGACACACTGAAAAATCAATAAGATAAGTAATAAGCTGGAATGGGAGAGAATTATATACAGAAACCAAAGGGTATAAATACAAATAATGAAAAGTTTTTAAAAAATTAATATGAGCATGAGGAACAATCTCTCAGAGTAAACTCTACAGGATTGCAGAATAAACTAGAAAAGACAATGGCAGAACAATCTACCAAAATGAAGATGTGGAACTCCCATTGCTTGAGACATTTAAACTCGGTTGTACAAAGCACTAGAGAGAAAAAAAAATACTGCAAAAAGTAAGCCTGCCCAGGGGGAAAGGACTAAATGTTCAAATGTGTTTTCCATTTCTATGAATTATGGAGAAAGCAAGACTAGAAACTGTTAATACAGATTTTTAACTAGCACTAAATCCCAGTGTTTAGAGTGAAAATGTAATTTTATTCACCTAGAAAATTATGTTTCTCTCCATCGGAGACTAATTTCCTTTCAATAAAAGGTATAGCACAGGAAGAGTAACAGCAAACACAGTGCAGGTTATTGCAGTGCTAAAGACTGAACTTCTTTTGATTTGTGTTTCCAGTCTCCGCTCTGCATCACACAATTCTAGAATCACATCCTGCATCGCTAGGGCCTGACCCTTTACCTCAGCTGAAGAGCCAAGCACCACTCTTTCCACAGGTCTAGAATGAACTGCATGTTTAACATTTTGTACCTCTGCAGTCATTTGTCCTAAACTTTCTTCCAGGGTGCTAAGTTGCTGTTGTAAACTCCCCATGCAGGAACTAACTTGTTTAGAGTAGTTTAAACTTTCTTTTAAAGAAACCAAGAGCGTGTCAGTTTTTAATGATGCACTCGTGCCCTCTTTAGCTAAGGAAATGCCCTCTTTCATTTTCTGTGATGTCCCAGTCCCAGTTTCCAACATGTTCCTCAGTGTCACAATGAGGTCACTGAGATCCTTCTGTTGTATGTAGTGGCTTGACGCCTGTTCTTTAATGGCCTCCTGTAAACTTATTGGTCCCTTCTGTGCTTCAAGAACTAAGGCTTTTAATTCTTGCAGCCTTACTCGGTTGATATAGGTAGAACCAAGGACACCGATAATAGCTCCCAGTACAGAACCAATAATGGACCAGTTCTTTGTTTTTTCTGCTCTTGTTCTCTCTTTTTCATGGCTTTCTCTCACAGCTGCAGAGAAGAGAGAGAATTTTTCCCGCTCAGATTCCTCTGCACTTAAATAGGCAGTTCGATACCTCTTCTCTTCCTGCAAAAAACACGGCATATTGAAGAAGATGTGATATGTAATTATAAAATCACACTGAAGTCTACATCTACAAATTAAATACTTGGTTTGGTGTGTATATATATACACACCTTTTTCTTTATGCACAGAACTATAGTGGAATTTAATACACCTCAGCTGTATCCCAGAATCATTCCTATCTCAGAAATGTCTTATTTTAGTGTCAGATTTTCTTAGTCAAATCTAGTTATAACAATCTGAGATAAAATTTCCAGTGAAAATAAAAGACTAAAAATGATGATCAAGAATTACACTTTAAACTTTGCTGTGAAGAGATCTGTCACATATAGGTATGTCCTTGGTAGCCTCCTCTTCTCCCTTTACAAACTATCTGTGGATCATCTTATGTGCTCCCATTGTTTTAAATTAACATCTTTACACCAATGACTCACAAATCTATCTTTCCACTCTTGATGTCTGCCTCCATTCAGTTCTGCATCTCAGTCTCTTCCTCTGATGACACCTCCTGGATGTCTCACAAGAAATCTGAAAATAACATGGCCAAACCCGTACTGCACTTTTCTCCAAAATTCTCTCTGTTTACCTTCATTGTGTCAACACTGACACCATCATCCTTTCCTGTCAAATAGTACCATAACCTGAGAGTCCTCTTCAAGTTCTCCATCTCTCACCCAAAACACCCAGGCTTGATCTGTATCTTGACCAGAACATTTTGAGAGTTCATTCTTTTTTTTTTTTTCTGCATTGCTAAAACTTGTCCAGGCCTTCATCTCCCAAATCTGGATCACCAAAATTGCCTCCTCTGTGGCCTTCCATGAGGCCACTGTCTGACTCAAACTGACCTACATTGCCTGACCCAAACAAAACATGCTTATTGATCATCTTCCTTGATTTTCACTGGCTACAATCACTTAATCTCCCTTTGAATCACTCCACTGGCTTCCCCTCTTCCATTATATCAAGTTCCAGTGAGAGCTGGTGGCTGCACTCTGAGGCCTCCAAAAAATTTGTTCCGAGAACCCCTGCAGTACAATGCGATGAGGACTCTCTTCTACGAATGCTCAGGTACTTTGCAGCAGCCATGGAGCTAGTCAGTACATTATAAAAGGGTTCTTTCACCAAAAAGAGCCATCTCATTAAAAAAAAAAATATCTACAGGGACTGAGGCAACACTTAACTCCCAATCCTGCAATGAGCAGAAGACAGGTTCACCTGCACTCATTGTAGGATTGAAGTCTTCTTGTGCACTTTACCTAATGATTACAAAGAGTTTGCTTCACACTTTTGGCTGAGGATGTGCATGCAGATAATTAAGGCCTGCATCCTGCAGCTGACTGTGTGTGGGCACACCTCTGCACTTGCATGCAGAGAATTTTAGGATAAAAGCCTTAATTATCTGCCTGCACATCCCCAGTTAACCTTCTCCAGCATCATTTGTGAAGGAAACCATTTCTATGTATGCCTTAGAAGTTCCAAAGAGGCAAAGGCAAAGATTGCTAAGCTCATTGAAAACTATTCCTTTGCCAAATTTCACTTTTAACATCCCAGCTATTTTGGCTATATATACAGCTACTCCCCCAAAAAAGTCACAATAATTTTTATTATAATCAAAAAGGAATTTCTCCCCTTAAATAAAAAACCGAAAACACCGAACTGCAAATCAAAAACAAAAAACCCCTAATAAATATCACCTTCAGGAGAAGACAAAACAGAGTATTCTAACTCAAAAGATGAGAGTTTCAGACCAGTTTTATTACTTTGCAGTTATATAGTACTTTATAAACAATGAACCAGATTATCTGCCCTACTGTGTACAAAAGGGATGGCATCCTGCACTGATTTCCCTGTGAAGGATACCCACAGCATGGGTGAGTCCCCAGCAGGGAAAAAGATGACAGTTAGCTCATAATCACCATTCCCTATAGCCCATTATGGGGGGGTCTGTTGCGGGCAGGCAGAGGATGTGGCTAATGTACACTATGCTCCAGCTATGCTCAGCTGGAGAGGGTCACTTAGGGACCATTGCCAACTAGCACAAACTAGAGTGGCACGTAAACTGCTCTAACTTGCATCAAGGACACAGCAAGAATCAGGAAGCCATAATCAGCTCCTTGACAGCATCTCTTCTCTGCTGCACTCAGTCTAGGCAGAGTGAAGCATAGAATTTAGCTACTTCACATATCTGACCTTAACTGTCTATCCCACCCCAGCCTGCCTGCTAAATTCAAATTTAGTATTCAATTTACTAGCACTATTTTGTTGATTAATGAGGTAGGTAGTAAACAATTAATCTTTCAACATAAAAGACGATTAACTGTCAGATCATTAAGACTATGTGTGTATGAATGCATTCACAGAGGAGGAAAATGTGTACAGTAAGAAGAGTAGGGTCAGTACTGCAGCAGCATCCAGTATGATGCCACATGGCACAGATGCAGAAAATAGCGATGTAGAAGTTAAAATACTTACTCAGCAGGCACTTTGGTCTTAGTGTAGGAGATAAAATTGGAAATCATGAGACTGGTTCTGATATCAACTTCCTGTGAAACCCTCTATGAGTCACTCTCTCAGAGCCTCTATTTCACCATTTGTATAACAGGGATAAAAACAAACTATATCTTAGCCTTGACCTAGACAGTGGTGACAGCTTTAGCCCTATGTCATGTATGCAGTCACATGAGACCCTGTTCTTCCAGAGGTCTCATAACACAAAGACCTGACTCATCAGATAGAGTGCTATCTTTAATTCTTTCTCTTGTCCTATCGAACTCTGGTGCCAGAAGTAATGGAAGTCCTTCTCACATCATTGCTTGGAAAGCTGCATGTAAGCTCCACCTAGTGGCATTCTTATCCAACTAAAAGTACCACTTGTTTTTGAGTCTGCCCACAGCCTTAATAAGGTAGGAGTTCTGCAATCAGACACCCAGGTTGGAATGGACAAATTGTAAGTGGGGAGAAAGAGGCATAGGGCCATGCAGATATTATTTCACCTAGAGCCAATCCTGTCAAACAGATTAGCTGCTCATTAAATAAATTCTGCCTCTTCAAATGTATTCAATTCTAGACCTTTTTTTTTACTGAATTCCAGTTTTACAGGATAGTGTCCCAACTATCCCTGCCTCCTTAGGCAGGCAATTTATTCTCTTTGTTCACTTAATCTTGGGTTTTCTTCCACAGCTTTACTAGCATATTCCAACACTAACTTATATGATCCATCTCTCTAACGTGTAGTGTACCAAATTCATCCCAAGTCAATGGCACTAGAGATTGATTTAGGTTTCAGTTTTGGAAACAGGATTGGCTATTTGCAATAATGATCAGTAGAAGTAAAAACAAGGGACACACTGTCCCCAAACTCCAACTCTTGGCATATCCCTTACCTGCAGCAATCTGTGTTCCAGAGTAGCTAGTTCCAAGTACTGGGTGTCTTCCCGAGATACTCGATCCAAACGATCACGAACTTCCTTCAGTTTGATTTGCTGAGCTTCTACGCTCTCACGAGCTTCTCGTACGATCCCTCGAGCTACCATAAACACTTTTTCAGCCTGAAAAAAGGGAATGCAAACAGGTTCCCATTTATCACTGAGTAAGTCTAAATTGCTGACTTCATGGATGTGAATTTGGAGAAGGGAGATTTTTCAGTTAACAATGTCCAGAAGACAAGCTATTAGGTTTGAACACATTCATAATATTAATTCATTCCTCAGTTCATTTCCAGCAAAGAATATATACACTTGCTCCTCTTCCAAAGTTCAGTGAAGGCATCTCCTTTCTACTGGGAAACGGAGTACTGTAGCTGCAGTCTTTGTGACCTAGGGACCTCCATATCAACTAGCAGAGGTTGACAATAGGACTGTCAAGTGATTTAAAAAAATAATCATGCAATTAATTGCACTATTAATAATATAATACTGTTTTAAAAATATTTTTGTATGTTTTTCACATTTTCCAATGTCTTGATTTCAATTACAACACAGAATATAAAGTGTACAGTGCTCACTTTATATTTATTTTGATTAAATATTTGCACTGTAAAAACAAGAGAAATAGTATTTTTCAAGTCATTTAATACAAGCACAGTAGTACAATCTCTTTATCATGAAAATTGGACTTGCAAATGTAGAATTATGTACAAAAAATAACTACATTCAAAAATAAAACAAACAATGTAAAACTTTTGAGCCTACAAGTCCACTCAGTTCTACTTCTTGTTCAGCCCATCGCTCAGAGAAACAAGTTTGTTTACATTTGCAGGCGATAATACTGCCCGCTTCTTGTTCACGTCACTGAAAGTGCGAACAGGCGTTTGCATGGCACTGTTGTAGCTGGTGTTGCAAGGTATTTATGTGTCAGATGTGCTAAAGATTCATATGTCCCTTCATGCTTCAATCACTATTCCAGATGACATGCATCCATGCTGATCACGGGTTCTGCTCGATAATGATCCAAAGGAGAACAGACCGATGCATGTTCATTTTCATCATCTGAGTCATATGCCACTAGCTGCAAGCTGATTTTCTCTTTTGGTGGTTTGGGTTCTGCAGTTTCCACATCACAGTGTTGCTCTTTTAAGACTTCTGAAAGCATGCACCACACCCTGTCCCTCTCAGATTTTTGAAGGCCCTTCAGATTCTTAAATCTTGGGTTGAGTGCTGTAGCTATCGTTAGAAATCTCTCATTGGTACCGTCTTTGCATTTTGCCAAATCTGCAGTAAAAGAATTCTTAAAATGAACGACATGCTGGGTCATCATCCGAGATTGCTATAACATGAAATATACGGTAGAATGTGGCTAAAATACAGAGGCAGAAGACATATAATTTTCCCCAAAGGAGTTCAGTCACAAATTTAATTAACACTTTTTTTTTTAAACAAGAGTCATTAGCATGGAAGTATGTCCTCTGGAATGGTAGCCAAAGTATGAAGGGCCATCGAATGTTTAGTATATCTGGCACATAAATACCTTGTAATGCCGGTTACAAAAGTCTCATGCAAACGTCTGTTCTCACTTTCAGGTGACATTGTCACTAAGAAGTGGGCAGCATTATCTCCCATAAATGTAAACAAACTCGTTTGTCTTAGCAATTGGCTGCACAAGAAGTAGGACTAAGTGGACTTGTAGGCTCTAAAGTTTTACATGGTTTTGTTTTTGACTGCAGTTACATGACAAACAAAAAACCCCCCAAAATCTACATTTGTAAGTTGCACTTTCCCAATAAAGAGATTGCACTATGGTTCTTGTATGAGGTGAATTGGAAAAATACTATTTTCTTTTATCATTTTTACAGTGCAAATATCTATAATAAAAATAATATAAAGTGAGTACTGTACACTTTGTATTTTGTGTTGTAACTGAAATAAATATATTTGAAAATGTAGAAAAACACCCAAAATATTTAATACATTTCAATTGGTATTCTATTTAACAGTGTGATTAAAACTGTGATTAATTATTTTAACTGAGATTAATTTTCTGGAGTTAATCGCATGAGTTAACTGCGTGAGTCCCAGCTCACAGGGATCCCCTAGATCTGGTATCTACATACTAGTTCACCAAAGAGTATCATGTGAGGTCTTTACTGAAGGTCTGTGTCACACTTGTCTTCATAATAATTGTGAAAGTACTGATAACATGTAAGGAGTTACATGTATACACTGAAAACTATGCTCTAAGGCAGCGATGTCCAATACGTTTGCCACTAGCCACATGTGGCGAATAGGCTACTGAATTGTGGCTAATGCATAAGCAATGCGTTGGTGTATTGAAGACAGCAGTACTGGAAGACAGATTGTGTGCTTTGATATACAGCTTGTTAACATGGCTAGGATATAGTGCAAGAGACATAACAGCATAGACGACAGTGGATCTGTGTGTGCTGAGTGCAATAGCAACAGCTGCTAGTGTGTATGTGTACTTGTTTTTTAATCATTTTTTATAATGTGGTGAATAAGAAAAATTCAAAACCACAAGTGTGGCTAGCTATAAATCGAATTTATATTGGACACCACTGCTCTAAGGTCTATATCTTTGGTCTGGTCACCAGAAAACAGGTTTCTTCAGGCAAGAGATGTTTATCTATACGTCTGATTACATGGAAATTGAGTATTATATGGTTCACAATGGGTGCCCATTTACATTCTGAGAGGGAATTTATGGAAGAAATAAACCAGCAGGAGGAAAAGTCCTGTTTACAAGTGAAGACAATGGATTTTTGAACTATTATAACTGTAACTATAAGTACAGAGCTACACTCTGAATCTTTTACTGAAGGGACAAGCTGAGAGCATGGCAGAGTGGGATCACAGCCTATCTGACTGAAAAATGTTGGTGGGCATTAGTAGGTTCTAGAATGAGTGTTATGATTTTATTTTATATATAATCCTTTATTTCCAGTACTTCCATCTACTTGTTATTACTTGAATCTCTGTTCAGTGTTAAATAAACTTATTGAATTAATTAAAAACATGTTTAAGGGCTGTGTGTTGAGCAGAGAGGTGATCCTGAGGTGAAACTAGTAAGCTGGTGTGTACTATTCTTTTGGAAGTAGTGGATCTGTTAATTCTGGGAGCATCTAGTGGAACAGGGACTGGGCACTCCAGAGGGATATGTGGAAGACTTCGGAGTTAGAATGTACCTATCATTAACCTGTACAGAAACAGCTGGGCCCGCAGAGCCGTGAAGGCAGTGTTTGTGTAATCACAGGCTGGTGATGTTGGGGAACTAAACCACAGTAAGCACAGACAAGACTTCTTTGTACTAAAGGCAGGTGCTGGTGAGAAGCCTCCCAACCCTGGGTGCCCCAGTGAAGTGTCACAGTTTTCCTTTCTATTTCAAAGCTAGAACATATGTTTTAACAAGACAGCTCATCACTAGCCTTCCACATTGTCTCTGTTTGTTAACAATACAAAGGATTACCTCCGTCACTTTTCCTTGAGCGTCTCGAACTTCATTAAGACCAACAAACTCTTCATATCTATCCCACCAACTTTTGACTGTTGTAGAGATTCTTTTGAGGGAGTTTCTTCCCAAAACTTTCCCTACTTCTGTCATCCGATGAAAAAGTATCATGGCCATTTCCATTGCAGTCTTAGTCTCAGGCCTCTTTGGTACTGGTGAGCAGTAAATCCTCACTACATGTAAATTCATTCTTTTGCTTCTCAGTATAAACAAATGGCGATATTGCATGCCATACCACACTGAGGATATGGTACCATTACACCTCATGAGATCTAAATCTTGAATCCAATCACTGATTAAAACCACTGCAAGGATACAGAAGCAAAAGAAGAGTCACCAAATGACAAGGAAATGAATACATACCTTTTAAATCTAATGTATATAGGCCTGTAAAAAGATACATACGTGCTTGTTAAAAATTAAGAAATTAACACTAACGATGGCTCCACAACCATTACTTACCAAGGCTGCACTAGGATACTTTCCATGGTTTTCATCAAAATGTTTATGCATGGCAAGTTCTGCCATACATTCTTGCCTTCCTGTTACTCATATGTATTCCCATGATGCCTCCAGATTACTAATTCACTCAAGGGATGTTGAGTAGTGGACTTTTGCAGAATTGGTAGCAATAGCAATTGCCACAAAGAAGCACAGCACTGAAACACAGAAGCAATTTACCTATGGATCTGTATACTATACACTTCCACACTTGAGCTTAGCACTATTCCATTCCTGGGAGGAGGTGGGGGGAAGCAGAGGAAAAAAAAGGAAAGACAAAAACAAAACAAAAACAAAAAACCCCACACCAATGCAGGGGGAAACAAAGACACGTTCCCCCTTGAGAAATTAAATACTGGGTGGGGAAAGACAAATACACAAGGGATAGAGGTAAAACAGTGGGAGTGCCAAATTTAATATTCAACATAACTTCTCCACATGTGAGAAGTGGAGAAGGAAAAGGCAGGAAAAGTGGAGCGGTGCCAGTGTGCTCAGGGGAGGAGGTGGAGCTTCCTAGACACGAACCACCAAGATCATCAAAGTAGCTAGTGGCGGCTCCACAGAAAGGGTTGCTTTCTGAAATAGGTTAGAAAGGTATATACATTGTTTCTCCCTCCCACTCCAAAAATAGATGCCCTATCAGTGTGAAATTTCAGTATTAATTTCTATGCCGTTTGAATTTTTGTTTGGCTTCACTTTACAATTTTTAATTGGAACGCTTTTAAATTGGACTTTGGCTGAAATTTATCCATAGCCATTTTAGTTTTAATTGTTGATAGAAATCTTACAAAGACACTGACTCCCTACAGAAAACTTGGTAGCAAGTTGGGTTCCAAGTAGATCTGATGCAACAAGTAGTTAAATAGGATTTAGGGGTTTAATGAGCTGATTGACAAGGCTGGGTGTGTATAGATAAAACCTTTTCCATCAGAAGCTGTACTTTTTTTTTTGGCCAGATTTTATTCTACAATGGAGAAACAGTCATGTAGAGCTGCTTAAGGATAAAACAGCCTCATCAGTAACTGCACTTCTATCCACTACAAAACTGCCCCCTGGTTAACCATTTTTTTTTAAACCCTAGGAAATTAATACAAGTTTTTTGCATAGGACTGCTGATAAACTGCCACGCAAACATACCTCATTTCATTAACTTAGAGTTAAGATTTTTTCAAATATATTTCCTCACACAAGTGCAAGCACTAATTGGAGGGACAAAAGTTTCATTGCTCAAGGAGGCCGAGCTCTGTGTTATCCAGGTTAAGTGAAAACAGAGGGCTGGCCGGGAGGAGGGGACTGGCTCAAGTGGAGGCAAGGCTCACCTGTCCATCCACTGTACTGTGATGCAACATAACCACTGATGGTAGCGAGCTCAAATAATGCAGCAGACACCTTGCTACAGTGTTGATAGCTTGTGGAAAGTTGATCACCTGTTCACTATAACTAAGGCTAAGATTGTGTCACAATTATTTTTAGTAAAAGTTGGGAACAGGCCACAGGCAATAAACAAAAATTCAGGGAGCCTGTGACCTGCCCGTGATTTTTACTAAAAATAAGCATATAAGCTGTCTGGCAGGGGTGCACAGCCCTGGCTGCAGCCTCCGCCATAAGCCACAGGGAAGAGGCGCATGGTCCCGGCTGCAGCCCCCTCCACAAGCCGCCAGGCGGAAGCACATGGCCCTGGCTGCAGCTGCTGGCAGCCTAAGTTGAAGAAATCACAAAGGTCCGGTAAAGTCACGGAATCCATGACTGCTGTGACCTCCATGACTAAATTGTAGCTTTAACTATAGCCAAATCATTGGCCAAGAATTCTGTACACATACTACAGGGTGTACTCTAGCAATCCTCTTTTCTTTAATCAAAGTTAGAGTACATTGTTTAGGAGGCTGTGGGCCAGGATCCATTTTACTTTCAGCAGAAAAAAAATATTTAATTGCATTTCTATACTTTCTATGCCAGTTACAGATGTCATCAGTTACAACAGTCCCTATAAATCTCTCATCACAATTGTCACATTAATTCCATGTTAGAGATTTTTGATGCTTAACAAAGAGAGAACATCATCATCTTCTTCTTGATTACATCTGTGATGCTGTCTCTCTGCTTCAGGGCAGATTTGATTTAAATCACTAGTCAGGAAGACTCAATTTAATCATGGATTTCTACATAAAAGTGCATTCTTGTTGGTTGTTATAACCTTAGTATATATTCTTCACAACTCAGAGATAGCTATACGTTTCATTTTTAGAAGGTACACACTATACATTTTTAAAGTGATTTATTTTGAAAACTTTTCAGATTAGTTTTACAGCTATATCAGAAAATGAATGATCAGTTATTTCATTTACCAAAGGTAATTGAAGAAATATTTATGAAGTCATTGGGAGGTGAACTATCTCCAGTTCAACAGGTTAATCATTAATTTTGGAGGATTTTCTTTCCATGCTGTATGAGGAGGAGAACATCACCAGACAGACATTTAAATTATTTTATTTAACTAAAATAAGAACGTTATGTATTCTGGATTTTTTTCTTCCACAGAAAATATATAATATTTTAACAAAACAAGCATAGGAATTTTTGAATTTAAACATTCAAGTTTTTTAAAATTAGATTTGTTTTTTTAAAAATTGTTTTTACCTAAAAAAGTTAAATGATTTTTTTTTAAAACAAAAATTAAATCCTCTGCGTCAGCCAGGTCAACATGAGAAACTTAAAATATTAACTTCTGTAACTAACTCAGTTGTCTTCACCTCCATTTTCCCGTTTGTTCATAATCTGGAAAAGAAAAACAAGCTTTCCTTCTTTTTCAGGTGCCAAAAGATTTCTCAATTTGGAATGAATTAGAATATTTTCTTCCTTTGGACTTTCTACACCAGCGGAAGCTACTGCTGTTAAAAGTGAGATTATCACTTCAACGGTCTCTGAATCCAAGTGCTTAAGTGACTTCCACCAGTTCATTGGTGTCACTTTCTTTAAAACATCATCAGCAAACATATATTTCTTGAATGGTTCACCCTTAGCTCAAGTTTATTATAACTGGCATTATGGAGGGATGATTGCTGAGTGTTCATGCCATAGCCAACTCTTCTTCTTCAGCAGTTGAGGTTTGACCCAGGTACCGAGTATTGAGACTATTTGCAATAAAATGAGCTGGCGATAGTGCTTGTCCAATTCGTTTTTTTAATGCTTGTAATTTAACTCTCTCATTGCATATTTCTCTTTTTAAGATCTCACTCAGTTCCTTCCAAATTTCAGCATCAGCAGCAATAAAACAGCTATTTCTCTGCATTTTGTTCAAGGCTACAGAAACAGGCTTCAGAGTACTCAGCATGTGTTCAACATTTTTCTTAAGCCCAGGGTTGAGACCTTTGGCTGTGACAATGCCATCTATTTTTTCATGATTTTGTTCACAAAATGTCATCAGATTAGGCCAGTTCTTGATATAGTGCTCAAAACAGTCTGCTACTGAGTTCCATGGCATGCCTTGTGGGAGAGTTAGCTTGGTTCCTCACACTTTTTTTCAGAGCAGCTGCTGCAAAGTGGTTGTTACAGAACTATTTTGCAATTTCAACAACATTAGCCTTTATTTCTGGAACACTAAAGTCTTTGGCTAGGAGGTGCATCAAATGAGCACTGCAACCGTATGTTATTAGCTTGGGACTCTTCTAAATAATTTCTTCTCATCTTGGATACACTTGAAGCATTGTCTGTGACCAAGCTGCATACTAGACAATTGATTTTTTTTTATAGTTTGTTATAGCTGTACTGGTACTTTTTGTAAGTATTCTGCTGTGTGTGCATGTCCTGATATATCAGTTGTTTCTGTAAGGAAGACATTTCCTTCTTCTGTTGTCACACACACACATACAGCAGGATCATTGTGGACATCACTCCACCCATCAAGACTCAGGTTAACAATTTCAATCTCTAGACCAGGGGTCGGCAACCTTACAGAAGTGGTGTGCCAAGTCTTAATTTATTCACTCTAATTTAAGGTTTTGCGTGCCAATAATACATTTTAACATTTTTAGAAAGGCTCTTTCTATAAGCCTATAGTATATAACTAAACTATTGTTTGTATGTAAAGTAAATAAGGTTTTAAAGTGTTTAAGAAGCTTCATTTAAAATTAAATTAAAATACAGAGCCCCCCCAGATCCGTGGCCAGGACCCGGCAGTGTGAGTGCCACTGAAAATCAGCTCGCATGCCACCTTTAGCACTAGTGCCATAGGTTGCCTACCCCTGCTCTAGACCTTTTGCACACTGCTCAATTTCTCTTTCATACACTTTATCCAGGAATTTGCCTGGGCCATCTGCTCTGTTGGGTGGACTGTATCCGGGTCTTACTGACTGAACCATGTTAATGAAGTGTGGGTTCTCAATCATTGGGGAAGGAGAGTTTGTTGCACAAACAAACTACGTAATTTTTTCATCAATTTTGTAACCTGCTGATTCTTATCACAAGTTTATCTATGGTTGTTTCTGGATAATTGAGTTTTTTTCCCTTTTTACTACAGGTGATATACTGTGGCTATGTGACATAGACGATGTGACTGAAACACTATGATTGGAAGATAACTCTGAAACTATAGAAAATTATGGTGATCTTGAAGGTGGATAGTCTTCAGAATCCTGTATGTTGAGGATGGTAGCCAAATCAATAGTAAGCTAACTAAAGGTTTATTAGCTTAGAAAAAGGAATGAGAGTTATTGAGAGGTTAAGGCAGGTAAAAAAAAATATATATATAGCAGTGGTTCCCAAAATGTAACCTGTGAACCCCTTTCACTTGAATGTCAAGTCTCGCGAACCCCCTCCTAAAAAATGAATATTTCCAGGAATTTTCTCCTTTACTGGAGTGCATGTTATAAAAGCAGTGATCTTGGAAATATAAAATTTGTTTTTATGACATGCTTATTACACACTATTTATGATTAATTATTATTAATCATTACAGTATTTTTATTACATTATGAAAATGGCAACACTCTTCCAAGATTTCACTCTCATAGCCTGCATTACTTTGAACAAGCCTGTTATAAGACAAGGAAGGCTCCTATGTTTCATCAAGCAGTATCAGATGTGAAACAGCAGGAAGGTATTTAAGAAGTCAGCTCAAAGAGTTCCTCCTACACAAGCATTCAGGTCTTCAGCAGTTCAGGCAAATAAGGGATGTTACAACAAAGCTTAAACTTGTTCTTCATAATAATTTGAAAACCATACTAGCTGCCTATTTAATTTTAAAAACAGCAAAAAATATCCACCTCCCTTTCCATTTCTTATGAGGAGTCTTGAAGTTTACATCTCCTCAGTGTGACAGCTTGCTTTGATCGGCTTGGCTCTTGGAAGTCTAGGGGCTCTGGGATGCTGGCCCTGTGCTGCCTGGGATCTCTAGGGACAGCTCTGTCCGCCATTAGGGAATTTTTTTCCCCGAGAACCCCTTGTAACATTTCGCAAACCCCGAAGGGTTCACGAACCCCAGTTGGAAACCACTGATATATAGGTAAATTACAGTCTATAATTCCAAATGGTAGCAGAGATATAGTAATCTGACAGTTTCCCAAAAATCTCTCAAGGCTACCCAGAATAACTCTGGGGATTCAGCATCAGACAGGTAGCCGTGTTAGTCTGGATCTGCAAAAGCGACAGAGTCTTGTAGCACCTTATAGATCAACAGATCTTAGGGAACAGTCCAGAGATGAAGAATTTTTCCCTGGGTCCGTACTTCTAGCTTCTTCTCACAGAAGACAAGCTGACAGTGTCACTAACCACAGAAGCTCTTTCTTTGATGGTGGAGAGAAAAAAGAGAAGATTTTGAGTTTTTGATCTCTGATTATCACACACAATGACCATTTGCCTTCAAATGTGCAAGAATTAGCACTTTCTTGTTAAACTTCTTCATTTGCATTACTCAAGGCTTCTTTCTTGTTTGCTGGGTTACTTAGTTACAGGTGTATATACAATGCAAATATTTGCTATTCCATTGCAACAGGAAACAGTTAATTGAAAACAATGCAATCAAAATCCCATTGGTTTTCATGAAGTTTAAACATCAAGTACATTCTTATACATTTAACAATCACTTTGATCTATATTAATAAACAAATGAATTTGCCTGGCTTCCAGTTATGCATCTGTAGATGTTCAGTGAGGCCTGAGGCTTGGACATGAGCTGGCCCTGTCTGCCACATCACAAAAGTCTTTACTCAGTAAGAAAGGAGTTATAAGAAATTATTCAGTGAGATAGCAGTACAGCACCTTAGTGGAGCAGGACTTAGCTGCTTACATGGGCCCTGGATCCAAACTTGGTGGAGAGGGTGGGGTTGGGTTTCTCTATGGATGCAGATGGCAGAAAGCCGACACCTGACATAGGGAGTCTAGAGGAGAAAAGGCCCTGAGGACAGAAGGGTCAAACTGGTTGAAACTATAGTAAAGACCAAAATTGTCAGACACATAGATGAACTTTATTGTTTGGGGGAATAGTCAACATGATTTTTGTAAAAGAAAATCATACCTTACCAATCTACTAGAATTCTTTGAGGGGGTCAAAAAGCATGTGGACAAAGGGGATCCAATGGATATGGTATACTGAGATTGTCAGAAAGCCTTGTGAAAATGTCCCTCAACAAAGGCTCTTAAGCAAGGTAGGCAGTCATGGGGTAAGAGGGAAGGTCCTCTCATGGACTGGTATCTGGTTAAAAGAGAGGAAACAAAGGGTAGCAGTTTTCAGAAAGGAGAGAGGTAAATAGTGGTGTCCCACAGGGGTCTGTACTGAACCCAGTTCTATTCAACATATTCATAAATGATCTGGAAAAAGGGGTAAACAATGAGGTGGCAAAATTTGCAGATGATACAAAACTACTGAAGATAGTTAAATCCCAGGCAGACTGTGAAGGGGTTCCAAAGGATCTCTCAAAACTGGGTGAATGGGCAACAAAATGGCAGATGAAATTCAACGCTGATAAATGCAAAGTATTGCAAATTGGAAAACATAATCCCAACTATGCATATAAAAGGATGGGGTCTAAATTAACTGCTACCACTCAAGGAAGAGATCTTGGAATCAATGTGGATAGTTTTCTGAAAACATCCACTCAATGTGCAGTGGCAGTCAAGAAAGCAAACAGAATGTTGGGAATCATTAAGGAAAGGGTAGACTATAAGAGAGAAAATATCATATTGCCTCTAATTCATGGTATGCCCACATCTTGAATACTACATGCAGATGTGGTTGCCCCATCTCAAAAGAGATATATTGGAATAGGAAAAGGTTCAGAAAACGTCAACAAAAATTATCAGGGGTAGGGAATAGCTGCCATGTGAGGAGAGATTAATAAGACTGGGACTTTTCAGCTTGGAAAAAAGACAACTAAGGGGTGATATTATAGAGGTCTATAAAATCATGACTCGTGTGGAGAAAATAAATAAGGAAGTCTTATTTACTCCTCATAACATGAGAACTTGGGGTCACCAAATGAAATTAAGAGGCAGCAGGTTTAAAACAAACAAAAGGAGGTATTTTTTCACACAATGCACAATCAACCTATGGAACTCCTTGCCAGAGGATGTTGTGAAGGCCAAGACTATAACATGGTTCAAAAAAGAACTAGATAAATTCAAGGAGAATAGGTCCATCAATGGCTATTATCCAGGATGGGCAGGGATGGTGTTCCTAGCCTCTGTTTCCCAGAAGCTGGGAATGGGCGACAGGGGATGGATCACTTGGTGCTATCTGTCTTTTAATTCCCTCTGGGGCACCTGGCATTGGCCATTGTTGGAAGACAGAATATTGGGCTAGATGGATCTTTGGTCTGACCCAGTACGGTCGTTCTTATGGAAAGAACTTCAAGGAACACTGCAGACAAAGTACTTAAGAACATAGTTGAATTACAGGCAAAGAAGTAGTAGATTAAACAAACACTTTCGGAGTCTCATTTTCTTGCCAATATTCTCATCACAGTACCAGGGTAGATGCCTAACTGCTGAAGATGCTGCTATGACATGGGCATCTAATAACCATGCTAATCAAAATAAATTTCAAGAATGGGGGTGAACCATTCAACTAGTACATTTGCAGTTGTAATTTTAAAGAAAGTCAACTACTGAACTGCTGGAAGTAACTAGCTAAACACATGGAACCAGACCTCTTTGCAGACGCAGAGAATATTTTCTTCATTAGGACTAGTTTATTCAAAGTTGAACAACTGTTTGGGAGTTGAAAAAAGCAAGACAGTTTGTTTTCCTTCTCCAAGCTTATTTTTTTATTCTAAGTATGAGAGGATGGGATCTACTATTTCTAAAAACTTGAAGGCATTGGTGACCAAAAAAAAGGTTCATTAACTACATTTAATACTTCCTTTGTTCAATAAATCAATTTGTTTTAAATGCAAAACACATTTTGATAAAACTTTCCTTTCTCATTTTTCCAGCATATTTAAGGTTATTTTATTTAACTCAAAAACAATTTTAAAATTTTATGCATTTAAAATTAATTATAATTTACATCCAAATGCAGTGTATCACAAATTGTGAGTAAAAATTAATAAGAAATCTTATTAATCATTTTCTAACAATAAAAAATGTAATTTAAAAATCTGAATAATTGTATGTTAAGCTAAATAATTCCTTAAATATATGTGTTTAGATATAGTGTATCCTCCTGGTTAGCAAAATGAAGTACCACATTTTGTGTAAAGTCAAGAGTTGTCAAGCAATTAAAAAAATAATTGCAATTAATCATGATTAAAAAAATTAATCACTTTGTTAAACAATAATGGAATACCATTTATTTAAATATTTTTGAATGTTTTCTACATTTTCAAATACATTAATTTCAATTACAACACAGAATAAAAAGTGTATAGTGCTCACTTTAATTTTCATTGCAAATATTTGCACTGTAAAAAACAAAAGTAGTAGTATTTTTCAATTCACCTTATACAAGTACTGTAGTGCAATCTCTTTATCATGAAAATTGAACTTACAAATGTAGAATTATGTACAAAAAATAACTGCATTGAAAAATAAAACAATGTAAAACTTTTGAGCCTACAAGTCCACTCAATCCTACTTCAATCAATTGCTCAGAAAAACAAACTTGGTTACAATTTGCAGGAGATAATGCTGTCCACTTCTTGTTTACAATGTCACCAGAAAGTGCGAACAAGCGTTTGCATGGCACTGTTGTAGCCGGAGTCGCAAGATATTTATATGCCAGATTCCCTAAAGAGTCATACATCTCTTCATCTTCAACCACCATTCCATAGGACATGCATCCATGCTGATGATAGGCTCTGCTCAATAACGATTCAAAAAAGTGCAGATGGATACATGTTCATTTTCATCATCTGAGTCAGATGCCACCAGCAGAAGGTTGATTTTCTTTTCTGGTGGTTCAGGATTCTTAAACTTTGGGTTGTGTACTGTAGCTGTTTTTAGAAATTTCACGTTTGTATCTTCTTTGCTTTTTGTCAGATGTGCTGTGAACGTGTTCTTAAAACGAAGAAAATGTGCTGGGTCATCATGCGAGACTGCTATAACATGAAATATATAATGGAATGTAGGTAAAACAGAGCCTAAGACATACTGTTCTCACCCAAGGAGTTCAGTCACAAATTTAATTAACACATTATTTTTGAACGAGCATCATCAGCATGGAAGCATATCCTCTGGAACGGCGGCCAAAGCATGAAGGGGCATACAAATGTTTAGCATATCTGACACATAAATACCTTGCACTGCTGGCTACAAAAGTGCCATGCAAATGCCTGTTCTCACTTTCAGGTGACATTGTAAATAAGAAGCAGGCAGCTGCATCTCCTGTAAATGTAAACGAATGTATTTGTCTTAACGATTGGCTGAACAAGGAGGAGGACTGAGTGCACTTGTAGGCTTTAAAGTTTTACATTGTTTTGTTTTTCACAGCAGTTATGTAACAAAAAAATTTCTACATTTGTAAGTTGCACTTTCATGATAAAGAGATTACACTACAGTACTTTTGTGAGGTTAATTAAAAAATACTACTTTTATCATTTTTACTGTGCAAATATTTGTAATAATAATATGAAGTGAGCATTATTCACTGTATTCTGTGTTATAACAGAAATCAATATATTTGAAAATATATCAAATATATATTTGAAAAGGTACAAAAACATCCGAAGATATTTAATAAATTTCAATTGGTATTCTATCGTTTAACAGTGCGATTAATTGTAATTAATTTTATCCATGATTAATTTTTAAAATTAATTGCATGAGTTAAATGCAATTAATTGACATCCTAGTAAAGACAATATTTAATTGCAGATATGTGTTCATGTTTATATCAACTGATAAGCATGAATCCCTCTAACAAAATCACAAAAAACTGAAAAACAAGATTAACACTGATTATTTAAATCAAGATTTCCTGCTTACTTATTTAAATCATGATTAAAAGTGATGGTTTAAATCACTTTGACTTAAAACAATCTACCCTAGCCTAATTGACTATCATCATATTTAGCATACACACGAGACAACTGAAAAAATCACACTGCAACGCCTACCTTAAATCCAGTCTTCCAATGCTACGTTGTTTAATAATGTCAAGAAAACTATCTCAACACCTACGCATCCCCTTCACCAGATAAAGAAAACAAAGTTGAACACTGAATATTTCTAATCTTACCAAAATCACAAATGTCTAGTACATATTTACACTATGACTTCTAAAAAAAAGTCTTACCAATTACACAATACACATCATTAAATAAAACCACATGGAGCTATTATTGAAATATACAAATACAAACACAGAAGGGACCTTTATGATCAGTCTAGTGTAACCTGCATAATACAGGCAATATAATTTTACCAAGTGATTCCTGCACTAAATCCATAACTTCTGATTGAGATAAAAAATAAATGTTGGTAATACATCCAATCTTGAGTAAGAGAATCCACCACATTCCTAGATAAATTGTTTCAATGGTTTATTACCCTCATTGTTAAAACATTCTTTTTAGTCTGAATTTGTCTAGCTTCAGCTTCAGGCCATTAGGTCTTGTTATACTCTTGTTTTTTAGAATAAAAAGTCTTTTACTATCAGAAGTCTTCTCCACACTTAGGTATTTATGCACTATGATCATGTTATCTCTTAACCTTCTCTTTAAAAGACATAGGTTGATCTGCTTACTATAAGGCAGCGGTTCTCAAACCGGGGGTCGTGACCCCCCTGAGGGTTGCCGGCTGCTTCCAGGGGGGTTGCGAGCTCCTGCTGCCACTGAAAAGCCGCCTAATGGATTACTTCTACATTCAGCGGCTTTTCGGTGGACATAATGAGCGCTGCTGAAGCATTCGCCAAAAGTGAAAGCAGTCATTCGGGACACACAAGGGTCCGCACCAAGTAAGCAACAATGGGTCGCGGCTCTCAAAAGTTTGAGAACTGCTGCTACAAGGCACATTTACCAGGCCTTAAATCATTATTGTAGATCTTTACTGGAGATTTTCCAGTTTGACAATGTCCTTTTTAAAATGTGGGCCTTAATTCTAATGTTCCACTACTTACACATCCAAGGATTGCATCTGCTCTCTTAGCCCCAGCAACCCATTGGAAGCTCACTTTCAATTGGTTATCCACCATGACCACTAAATTCTTTTCTGAGTTGCTACTATACATGAGATTTATATTTTTGTTCCTAGATGTTATGTCTGTCTTTGTGTTTTGCTATATTAAAACACATATTGTTCAAGTGAGCCCAGTTTACTAACCTATCCAGATCACTCTAGTACAGATCTGTCCTCATTATATTCACCACTTGACCAATTTGTGTAATCTACAAACCTGACTGGTAATTATTTTACATTTGCTTTTAGATCATTAATAAAGATAATGAATAGCATGGCTGAGAACAGAACCTTAAAGGGTCCCCCTAAAAATGCCCGTATTGGTTGATAATTCCTCATTAACAAAAACTTTTTTAGATCTATCATGAGCCAGTTTATAATCCGTTTAATGCATGCCAAATTTTACATAGTGCTAATTTCTAAATCAGAATGTCATGTAGTACAAAGAAGTCTAAGCATAGTTTGTTGATACAATTACCTTTATCAACAACCTTGTATTTATATACTAATGGCCATACTGTGTCAGCTCTATGGAGCTAGAGTCAGATCAATCAGTTAGAGGTTTAGGAACATGCAGAACATAGGGTTGAATCCCCGATCATCTTGACTAATACCCACTGATGGACCTATTCTCCATGAATTTATCTAATTATTTTTTAACCCAGTTATACTTTTGGCCTTCATAATATAGCAGGGGTGGGCAAACTTTTTGGCCCAAGGGCCACATTGGGGTTATAAATTGTGAGGAGAGCCAGGTAGGGAAGGTGGTGCCTCCCCAAGCAGCCTGGCTCCGCCCTCTATCTGACCCCCACCCAATTCCCACCCCCTGACTCCCCCCCTCAGAACCCCTGACACATTCAGCCCCCCCAGCTCCTTGTCCCCTCATTGACCCCCTCCGGAGACCCCCCACTCTAACTGCCCCCCCAGAACCCTACCGCCTATCTAAGCCCCCCATTCTTTGTTCCCTGACTGCCCACTCCCGAGATCCCCCCCCCAACCACCACCACCCGGGGACCCCACCCCCCCATTTAAGCCCCCCTGCTTTGTTCCCTGACTGTCCCCTCCTGAGATCCCGCCACCCTAACCACCACCACCCGGGGACCCCATCACCTAAGAACCCCCATTACCTTACTCAGCTGGGCGCTCCTTCACCAGGCTCCGCGGGGCCCCGCGGCTCCCCGTGCTTCCCCCGGCCAGGGAGCGCCGGGCCCAGTGGCAGCCGCTTTGGGCCCGACTAGCAAGCCCGGGGCCGCGCGGCTCCCCGTGCTCCACCTAGCCCCCAGCGAAGGAGTGCGGGGCCCCACGGCTCCCCGTGCTGCCGCCGGCCGGGCAGCACGGGGCCCAGCAGCTCCCAGCACTTGACCCGGCCCCAGGCCAGGGAGCGCTGGGGCACGCCGCATTGGGCCCAGCCAGGGAGGGCGGGCCCCGTGACTCCCCGCGCTTGGCCGGCCCCCGTCTGGAGTGCGGGGACCCACAGCGTGTGCGCTCGGCCTGGTGCCTGGGCCAGGGAGTGCTGGGCCCGGCCAGCAAGCGCGGGGCCCCGCGGCTCCCCGCGCTCCACCCCGCCCCCGGCCAGGGAGAGCGGGGCCCTGCGGCTCCCTGCGCTTGGCCTGCCCCCGGCCGGAGCACAGGGAACCACGGCCCGGCACGCCGCGCTTGGCCCGGCACCTGGGCTGGGAGCATGGGGCCAGTGGCCCTGCCTCCCAGCCTGCGGGCCGGATTAAAATGGCCAGTGGGCCACATGTGGCCCGCGGGCCATGGTTTGCCCACCCCTGTAATATAGTTTCTACCAGTTTGCCTGGTACCAAAGTTCAGCTTACTGGGTTGTAATAGACAACAATGCCTCAGAAGCCTAAAGGCTGATCTAAGCGATAGGTTAAGGGATGACCAAACTTACTGACCCACTAAACCACATACAATCTTTAGAAGTTTGAGAGCCAAGGCACAACTGCTGGAGCTCGAGGCTTCAGGTAGGAGGAGGTGCCTGCTGGCGCTTGGGGCTTCAGCCCTGCTCCTACTGAACCCCCGAGCCCTGTTGTGCATGGCCTTTGGGACTGAAGCCCCAAGGCCCCTCCTGCCCACTGGGAAGAAGCCCCTACCCTAACATCCAGCTGCAAGGCAGAGGTCCCAAGAATGGAGGCGGTGGGCAGCGCCGCAAGCCACACTTTACCTGTAAAAGAGCCTCATGTGGCTTGTGAGCCATGGTTTGGCCACCCTGCCGTAGTCAGTAGTTTTGCAATTTCATATCTGAGTTCCTTCAGAATGCTTGGGTGAATATCATCTGGTCCAGCCTGTTCCAAAACGTTCTCTACTGACACTTCAGTCTGGGACAGTTCCTCACATTTGTCACCTAAAGGGAATGGATCGGGTGTAGGGATATCCCCCACATCCTTTGCAGTGAAGACTGATGCAAAGAATGAATTTCATTTCTATGCAATGGGCTTGTCTGTCTTGAGTGCTCCTTTAACTTTTCGATCGGCCAGTGGCCCCACGACTGTTTGGAAGGCTTCCTGCTTCTGATGTACTTAGGAGTTTATGCTCTTTTCTATGTTCCTCACTGGGATTTGACTTTCAATTTTTAAAGGATGTCTTTTTGCTTCTGTGACACTATATACTTCAGGGGAGCACCCTGTACCCTCCGTATTCATCATTTGTATATAATTGTGATACTTCTTACAAAGCACGATGTATAAGGTATCATGGGAAGGTTATGATCTGCTGAAAGCCACTGTTCTATCTAAATATGTATAGCATTAGTACATATGAAGTTATGAGATTGTGTTGTATGGTTGTTACTAAAATATGCTGTGAGTTGGAGATCAACCACATATTAGTTCCCCAGAGACAACAAGAAGGGAGGTAATCAATGCCCAGGCGAGTGATGAACAAGAAAGGATCTTAAAATGGTACAAGGCTGGCAGCCGGGGGGATTTGGCTGGTGCCTTTCTCTGTGTAATTCATGAAAGGCTCTTATTCGTGCAATCTGGCTGGATGGGATTGTACTGAGTGATAACAGTACCTGAAGGGATTTTCTGTTTGTCACCAGTAAGACATTGTGACAGACAACTCAGATTAGTGAGTTAAGGGGGCAGAGTGGTTCCACAGTCCCAGGTTGCACCCCAGGGATCCCATCACAGCTTCTAACTGACTCTTTTACCCCACTGTGTAGCCATGGAATTTTGTGGTTCTCTTACTAGTTTTTTTTGGTGTATGCATTTAGTTTAAGTCTCTGTTATGGTGTTTTTAAATAGTCTCCACATTGTTTGTAAACACTTCACCTTTGTGATGTGGTGTGTGTGTGGCGGGGTGTTTCCCCTTTTTAAGTTAAATGCTACTGTGGTAGGTTTCTTAGGCATTTTTCCCCAAACAATTCAGCTATAGCCAGCTCCTTGACCAGATACTATGCTACACTTAGGACTACATTAAGAACTGCCTCTCCTATTGTGGTATCCAAGACAAGCTGCTCCAAGAACCAACCATTTATGATGTCAAGAAATTTTGTGTCTGCATCCCTTTCTGAGGTGACATGTACCCAGTCAACATAAGGATAGTTGAAATCCTGCATTATTATTGCATTTCCTCCCTTTGCAGCCACTCTAATCTCCCTGAGCATTTCACAATCACCATTCTGGTCATGGTCCACAGTATACTCCTACTGCAATACTATGATTGTTCAAGCACAGAATTTTTATCCATAGAGATTTTAGGGCACAGTTTGCTTCATTTAAGATCTATGCTTTCTTTCACATACAGTGCCACTCCCCGCACCAGCACACCCTACTCTGTCACTCCTACATATTTTGTTCCCTGGTATAGTAAGAGCTCTTTTATCCCACACTTCACCAACCAGCAATCTCTATCAACTGGCATTTCTGATCAGCACCGAAAGTCCAGTTTATAGTGCGGTTGGTGTGGGGCCGGCAGGAGACTGGGGTCTGGGAAGGGCTGCGGGGCATGCTCTGGGAGAGAGTTTGGGTCCATGAGGGGGCTTGGGGCACAGAAGGGGCTTGAGGTGCAGAAGAGGCTTGGGTGCCAGATTGGGGGGGTGGGGCACTTACCTCCAGCATCTCCCTGCGAGCAGCTCCCTGTCCCTGCTGCTCCTGGCAGAGGTGTGGCCAGGCAGCTCTGCAGGCACTCTGCGTCCATGCCCATTCCCCGAGCGCTGACTCCACAGCTCCCAGCCCATTGGCTGGGAACCGCGGCCTATGGGAGCTGCAGAGTGTGCACCTGCAGATGGAGGCAGCGTACCTGCTTGCAGAGGTGCTTAGCTGTGCCTCCGCCAGGAGCAGCAGGGACAGGGAGACACTTGTGGCGAGCTGCTAGGGGTGAGCACCTCCCCCCATCCAGCACCCCAAGCTCCCTCCTATGCCCCAAGCCCTTCTCAGACCTAAACTCCCTCCCACGACCCTACCCTACACAAACCAACCCCAAATCCCTTAACTGGCATTTTTTATTTACCAGAACCCCTTGTTCCCCCAGCATGGCAGTTAAAAAAGCTTTTACTGTATTGTCCTGTCTGGTTGATGATCCTCATTCTGCCAAGATGCCTTTATTATCACTACTCTCATTTCACCCATCTTCGTATTTAGACTTCTAGCACGTGTACGTAAGCTCTTGCACATGTTGAAATATTCAATTGCTTGTCTTCACGTGTTGTTTCAAATAGGACTTGTTAATTTATATAATTGTTTATGTCAAATATAATTCAATCCATTTTCAACGTTGAAATCTTAAAAATTATTGTGCCAGAAGGAGCCAAAAGACTGGGCTCTCCACAAAAATGAATTCAAAGAAAAGCAATTCTTAATATTTATACAATTTCTAAACCAAGAGATTTACATGTAAATCTCTATGGAATTCATCACAAAGAAGTCTGAACTCTTGCAATGCGGGCCACTGAAATTAATCTCATAAGCACCCCCCCATACTCTCTCTATCCCCCCATGGCTCCCTCTAATAGTGTCTCTACGCCCCTAGCACACCCCATCCCCCTGCAACCCCTTATCGGTACCTACCCGGCTGCCCCCTTCTCGACGCGCGTGCCGCGGTGCCACTTTCTCTGGTTGCGCCTATCTCGGGCACGCGCTACGCTGACCACTTTCGGCTGAACTCGGAAGCGGGCGCCTGAAACCGTACGGTGGCCGCATAAAGTCAGTCGGAAGTGATAAGCCGACGGCTTGTACTTCCGGGGCAGCGCTGTGGTTGTGAGCGTGCCGAGCTTGAGCTGCGCTATGTCGGGGAGAGACGGTAACGGGCTCTCGAGAAAGCTAGTGTCTCTTTTTCTCCTGCTGGCCCTTAGGGTTCGCTTTAACGCGGCTAGAGGCTGAATCCGTCCCATTTCCGGGATCGACCCCAGAGGAACACAGACTTGCTGGGCTTTGTGTTTCCGCCGTCCCTTCGTGCGCGGGTCTGGAGTGGGCGCCGCTCGCCCCACCCTTCTCCCCGCGAGGGCTCCCCGGAGCGAGCGCCCCTCTCCTCTTTTCTCCCTCCTCCTCCTCCCGTATAGGGTCCGGGGTGGGGCTCTCATGCGAACACCCGGCTCTGCCTCTCACTGTTTCCTTTTCCTTTGGTGTAGGCGGTAAGAAGAAACCCCTGAAGCAGCCGAAGAAGCAGACAAAGGACATGGACGAGGTGGGAGTCAGGGCTGAGCTCTTCCCTTTGTGTGTGGACTGAGGGTTGGGGTATCGGAAGGGGACTTCGCTCACCGTGGAATAGGGTTGGGGGAGCAGTGGCACCTGTAACCGGGTTTTGGGGAGGTAAACTTGACTGGTAACGTGGTCACAGTGAGGCTGTGGTCTAATGCAGGGGCTCTCACAGCAAAATTTTTGGTGGCCTTAGTGAATTTTCCTGAAATGGTTGGGGCACAGGAGAGGCTTAGGGTTCTTTTGTGGGGGGGCATTCACCCCCAGTGGCTCCATGCACGCATGAGAAAGGCCATACTGGGTCAGATCAAAGGTCCATCTAGCACTGCATCCTGTCTTCTGACAGTGGCCAATGATAGGTGCCCCAGAGGGATGAACAGAACAGGTAATCATGAAGTGATCCATCCTCTGTTGCCCATTCCCAGCCTCTGTTTTCCAGTTACTAGAGATACCATCCTAGCTTATCCTGCCCAATAGCCATTGATGGGCTTATCCTCCATGAGCTTATCTAGTTCTTTTTTAAACTCTTGTATAGTCCCGGCCTTCACAACATCCTCTGGCGAGAAGTGCTACAGGTTGACTCTGTACTGTGTGAAAAAACACTTCTGTTGGTTTGTTTTAAACCTACTGCCTATTAATTTCATTTTGGTGACTCCCTAGTTCATGTGTTACGAGAAGGAGTAAATAAGACTTCCCTATTTTTCACCACACCAGTTATGATTTTGTAGACTCTCATCATATCCCCTCTTAGTGGTCTCTTTTCCCAACTGAAAAATGCCAGTCTTGTTAATCTCTCCTCATATGGCAGACACCCCATACCGCCAGTTGTTTTTGTTGCCCTTTTCTAATTCTTTTTCCATTTCCAATACATCTTTTTTGAGATGGGGCAATCATATCTGCACACAATATTCTAGATGTGAGCGTACCATGGATTTATATAGAGGCAATACGATATTTATCTGTTTTCTTAATGATGCCCAACATTCTGTTTGCTTTTTTGACTACAGCTGTCCACTGTGAATAGTTCTCCAAAAAGATGTTTTTGGAGAACTATTCACAGTGACTCCAAGATCCCTTTCTTGAGTGGTAACAGCTAATTTAGAACATACTATTTTATATGTATAGTTGGGATTATGTTTTCCAATATGCATTACTTGGCATCTATCAGCATTGAATTTCATCTGCCATTTTGTTGCCCAGTTACCCAGTTTTGAGAAGTGACAGAGAGTCCTGTGGCACCTTAAAGACTAACTAAAGTATTAGAGCATAAGCTTTCGTGGGCTAATACCCACTTCGTCAGATGCATGCAGTGGAAGTATCCAGGGGCAGGTACTTCCACTGCATGCATCCGACGAAGTGGGTATTAGCCCATGAAAGTTTATGCTTTAATACTTTAGTTAGTCTTTAAGGTGCCACAGGACTCTTAGTCTGGAATTGCAGAAGTGACAAACACGGCTACCCCTCTGATTCTTGACAACATGCCAGTTTTGAGAGATCCTTTTGTATCTCTTCACAATCTGTCTGGTACTTAACTATCTTGAGTAGTTTTTGTATCTTCTGCATATTCTACCACATCACTGTTTACCCATCTTTTGAGATCATTTATGAATATGTTGAATAGGATTGGTCCCGGTACACACCCCTGTGAGACAGCACTATTCATCCCTCTCCCTTCTGAAAACTGCTACCCTGTGTTTCCTCTCTTTTAACCAGATACCAGTTTATGAGAGGACCTTCCCTCTTATCCTATGACTGCTTACTTTGCTTAAGAGCCTTAATTGAGGGACCTCAGTGAAGTACTGTCTCTAGTTATGGGGCCCACACTACAAGAAGAATGTGGAAAAATGGAGGGCAACAAAAATGATTAGGGGCCTGGAGCATATGACTTACGAGGAGAAGCTGAGAGAACTGGGATTGTTCAGTCTACAGAAGAGAAGACTGACGGGGAGATTTGATAGCTGCTTTCAACTACCTGAAAGGGGGTCACAAAGAGGATGGATCTAGACTGTTCTCAGTGATGCCAGGTGACAGAATAAGGAATAATGGTCTCAAGTTGCAGTGAGGAAGGTTTAGGTTGGATGTTTGGAAAAACTTTTTCATTAGGAAGGTGGTGAAGCACTGGAATGGGTTACCTAGTGAGGTGGTAGAATCTCCTTCCTTAGAGGTTTTTAAGGTCAGGCTTGACAAAGCCCTGGCTGGGATGATTTAGTTGGGGATTGGTCCTGCTTTGAGCAGGGGGTTGGACTAGATGACCTCCTGAGGTCCCTTCCAACCCTGATATTCTATGTTACTATGACCTTGTCACAAGGCTTTCTGACAGTCTGAGTATATTATATCCACTGGATCCCCCTTGTTCACATCCTTGTTGACCCCCTCAAAGAGTTCTAGTAGATTGGTGAGGCATGATTTCCCTTTACAAAAAACATGTTGACACTTCAACAAAAAATTATGTTCATCTCTCTCTCTCTGACAATATTGTTCTTTACTATAGTTTCAACCAGTTTGTCCAGTACCAAAGTCAGGCTTACTGGCCTGTAATTGCTGGGGTCACCTCTGGAGCCCTTTTTAAAAATTGGCATCACTTATCTATCCTCCATTCATTTGGTACAGTAGCTGATTTAAATGGTAGGTTACAAACTACAGTTAGTAGTTCTGCAATTTCACATTTGAATTTCTTCAGTACTCTTGAGTGAATGCCATCTGGTCCTGGTGACTTATTACTATTTAGTTCATCAATTTGTTCTAAAGCCTCCTCTAATGACAGCTCAGTCTGGGACAGTTCATCAGATTTGTCACCTACAAAGAATTGTTCAGTTTGGGAATCTTCCTCACATCCTCAGCTGTGAAGACTGATGCAAAGAGTTAATTTAGTTACTCTGCAATGGCTACATTGTCCTTGAGTACTCCTTCCTAATGGTTTGTTCTGGACATTAGGCTGTCAGGGTGGTTAACCACTGGAACAAATTGCTTAGGGCAGGGTTTCTCAAACTTTATTGTACCGCAACCCCCTTTTGATAACAAAAATTACTACAAGACCCCAGGGAGAGGGACCGAAGCCTGAGCCTCTGCTGTGGGGGGTGGGGGTGCCGAAGCTTGAAGACTTTGTGGGGCTTGAGCTTTCGCTTTGGCCCCAGCAAGTTTAGCAACAGCCCTGGCAACCCCATTAAAATGAGGTTGTGACCCACTTTGGGGTACCAACTCACAGTCTGAGAACCGCTGGCCTAGGGAGGTTGTGGAACCTCCATCACTGGAGGTTTTTAAGAACAGGTTAGGCAAACACCTGTCAGGAGTAGTCTAGTTCTGCCTTGAGTGAGGGGACTGGACTAGATGACCAGTCTTACATTTCTATGTCTTATATTTCTATGATTCTATGGCTATCTTGCTTTAGTTTAGAAGATATTTGTCGTTTTGGGGGTCTTTTTGATTTCCAGTTGTTTACTTCCAGTTTACTTTTTTGTTTGTTTGTTTGTTTTTCACAAAACCCTTGTCAGTTCACTGCAGTGGTCAGGGGGAAGATGCTAACAAATGTGTACTTTTCTTCAGGAAGATTTAGCATTCAAGCAAAAACAGAAAGAAGAGCAGAAGAAACTTGAGGAGATGAAGGCAAAAGCTTCTGGGAAAGGCCCCCTTAGTAAGTGGTCCACTCAATAACTGGCTTGCCTTAAGGATAGGAAAAGTTAAGAATTTATCTTTAATGTTTTTTGCTACACTGACCTAACAAAAACTATATTTTAGGTTTTTAGGGCTGTCAAGCAATTAATCACCATCTTAATTGCACTGTTAACCAATATAAGAATACCATTTATTTAAATATTTTCGGGGGGTTTCTATATTTTCAAATACTGGATCAGGGCTGTGGACTGGGAGCTCCAGCGTTTTCTCTCTCCCCTCATGGGGTTTGATGGGAGACTGGAGCCCTGTACCACATCCAGGAAGCTGTGGGTTGGGAATGCTTCAGCCCCCCTGCTGCTGCTGATTCTGCCCTGTCCTAGGTATACAATTAATGTGTTAAAAAAATGAATGCATTAATTTTGCTTTCCGTTAATTAATCTCAGTTGGCGCCTGTGCTTGACAACCTTAGATATTTTACATTTCAAAGTGAGCTGGTTTTAATTGCAAATTACTCAAGTTATTAAACAGACACAAGAAAATATGAGCAACAAATAGAGACCAGAATGATTCAATTAAGATTTCTTGTTTACTTCATCCGTTTTAATTGTTTGAGTACTGGTTCTGAGTGATTTACCATTTTCAGTATAACTAAATGTATTACAATCAATTAGTTCAATAGATTCAGTGATCTGCCTGGACAGACACAAACTAGTCCATTCTAATAGCTGTACCCATTGACAATCCCATTACTTCTTCATCTCGCCAAAACAGAACTTGTTTTATTTTTAAAATAAATCTTAAATGTGCAGGATACATAAGAAAATTCATCAAAAGTGTTTTGATTTAAACTGTATATTTTAACTATAGTGAAACTATTATATTAGTTTCTACTGCATATAATACCCACTTTGTCAGATGCATATAATATAATAGTATTAACCCACGAAAGCTTATGGTCCAATATGTTTGTTAGTCTATAAGGTGCCACAGGACTCTTTGTTGCTTTTGCAGATCCAGACTAACACGACTACCCCTCTGATTCTATTATATTAGTGAATTTAACCTATTGTTTCTGGTCACTGTGTCCTTCAAGGTATTGGAACTACCAGGTCTCTTCCTCTCACACCATGTTATTGCTCACAGATTGGAAAAGTGAAACAAGCTTTCCTGGTTGTTTTTGTTTGTTTGTGTTTTTCCAACTCCCAATCAGTTTAACTTTGAATTAAATAAAACTGAATAAATTGAGATGAAAATTAGTCTCCTTGTATCTGGCTACTGCTGTGAAAAGCTAATTTAGCACTTCGGCCAACTCTGGTTCTGTGTACTTAACCATTTACTTCCAGTAGTTCATTGGTTTGACTTTCTTTAATACTTTTTATATATATATATATATATATTTTTTTATGTAATGTGTGTGATTTTAATAGCCTCTGTTAAGGCCTAAACATACTATAATCTATCATAATTGCAAATTTAATTTTAAATATTTATTTTTAAAAACTGTATTTAAATACAAAGAATTATTTTGTTAACCTTTTTAAAAAATCATTTAAAAAAAATTCACCGTCTCTCCTCCCTACTTTCTATAGTCTGCCTTTCATAGTCCCTGTCCTGAAGATCTTACAGTCTCTTATGTTTCTACATTGCTTAGTCTTAGGGTATACACAACATGCCTTCGGTGGCACATGAGCAGGATTCATCACTGAATTTGGTCTGTTGGTTGGATCATTAGCTTCCTTTGTCCTAGCCAGGTACTGACAGGAAGTGCGACATGAATACTGATCCATGTGCGCGCGCACACACACACGACCCCCACCCCCCAGTTCTTAGTAGAGCAAGGCCTTGATTCTGATTGGGGCCTCTAGTTGCTATTGGAAGGTTGCTGTTATCTGTATTCTTACAGCTTGAAATACACCTTGATTAGGTGGGATGAGGAAACATTCATGCTTACCCACATGAGCATTTGCCCTTCTGCCAAAAGGTTTCTCAAGACTAATTAGGGTCCCTGACAAGGGAGTGGAGATTTGTTCTGAGAACTGATCAGCAAACTTTCTGAACTTTTGTTAATCTGTATGGCTTTCCTCCCCAGACATGCTGTGCGAGGAAGAGAGGAGAAAAACTTATTGAAAAAACTGTTGGCAAAGCCTTTCAAGTATATTTTGTGACTTAGTAGGCCAAATTTTGCTGTTACACTCATGTGATCCCCACAGTGGTTACCAGGGCCAGAGAGGTGAATGAACAGATTTTCAGTGGTGTTAGCACTGTTTTGTGGGCAGTTCATCTTCTGTTATAAGAGGACAAAGTAAAGGATTTTCTTGAATGGATGCAAGAGGTCTCTGGATACATAGTCCTGCTGACAAAAATAGGTGCGTAACTGATGTAATAGGTCTTAGTGCAAAGCTTGTAATGCAGAATAAAGCATGCATTGTTGAGAAAGTGGTAAAATTTATGCATAAAATGTTAACTCAAAGTCAGGTGGAATGTAATACAAACAGTGTGGTGGTTGAGGTGAAGGTTCTTAGATGGGGGATTGAGTAGAGGAGGTAATAAAGGAAGCTGTGGAAGAAATTGGCATGTGGGACTAAACCCCTGTATAGGCTTCAGATGTCTGTATTGTGGTTTTCTTTCTTTTGGCAGCTGGTGGTGGCATCAAGAAGTCTGGCAAAAAGTAGTTACATGCTGTAGAAGAAGCAGTCTGCTCCCATTGGCTGCTTGTGTATGCAATGGATCTGCAGTTTCATGTAGTCAAGAAAAGTCACTGTCATTTGAGCACCTTGTACATTTTGCTCAGTCAAAATAAATTGTTTTGTTAAGATGTGGTGTGTCTCTGTTGTCCTGTAGACTGACTTTCAAAATGTATTACTGGATTGAACTTCCTAGGAGACTACAGTTGAAGACAACTTTAAACTATAGTTGGCCTAGAGTGTAGCTGGTGTTTAGTTCCAAGAACAAACTTATTAAACTTCTGCACTGCTGATATCTGTATGCAATTCAAGGTGTCTGATTTATACAGCTCTACAGTGCTTGAGTCCTGGGTAGCAGAGAGACTGCCTCTCTTCCCATGTACTGCTGTGACTGAGGTGCTTGAATACCTGTATGCACATTTTTAGTGACCAGACTTTCTCATTGAAGTGTCCCTGTTCCTCCCCATGCCTCATCTGCTTCCTGAAAAATTCCCACTGTTCTTTCTTTGCTTGGGGAAGTGGGATATGGTATTATGTAAGAGATGCCTTTGTCTTGCTCTAATTTTAATAAATGACATTTGTGTATCTCGTACAAATATGTGATTAGGTGCACTCTTTAATAAAATTTTCCAGTGATTAATACCTGAAGTATTAAGTAGGCTGAAAAAATCCACTATAAAGCAGAAGCATAAGGAGCATTTAAAGGTGAACATGTTGGGAGGAGCTGGTTAGGGTTGTGTTTGAGGGTTTGCATGTCGGGTTGGGTGAGACACCACTTGTTGTGAGCACTGGGAACCAGAGGACACTTACAGCAAATAGCCAGGGAAGACTAGTTTGTCTTTCTGTATGGGATGAGTGCTTTCAGATGGCTGCCACTTTGTAAGTAAGCATGCTGGGAGGAGCAGATAATAGGAATAAAATGTAAAGAGTGGCTTATGTCAATCTCTTGGGGCATGCTTCAAAGTAAGTGTCTGGGGAGGAGTGGTTAAATGAGCACCAGGAGAGAAAGTTTAGAGTGGAGACAGAGGAGGTGGTTTTTAGGATAAGGGATGGAGGATAAGGGTCCAGAGTGAGCCACTTGGGGACAGGAATGGTTTATAAAATCAGCACCATGTGAGGAATGGGTTAGGGAATTTGGAAGCTGTTTTGGGTGAATGGAGGGTAGAGAACAATTTAAGTTAAGTACAACTGAAGGAGTGGTTTATGGTTCAGCACATAAGGGTGATGGCTTAATTTGAGCACCTGTGGTTTAGCCTAAGGAATTTCCACACTCAGGGCTTGTCTCCACTTACTGGTGGATCATGCAGTGGCGATTGATCCAAGGGGGGTCGATTTAGCAATTTTCCACATCACTGTTTATCACTTTCCAGATCATTCATGAATATGTTGAATAGGACTGGACCCAGTACAGACCTCTCAGGGACACCACTATTTACCTATCTTCTTTCTGAAAACTGACCGTTTATTCCTACCCTTTGTTTCCCATCTTTTAACCAGTTACCAATCCATGACTTCCCTCTTATGCCATGACAGCTTACTTTGCTTAATAGCCTTTGTTGAGGGACTTTGTTAAAGGCTTTCTGAAAATCTAAGTACACTATATCCAGTGGATTCCCTCTTGTCCACATCTTGTTGACCTCAAAGAATTCTAGTAGCTTGGTGAGGTGTGATTTCCCTTTACAAAAATCATGTTAAGACTTCAACAACAAATTTATGTTGTCTGTGTGTCTGACAGTTTTGTTCTTTACTATAGTTTCAACCAGTTTGCCCTGTACTGAAGTCAGGTTTACTGGCCTGTAATTGCCAGGATAGGCTCTGAAGCCCTTTTCACAAATTTGCATCACTTAGCTATCCTCCAGTCATTTGGCACACATTCTGATTTAAATGGTAGGTTACAGGCTACAGTTAGTAGTTCTGTAATTTCGCATTTGTGGTCCTTCAGAACTCTTGGGTGAATGCCCCTTATTACTGTTTAATTTATTTATTTGTTCCAAAACCTCCCCTAATTACACCTCAGTCTGGGACAGTTCCTCAGATTTGTCATCTAAAAAGAATGGCTCAGTATGGGAATCTTCCTCGTATCCTCAGCCATGAAGACCGATGCAAAGAATTCATTTAGTTTCTCCGCAATGGCCATAGCGTGCTTGAATGCCCCTTTAACATTTTGTTTGTTCAGTGGCCCCACTAGTTGTTTAGCAGGCTTCCTGCTTCTGATGTACTTTTTGCTATTACTTTTTGAGTCTTTGACTAGCTGTTCTTTACATTCTTTTTTGGCCTTCCTAACTAGCAATTAACTTCTGCTTTTTTTGTTTTTGTTTTTGTTTTTTGTTTTTTGCCTCTCAGTGCTGCTTTTACTTTGTTTAGCCACTGTGGCACATTTTTAGTTCTCTTCCTATATTTCTTAATTTGGGGCATATATTTAAGTTGAGCCTCTATTATGGTGTCTTTAAAAAGTTTCCATGCAGCTTGCAGGGATTTCACTTTTGACATTATACCTTTTAATTTGTTTCACTGAGTTCCTTATTTTTGTGTAGTTCTCCCTTTCTGAAATGAAATGCTACAGTGTTGGGTTACTGTGGTGATTTTCCTGCCACAGGGATGTTAAATTTTATATTATGGCCACTATTACTAAGTGGCCCAGCTATATTCACCTCCTGGAGCAGATCCTGTGATCCACTTAGGGTGGTCTTGACCCAATACTGCTTCTTCACTCTTTGACTCTGTGTGGGGTCTGTAAACCCCATGACAATGGATCTTAGGGTTTTAACCTTACTCTATCATAGATAGCCAAGTGGCCTAAGAGTAACTGTCTGTCCTACTGGTTCATGCTTCCCCAATAGCTTGCAGGGAAGTAATTTTGCCAAAGTGC
>ML677436.1:0-25545 GCA_007922305.1 Dermatemys mawii
TTATTGAAGCTTTTCCCACAGTCAAGGCATTTATAATGCGTCTCTCTGATGTGGATTCTGCCATGTATAGTAAGGTTTGATCGGTGACTGAAAGTTTTCCCACACTCAAGGCACTTATAAGGTTTCTCTCCTGTGTGGGTTCGCTGATGTGTAATAAGCGTTGAGCTCTGACTAAAACTTTTCTCACACTCATGGCATTTAAAGGGTCTCTCTCCTGTGTGCACTCTCTGGTGTACTATAAGTCTTGACTTTGTTATGAAACTTTTCCCACACTCAAAGCATTTATGGGGGTTCTCTCCTGTGTGGATTCTCTGATGACTAGTAAGTTTTATTCTGTCAATGAAACTTTTCCCACAGTCGAGGCATTTATAGGGTTTGTCGCATGTGTGGATTCTCTGATGCTTAATCAGGTTTGAGCGGTGACTGAAAGTTTTCCCACACTCAAGGCATTTAAAGGGTCTCTCTCCTGTGTGTACTCTCTGGTGTATAATAAGATGTGACTGATGAATGAAGCTTTTCCCACAGTCTAAGCACTTATAGGTTTTCTCTCCTGTGTGGATTCTCTGATGACTAGTAAGTTTTATTCTGTCTATGAAACTTTTCCCACAGTCAACGCATTTATAGGGTTTGTCGCTTGTGCAGACGCTTGGATGTTCAATTTGGTCCGAGTGCTTAATAAAAGTTTTTCCACCATCAAGACTTGTATATGGTCTCTCTCCTGTATGCTGTCTCTGGTGAATACTAAGTTTTGACTTCTGAATGAAGCTTTTCCCACAGTCCAAGCATTTATGAGATTTCTCTCCTTTGTGGGTTTTCTGATGTGTATTCAGGGTTGATTTCACACTGAAACTTTTCCCACACTCGGGGCATTTATAGGGTCTTTCTCCCGTGTGGATTCTCCTATGTTTAGTAAGGGATGAACTTTCCTTAAAACTTTTCCCACACTCAAGGCATCCATAGGGTCTCTCTCCCGTGTGGGTTCGCTGATGTGTAATAAGCACGGAGTTATGATTAAAACTTTTCCCACACTCAGGGCATTTAAAGGGTCTTTCTCCTGTGTGTGTTATCTGATGTCTAATAAGCGCTGAGCTCCGAATAAAACTTTTCCCACATTCGCAGCAAATAAAGGGTCTCTCTCCTGTGTGCACTCTCTGGTGTGCAATAAGCCTTGACTTGTGTATGAAGCTTTTCCTACAGTCTAAGCACTTATGGGGTTTCTCTTCTGTGTGGATTCTCCGATGACTAGTAAGTTTTATTCTGCTAATGAAACTTTCCTCACAGTCGAGGCATTTATAGGGTGTTTCGCTTGTGTGGATTCTCTGATGCTTAGTAAGGTTTGAGCGGTGACTGAAAGTTTTCCCACACTCAAGACATTTAAAGGGTCTCTCTCCTGTGTGTACTCTCTGGTGTGTAATAAGGTGTGACTTGTGAATGAAGCCTTTCCCACAGTCTAAGCATTTATAGGGCTTCTCTCCTGTGTGCATTTTGTGATGTGACATAAGATACGACCTCTGACTAAATCTTTTCCCACACTCAAGGCATTTATAAGGTTTCTCTCCTGTGTGCAGTCTCTGGTGTACAGTAAGACATTGCTTCCTACTGAAGCTTTTCCCACAGTCCAAGCATTTGTAGGGCTTCTCTCCCGTGTGGGTTCTATCATGTGACATAAGCTGTGATCTCGCATTAAAGCTTTTCCCACATTCAAGACATTTATAGGGTTTCTCTCCTGTGTGCAGTCTCTGGTGTGTAATAAAGTTTGACTTCTCACGGAAGCTTTTCCCACAGTCCAAACATTTATAGGGCTTCTCTCCTGTGTGGAATCTGTGATGTGACAGAAGCTGTGACCTCGCATTAAATCTTTTCCCACATTCAAGGCATTTATAGGGTTTCTCTCCTGTGTGCAGTCTCTGGTGTGTACTAAAGTTCGACTTTTCATGGAAGCTTTTCCCACAGTGCAAACACTTATAGGACTTTTCTCCTGTGTGGGTTCTCCAATGTCTGAGAAGGTTTGCACTGAAACGGAATCTTCTCCCACAGTGAAGGCATTTGTAGGGTTTCTCTTCATTGTGACTTGTCTGCTGGACTGTGGTTTCCTTGGGATCCTTATATCCTTCGCCACATTCAGTGGATTTATCCAATTTCTTCCCAGGATAGTTTCCCAGCTGCATCTCTGATCTGTGTCCATCTCTCCCGGCATTTCCCTGTTCCAAGCCCTGGGAAAAATTCCCTTCAGCTCTTATCAAGAACCTCTCCTGTGGTTCCACTTGCTCAGGACCTTCCTGCTGCTGATTCTCTGCCTTGTTCTCACTCACTGTCCTATCACCTGCTGGGAGAGAGAGAATCCAGACAGGAGTCACTGCCTGTGCCGGGGAGAAAGAACAGAAAGGGGAATAGTAAAGAGAGAAAACGCAACACAGTGACTGTTGGGGAGATGGAGACATTGGATTCTGCCTCCACATCCCACACAAACACTCCCAGGGAAGTAAAGTCAGGGAGAAAATTCCCGACAGCTAACAGGATGGTTGGGAAGCCATGACTGATGTTTATCTTCATAATACAACACCTGCTGACTGCAGCCCTGACCTGGGTGAGATGGGGCAGAACTGGGGGCTCTCGCTCATGGCACATTTTGGGAGTCCCAGCTTTTTACTTCACGCGCCAGATGACTGAGGGAAACGGAGACAGAACCCTCACCTGTGCTCCCCCTTTCCTCAGCGGCTGGAGATCTGGGATCCACGGTTCTTCCCTTCATTCTAGCCGGGCGATGAGCTCAGGTTTGGGAATGGGGAATTTTGTGCAGGGGGTGAAATCAGGCAAGGTGACGCATGGAGCATTGGTAGAGCATTTGTTACAAGGAACATTCCCTGAGATTAACTTGACCCTGCCTGGGACTGTGGAAACTCAGACCCCTTGGGAACAGCAGAGATCTAGAGATCAGGGGGCCTTTTTACCTCTTAAGTAAGAGGTCTCAGAGTAGATGTGCTCTGGGGGAATTGCTAACACACACATAGCTCAGGTGTTACATGCTTGACTATTTCCAAGCCTGCAGAACCCAGAGCGCTCCCCATGGATGGAGCAAGGTGAATGATTTGTGAAGGAGAAATAATACAGGCAAGACAATACCCTGCTTCTGACCCCTGGACAGCTGGAGAGATGGGGAGGAATTAGACGGTCCATTTCTGACTCCCCTGTTCCCTTGAATGGGGTATGGAGAAGCAAGTGTCTCTCACAATGGCATGGGTGCTGACTTCTCCTCTTTTTCAGGGGTGCTAGACTCTTCCTCTGCCTCCAGCCCCACCCTCACTCCACCCCTTCCATGAGGCCCTGCCCCATCTATTCCCACCCCTTCCTCTCCACCATTTCAACCCCTTCCCAAAAGTCCCCGCCTCAACTCTGCCATCTCCCTGCCCCTATTCTAATTCCTTCCCCAAATACCCACCCAGCCCCGTCACATTCCTGCTCCTGCCCACTCCCGTCCCTGAGCAGATAAACAGCTGTTTGACAGTGGCCGGGCAGGAAACACTGGGAGATACATGGAGGAGGGATGCAGTGCCCTCTGGGGAGAAGAGGGGGTAGGGTAGGGAGCTTGTCTGCTGTAGGGTGCAGAGCACCCACTAATTTTTCCCCATGGGTGCTAAAGCCCGGGAGCACCTACAGAGTCAGTACCTATGCACACTGGAGCTGTGGACTATGCGACCCTTCTCCTCCAATCCAACTGACCAGGGAAGAACCTGACCAGATTCAGACACACAAACCCCACAGATCCCAATAGCTGGGGCCACAGGAATCCCTTACCCAGCGAGGTCACCGTCTCGTAGTTCTCCTGCATGACGTCCCTGTACAGGGCTCTCTGAGCGGGGTCCAGAAGAGCCCCCTGCCCCTGGGTGAAATACACAGCCACCTCCTCGAAGGTCACCGGCATCTGGAACAACAAGAGTCCCCCACTCAGCACCTGCTGTCCCAGCCACATCCCCACTAGTCATGGGGGAGGATGCCCAGAAAAGCAGAATCCTCCCCCACCCTGCTCAGAGCAGCCAGGAGGCTTCAGGGGAGAAGGTGAGAGCTCCTTGTCCCCACAGCACACGGAGCAGGGCAGGGTCTTCTCATTTCCCACACGCCTGCCAGCCACAGACTGATCCGGGAAGCAGAGCTCTGCGCCGGGGACAGGGACAGGAATCCCGACAGTTTCCCCTCGTATTTCACAGCAGCCTCTGGCCAGTGGGGTCAGGCTCCAGCCCTGGGAGTCTGCTCAGTTTTCCCAGACCTGCACAGGGGATCATGTCATAAATACAAAGGGAAGGGTACCAACCTTTATGTAGGCACTAATATAAACTCCCTCCTGGCCAGAGATACAGAATCATTTAAGAAACCCAAATACCCTGGTTGGCACCTGACGAAAAGGAGCAATAAGGAAAGAAGATTATTTCACATCTGTGGGGGAAAGTTGTGTGTGTGTGTCTGTTTTCTCTCTGAGACAAAAAGGGATCAGGGTAGGAAAAAAACATCTTTTAAAACCCTACCTGGAATAAGCATCTAGGATTACAAAAATTGTAAGTAAAGCAAGGAAAAGCGTAAGATAATCTTTTGTTTTTAGCTTGCGAACTTTCTTCCCGTTTTCTGTAACTTTGAAACTAAGCCTAGAGGGGGATCCACTGTGTTTTAAATCTTTTCATTACCCAGTAAATTTACCCTTCAGCCTGAGTTTAAGAGGTGATTCTTTTTTTAAAAAAAAAAAAAAAAGGAAAAGGAAAATTCTTTTTCTAAGAAGCTGATCGATTCTCGGTGTCTTATAAACCCCGGGGTTTGGTCTGTGCTCACCTGTACCAATTGGGAGGATATTATTCCCAAGCCTCCCCAGGAAAGAGGGTGAAGGGGTTTGGGGGGAATATTTTGGTGAAATAGGAACTCCAAGTAGTCCTTTCCCTGAATCTTTGTCCAAATCAGTTGGTGGTGGCAGGAATCCCTTCCATGGCCAAGGGAGGATTTGTGCCTTGGGGAAGTTTTAACTTAAGCTAGTAGAAATAAGCTTAGGGGTTTTTTCATGGGGGTCCGTACATCTGTACCCCAGAGTTCAGTGTGGGGAAGGAACCCTAACAGGGGCATTTCCTGTATCAGAAATGGAGGAATGTTCCCCCTTCCCCCCACCCGACAATGGGCCTGTTCAGAAAATCAGGCTCCAAATAAAATGTGTCCCAGCAGGTTTATCACACCCTGTCCCCTGCCTGCCTCACCCTGTGTTCCCTGCCTCTCCCCCTCTACAGCTCTCTGATAATCCCCTACCTGAGCTGGCTCCATCACAGCCATTTCCCGTCCCTGTCCCCTGGAAGACGGGACGATCTGGAGGGACACGTGGATGTGATTCCTCAGCCTGTGGGGGCGAGAGGGGCGATGGGGGAGGTCACAGAAGGGGCTTGAGTCCATTTCACACCCCGATTCTCCCCAGGCTCCCTCCCTGCAGACAGATGCTCTGGGCCCTGCCACGCTGGGAAAACCCCCAGTCACTTTATCACAACACAGACCCGGCCCCTCCCCCCAGCACTGAACCCCTGAGACACTTTTAACCCCCCCAGGGACAGAGTCTCTGAGACAAATGCTAGCAAAGAGCAGAATCAAAGGAGCCACTTTGGGGGGGTTCCCCCTGACACTGGCCCCGAGGGCAGCATGTCCCCCCAGCAGCACAGGGGCCAGGCAGAGGCAGGATCTGGCTTTTCCTCTGCCTAGCCACGCAGTCCCTAGAGAAGTTGGGGCTCCCTGTTCCAGGAGTTAACATTAATTCTTCAAGCCTAAGGAAAAAGGCTGCTCAATTCTTCTTCCCCTTAGACAGGCCTCCTCACCCCTTAGAATCATAGGCTGAGAGGGACCTCAGGAGATATCTAGTCAACCCCCTGCTCAAAGCAGGACCAACCCCAACTAAATCATCCCAGCCAGGGCTTTGTCAAGCCTGACCTTAATAACCTCTAAGGAATGAGATTCTACCACCTCCCTGGGTAACCCATTCCAGTGCTTCACCACCCGCCCAGTGAAAAAGTTTTTCCTAATATCCAACCTAAACCTCCCCGGCCCCGCAAGTTGAGACCATTACTCCTTGTTCTGTCATCTGGTACCACTGAGAACAATCGAGATCCATCCTCTTTGGAACCCCCTGTCATGGAGTCCCCGGGGCCATGCTCTGGCATTACTCCCTGTGAAGCCAATCAGGACTCTGTGGGGAAGCTTCCTCTCTGTGAACAGCTTGTCTCCAGGGCAAGGAGCTTCACAGTTTCCAGCTTCCACCTTCCTGGGGCTGACCTCGGAGCATTCAGCATCTTCTGCCCCTCCATGTGCGCCACACAGCGAGCCCGCGCAAGCGGGGTCCTGGGGAAGCCAGAGGGCCCTGCACCCCAACTCCGCAGTCAGACATGACTCTTAGCCAGCCAGTAAAATGGGTTTATTAGACGTGAGGAACACAGTTTAAAACAGAGCTTTTAGGTACGAAAAACTGGATCTCTCAGCCGGATCCATTTTGGGGGGCAGTGAGCCAGACACCCCGTCTGCACTTCACTCCATGTCCCCAGCCAGCTCCAGACTGAAACTCCAAAGCTCTCCTCTGCCTTTGTCTCCTTCCGGGGCCAGGAGGTCACCTGTTCCCTTTGTTCACCAACACTTCCAGTTAACACCTTGCAGAGGAGGGAAGAGCCCAGGCCCTCAATTGCCAGGAGACAGGGCATCAGCCACTTACTTACACTGGCCCTCTGCTCTGCACCAATTACACACCCTTATCCCTCCACATAGACATTCAAGAAATGCACAGGGGAAACCGAGGCACTCACACATTATCCAGAGAGAACATTAAGAACATTCCTACTCCGTCACACCCCCTTTCAGGTAGTTGAAAGCAGCTATCAAATCTCCCCTCAGTCTTCTCTTCTGTAGACTAAACAATCCCAGTTCCCCCAGTCTCTCCTCATAAGTCATGTACTCCAGCCCCCTAATCATTTTTGTTGCCCTCCGCTGGACTCTTTCCAATTTTTCCACATCCTTCTTGTAATGTGGGCCCCAAAACTGGACACAGTACTCTAGATGAGGCCTTACCAATGCTGAATAGAGGGGAAAGATCACGTCCTCGATCTGCTGGCAATGCTCCTATTTATATATCCCAAAATGCCTTTAGCCTTCTTGGCAACAAGGGCACCCTGTTGTCTCATATCCAGCTTCTGGTGCAGGACAACAGTGTTCAGTTTTCTGAAATTATAAAGTTGGCAACCCTAATACCGATAGCATCTGCCGCCCCAACTCTGGGTAGGGGGAGGGTCTGAGACTCCCCACTACAGCCTGAGAAGCATTTATCATGGCCCGAATCTACCTTCTGACTAGCCAGGGGCCGGAGGGTGGGGGAAGGCTTGGGGGCGGGGGCTATGGCCCACATCAATCCCACCCACAGGGAAGAGGCTGGTGCTGTCCCTGAGCCTCGGGTGGGTGCAGGGCCCTGGCCCGGATAATCTGGGACAAATGGGGTCCTGGAGTCATTCAGCCCAGGACCAGGACTTGAACTCTGCGCTTCAGGACTGTCCTGCCCAACTGTGCACAGACGGTCACCCTGCCCCACCCCCACTGCTGCTTTGACCACTTGTGGGGGAACAAATCGCCGCTGGGCAGGGCAGCCCCCTCCCCCTCCCTTACCCTATGGGGCGGGGGAGCTGCCTTGTATCTCCCCTCCCCTCCCCTCATCCCCTCTTTGCCTCCCAGAGCCCCCGTTTTCCCTCCACTCCAGCCTCGCTCCCCCAAGCCCCATAATTCCCCCCCCTTCCCCGATCACCCTCCATCGCCACCACTGCCCCGCCCCCATCCCATCCTACCCCCGGCCTCCCTGTCCCCCCCCATACCCGCACCACTCGCTCATCTCCAGCCCCCTCCCCACTCCTCTGCCCGCACCCCCCTCCCCCTCTGTCGCTGTCCCACCCCCGGCCCGGCCCGGCCGGGCTCCCCCCTCCCCCGCACACACCGGGGCCGGCGGCAGCTTTCCCGGGCCCGGGCGGGGAATCGCCGCCAGCTCCGCTGGGAGCAGCCCGGGGCCAAACCCTCCCCCTGCAGCCCGGGGGGGCGGGTCTCTCTCACCTTCCCTCCGAGCGGGACCCCCGGGGCAGGGGCCGGGCCGGGCTGGGGGCTCTGCCCGGGGAGAGGCTCCTGGGGAGCAGCGGGAAGGGCCCCGCTGGAGATTCCCCTCTCCCGGCTGCAGCCCGGGCTCCGGGCTCCCCGCCCCAGCCGCCGGGGCTCGGGGATCTCGCCACGAGCCTGGGAGCCGGAGTCACCGCAGCGGCTGCGAGTCACTTCCCGGGGCCGGGCCTGAGCCCCGCGCTCGCTCCCCGCAGAGCCGCCTCCCGGCCGCTCCTGGGTCCTAGCGGGAAACCCACCGCGCTGCAGCCCCAGACCCGCCCCCTGGGGGCCCAACTCCCCTGGGCTCGGGCAGCTTCTCCCAGCGCTTTGTAGGGATCCTGCCTAGAAGCCCCGGGGTCAAGGGGATGCGGGGGGGCGGGGGCGGACACAGGAAGGAGCCGGGGTGGGGGATTAAAGGAGGTTTCTGGGGAGACTCGGGTGGTTCCAGACAATCCACGGGTGACGGAGCCGGGGACACTCTGTGTGTGAGTCGCTCTGGGCACAGTCGGGCACCGGGAGCAGAGCTGGTCTCTTGTCTCCACTCCAGGTTCACTGGCGACCAGCCCTGGGCCGGTGCTCCCAGCTCTGCTCCCCTCACTTGGGTAGTGGAGCTGTCAGAGTTTGCCACTGGGTTCTGCTGGTTACTTGTTGGTCCAGATTAACCCATCCTTGGGCTCTATTTAAACCACCCTCAAGTCTGCCCCCCTCGCAGGGATCCCCTCTGCCCCTCTCCTCACTGGCTCCCCCTGTGGGCACTGACTGCAGCTCCCCATCAGACACCTGGATGTCAGCAGGGAAGCTGCAGTTGCTCTGGATCAGGGACTGGTCCTCTGCCCACGCAGGAGTGTCCCCTATTTCCCCCCTCAACATTTTCCAATTGTCACTAAAATCATCCACCTTCTCCGGACGGCCACCTAGAAAATTTCCTGAAATGTTGGAATTGGTCAGATGCAGCCATCGAAACAGACCAGTGCCACCCAGTTAAGTTCAGGGCCTCATTTTGCTAGGCAAAAACAGACCAAGATATTCGGTTGCATGCTAGATTATGGCTACTGATGCAGCTGCACTGCTGTAAGCTCTCCAGGGCAGGGGTTCTCACTATAATATTTTGAAGCCTCAGAGCAGGGCCACCAACTCTTACTGATGGCCACTCTTAGAATTTTTCCTAAAATACTTTAATAACTTTAGGAAAAACAAATTAATATGCACATGTCCAGGCCCATATCCTGGTCATTTATTGATTTCATTTTTTTTGCAGACTCCATAATAAAAGTAATGTAAAGTTGCCTCTATTCTTCACTGGATCTATACACAACAGAAACACAAATAAGGTGACAGTTTTCAGGGTAGTGGCCATGTTTGTCTGTATCTGCAAAAAGAACGAGGAGTACTTGTGGCATCTTGGGCCTGGTCTACAGTACGTGATTATATCAGAATTAGCTGCATTATATCGAGTTAAAACTGATTCCGTCCACATGACCAATGATTTAAAGGGCTCTTAATACCGGTTTCTGTACTCCACCTCGGCAAAGGGAGTAGTGCTAAAATTGATATCACAGTTCCGGATTAGAGGTATGCAATTTGACGTTATTGGCCTCCAGGAGCTATCCCAGAATGCTCCATTGTGACCGCTCTGGCCAACACTTTCAACTCAGATGTACTAGCCACAGAGGCAGGAAAACCCCCAGGGAACTTTTGAATTTCATTTCCTGTTTGACCAGCGTGGCGAGCTCACCAGCACAGGAGATCATGCGGTCCCAGATTTGCAAACAAGCTCCAGCATGGTCTGAACGGGAGTGTAGCGAGGTGGCTACCGGCTCCCAGCCAGAAGGGCTTAAAACAGCCCAGGATAGGCCTGCGGCTGGGAGCAAGCAAGGTCCCAGGCTGATTGGGAGAGCAGGCTCAACGAGGTGTCCATGCCCCAAACATAAAAGGGCTGAGAGGCAGGGACCTGGAAAATAGCATCGCCTCTAGCTGTGGAGGTAGCCAAGCCTGGCTGCTGGGGAGCTTGACAGGGTACGTGGAGTGGAGCAGGGCTGCGGGGAGGCAAGAGGGGCTGGGGGAGCTCCGGCCTGGAAACCCCCAGGCTGCAGGGCCTAGGAGACAGCCCAAAAGGGGGTACTGGGGTTGCAGGGGGCAGCCCACAGGTAGGCAGAGGCAGCAGGCCAACCCCCCCTTGCTGGTGATGAGTGGCAATTGTACTGCAGTCTGCCCCAATTAATGGGGGTAAGTGGTGACTGGCAGAGGCCTAGACTGAGGCAAGGTGGGAATAGGGAGTGGGAGTTCCCTGGGGAGGGGAGAACCTGAGATCAGTGGGTGGTACTGCAGGGGTGCAGCATCCCAGGGAAGAGGGTACTGGGGTCCGGGAGGGACATGGGGCCAGTAGCAAGCGGGACATCGGCCTGCAGAGGGTGCTCCGGACGCTGGACAAGCTAATTCCCTGGACATACCAGCAAGAAGTGACGCAGGGTGAGTCGCCGTACGCTTACAGGGAGGTGCTGGATCTCATTGCAGTACGGGGAGAAGAATCTGTTATGGCAGAACTACATTCAAAAGAAAAGAAAAGAAACGCAAATATGTACGCCAAAATCTCCAGGGGCATGATGGAAAAAAATTGCATCAATGGGTGGCAGCCAGACAGCTGCAGAGTCTATTAAAGTCCATTCTTCCTCCCCTGCCATTATTCAAGACAAAGGACACAGGGAGTTTGAGAAACTAAATTCTACTTTATTCTTTTCAAACCAAGAAATAAAAGCTAAATTCCCCTCTCCCCCCACATGCAAGGCCAGCTTGGCAGGGTGCATTTCAGCCCCAGTTCAGCACATTGCTGCTCCAGCCACACACGTGCCCTCAAGAAAAAGGAACAAGTTAAAATGGGTAGAAAAACACTAACAATCCATGAGAGAGGCATTTGCCCTTCCTCCTCCTCTCAGCAATGGGGAGAGGATGACTCTGTGATGGGTTGCTATCACAGGGATCCCCTTAGGAGCTACCCACTGATGTGCCAAGACTACTCCTGTCCCTGTTTTCCTGCCCTGGTAGCTTATGATTTTAGAAATCCCGTCTGGTGTGAGTCAGAATTGCTCACCTGCCGCAACCCCAGACCCAGGACTGAGCCCTGACCCCTAACAGCTGTGGGCTTGCCTGGAAACAGGTTAAGAAGTGTTGCTGCCTATAGCACTCAGATGCTCAACTTGCAATGGGGTCTAAACCCTATATAAAACTGTTTTACCCTTGTCTGCCCTCTAGAACAATGACAGAGAGATATGCACAGCTGTTTACTCCCCTCACCCCCGCGGTACTAACGTACTCCAGGTTAATTAATAAGTAAAACAGTGATTTTCATGAGTACAGGAAGTAGGATTTAAGTGATTCCAAATAGTAACAGACAGAACAAAGTGAATTACCCAATAAAATAAAATAGAACACGCAAGTTTATGTCTAAGAAACTGAATATAAATAAAACCTCACCACCAGATGTTTCCGTGGGTGTCCTCTTGCAGACTAAATTCCCTTTTAGTCTGGGTCCAGCCATCACTCACCCCCCGACCCTGCAGTCACAGTCCACTGTTCATTTTCTTCAGGTATCCTTGGCGGGTAGAGAGGCTATTCCTTGAGCCAGCTGAAAACAAAATGGAGGGCTCTCCCAGGGGTCTGAATAGATTTTCCCTTCTGGGTGGAAACCCCTCCTTTTTCGCATGCAGAATCCAGTTACAAAATGGAAATTTGGAATCACATGGGCAAGTCACATGTCCATGCATGACTCAGGACTTGCAGGTAGCACCCATTACCCACATACTACCTTGAAGGTCCTCAGGTAGACTTCGTATGTGGATTGGAGCCTCCCAAGCTATTTTGACTGTTAAATGCTTTCTGATTGAGCAGTTTACTAGCACGTTCCTTTCCCAAGAAGTGACCAAATGTTCTTACTAAGGCTACTAAGGCTTTGGTTACACTGGCACTTTATAGCGCTATGAAGCCGCCAGGAGCACTATAACCTCCTACCCGTCCACACTGGCGAGGCACGTAGAGCGCTATAACCTCAGTTATAGCGCTACTGGTAATGCACCTCCGCACGGGGAATAAGGGCTGTAGCGCTCCCACTGTAGTGCTACGGCGAGAATGTGGACACCCATTGCACATTAATTGGCCTCCAGCCCATTCCATAATTTCCGTTCAAGCCACTCTGGTCATCACTTGCAAACTCTTTTGTCCTGTCCTCAGGTAACTATACATCAGACCCACCCTTTAATTTTCCAGGGAAATTTGAAAATCCTCTTCCTGTTTGCTCCAGCCAGGCGTGGAGTGCTCTTCAGGGAATCTTTGCAGGTGACCGTTTTGCTTTGCCATGATTCCACGTGCCATGCCTCCTCGCAATAGGTGATCCCCAGTGTGGAGCAATAGCGAGGTGCTTGACCTGATCAGTTGTTGGGGGGAAGAGGCTGTTCAATCTCAGCTGCGGTCTAGCCACAGGAATTATGATACCTATGGCCAGATTATCACGGGCCATGATGGAAAGAGGCCATGAGCGGGACACTCTGCAGTGCCGGGCAAAAGTCAAGGAGCTTAGGAATGCGTATCGCAAAGCCCGCGAGGCAAATGGCCGCTACGGGGCAGCCCCGGTGACTTGCAGATTTTATCAGGAGCTGCACGCCGATACTTGGTGGTGATCCTACGTGCACTCCATCGACCACCATGGACACTTCCCAGCCCACTAGTGAAGGGTCGGGGGAAGAGGAGGACGAAGAGGAGAAGGAGGAGGTGGCAGCGACCAGGGCACAGAGGAATCCCTGGACGCATGCAGCCAGGAGCTCTTCTCAAGCCAGGAGGAGGGCAGCCAGCCGCAGCGTCCAGCACTTGTGGAGGTCAGGGTAGCAGCGGATTGCAGAGGTAAGGCTGCTTTTCTATTGGGAAGGCAGGCAGCTTGGGGTGGAAAGGGATGCTTGCATGCTTGCCTACATGTGGAATAGTGCATTGATGTAGTCTATCACATCGCGGTAATCTTCATCAGTTATCTCTCCGAAGGTCTTAAGAGCGCTTGCAATGCGCAGGTTTCTCGGCAGAGCCAGCATGGCCCCCATCCCGGTCACGGTCACTAGTCCCCGCCCCTGTGCTACGAGGAGTGCGGGGAGCATTGCTGTTCAGAGGCAAGCTGCATATGGCCCTGGGCGGAAGCCGCATCTCATTAGAATGCCCTCCCTTTCTTCCTCGGTCACCTGCAGCAGCGAGATATCTTCCAGGACGAACACCTATGGAGAATGTTGGGACAGTGTTCAGAGTAGGGCTCCCGCCACTTCCCTGCACTGGCCATAGCACAGGAGGGCAGGGAAACAACAATTCCCCTGCATCTGGAGACGACTCACCATGGCAGGGGCTCTGTTGTTGTCTGTGTGCTCTCTGTGGGACAGGCAAACGGGGAATCCAGGGGAATCATCGGCCTGTCTGCTGTTTAAAAGGGTGCCTTTGTTAAATGTTTCATTTTCCCTGTGCCGGATCGACCTTGAGCCCTGTGCCATCGCTGTTATCACCAGCTGACAGGCTGAGGCGACTGAGGAAGAGGCCACGAAAGAGCAAAGAGGATCTAGTACAGCAAGTAATGCAACAGTCTTTAACTGAGAATCGAATTACACAGAAGTGGAGGGAAAACGAGAGCAAGTTGAGGGAGAAGGCGCAGCAGGAGAATGCGATTCGCTGGCGGGAAACCACCGATAAGCTGTTCTCATTACTGCAGGGCTGCAATTAGAGACTATGCAGTGGATTGCGGCCATTCAGGAGGAGAAGCACTGCGCTCGCCGGCCCCTTTATCAGTTGCCCCAAAACCCTTCCCCTTCTGGCCCTCTGTCCCCTCCCGGCCACTATCATCAGCTACCTGGTTATTACCACCCACAGCTGCCTCCAACCCCCCTGTCCTCACCGACCAACCCCCAAACTCAGGACCCTTATCCACTGCCCTCAACCCCTATTAACATGTCTTGTTGCCCTCCGCAAATGAGGTTCGGAGGACACAGCAACTTGGAGGGCACTGGAGAGCATGAGATCCGGACATGTTCCAATCTCTGACTGACCCCATCCCACCCCAATCGCACCTCCCCCCGCTTCCCCCACACATTCGTCAGAACCTTTTCTGTCAGCAACTGAAGTAGCTGTTCAATAAATGAATTGTCTTTTTAAAAATTGGGTTTCTTTATTCAGAGTACATAGATTATTAATGGCTACAGAAAACCAAAATGCCTTATCCTATGTAAAGAATGAGCCCTCCCTCAGCACATCCCATTAGAACTGGCTTTCAGCCTCAAAATGCTCCCACAAGGCATCCTTGATCCTTGCAGCCTCGCGCTGGGCCCCTCTAAGAGCCCTGCTCTCTGGATGTGCATATGTGGCCTCCAGGTGTTGAACCTCCAAGGACTATGCCTGAGTGAAACCTTCACCCTTCCGCTCACAAAGATTATGTAGGGGACAGCATGCGGAAATAACCGCGGAGATACTACCCTCAGCCAAGTTCAGCTTCCCACAAAGACAGCGCCAGCGGGCTTTGAGACGCCCAAAAGCACACTTCACAGTCATTCGACACCGGCTAAGCCTGTAGTTGAACCTTTCCTGGCTGCTGTCCAGGCTCCCTGTGTATGGTTTCATGAGCCAGGGCATTAAAGGGTAAGCAGGGTCACCAAGAATCACAATGGGCATTTCGACTTCCCCCACGGGGATCTTCTGGTCTGGAAAAAAGTCCCGGCTTGCATCTTCTTGAACAGGCTGGTGTTGTGGAAGATGCGTGTGTCATGCACCTTTCCAGACCAGCCTGCGTTAATGTCAGTAAAACGCCCACAAGCGCCTGGAGAACCATGGAGAAGTACCCCTTTCGCTTAATGTACTCGTCTGCTAAGTGGTTGGGCTCCAGAATAGGTATATGGGTCCCATCTATCGCCCCTCCACAGTTAGGGAAACCCATTTCTTCAAAGCCAGCCACGATGTCATGCACGTTACCAACAGTCACGATTCTTCATAGCAGGATGCGATTAATGGCCTGGCACACTTGCATCAACATGACTCCAATGGTTGACTTTCCCATCCCAAAGTGGTTGGCCACCGATCGGTAGCTGTCTGGGGTGGCCAGCTTCCAGATCGCAATAACCACCCACTTCTCCACCGGGAGGGCAGCTCTCAATCTCGTGTCCTTGCGCCGCAGGCCTGGGGCGAGTTCAGCACACAGTCCCATGAAAGTGGCTTTTCTCATGCGAAAGTTTTGCAGCCACTGCTCGTCGTCCCAGACTTGCATGACGATGCAATCCCACCAGTCAGTGCTCGTTTCCCGTGCCCAGAAGCGGCGTTCCATGGCCGTGAGCATGTCCGTTAATGAGACAAGAAGTTTTGTGTCAAACGCGTTAACCGCCTCGATGTCGTCTTCAGACCCATCACTGTCACCTTGCATGTCAAGGATTAACTCCACTGCACACCGAGATGTGCTGGCGACAGTCGTCAGCATGTTCCTCAGCAGTTTGAGATTCATTGCGGCGCTTGAAAATGAACGACGGAGTGCGCCTTGCTGAAACCGTTGAAAGATGGCATCTGAGGTGGAAGGAAACACAGGGATTGCTGGGATATGACGCGAAGCATCACGGGGAGTTGGAACAGGATGCAGAATGCCCTGCGACGCCCTCCTTCCCACAAGGCATTGCGCCAGCTCGGGAAGAGGTGCTCTGTGGGATACATGCCCTAATGCGCTGCTCTTAAGTGTCGCAAATGTGGCCATGCTATACCGGTGGTGCATCTAAGTGTGGACACGCGATATCGCTATACCTATTGCTGTATACGGGGACTGCTATAACCAAAAGCACTATAATCCTGTAAGTGACATTGCATCCGACGAAGTGGGTATTAGCCCACGAAAGCTTATGCTCTAATACTTTAGTTAGTCTTTAAGGTACCACAGGACTCTTTGACACTTCTGCAATTCCAGACTAACATGGCTACCCTTCTAATCCTGTAAGTGTAACCATGGCCTTAGAAATCAAGCACAGATACAGTCAACATTCATAACTTTGAACACACAAATGGTACATGCATGCAAACAGGATGAACATCACCAGTAGGTCATAATCTTTACATAGATATGTTACATGGCATATGTAGCAAATCCATATTCTAGTCATATCATACATGCATTTATAACCACCCTCCATAAAGGCTTCTGGGGAACACTGTAAGAATCCTAAAGCTCAAAAACATTGGAACTAATTTGCCCATTTCCTGCTGAGCAGGCTAAAGCTTCTTTACTGAGCAATGCTGCATTATTTGCCTGGGTTACTGACAAAACATTTAGCATCACTGTCACAAAAGAAAGAGGAAAAAAAAGACAAACAATCAAAAACTTCCTATGTACAAATGATCTGGATTTGGCTGGAAAAACTCCAGATGCCATTTAGCATAGATGGAGGCTGGGACTGAAACTTAACCTGTGCTTTGCGGTTCATCTGAATCCCCCCTTCAGGAATGTGACATTTTCTTCTCCAGCCCTCAAGGGCCTGACTGAGGATCAAAAAAATCAAAGTGTGATTCCTAAGCATGGTGGGCAAAGGACACTGGAAAATGACACATGTGAAGAGGGAGGGGTAGAATGGGAAAAGGAGAAACTCTCCATGGCTCGGGCAGAGGCTATTCTGTGAGAGAAGACGTGTGAGGTTGATGGGGGCAGGAGGGAATCCCCCGAACTCACCCCATCCCCCTAAAATAACACTTGTTAAAAAATACATTCTTTTATTATCCCTTCTCCAGCTCTTTTAGACTCTATTGAATCCTGGTGTATAAGGGAAACACAGCCCAAAAAAGTTAAATGCTTTTCAGCCTAACCTGGGGCAGTGTGAGGATGTTGGGGAATGAGACAATCTCACTGCAAAGGGGGCACTTAGTGACTCTAACAATCACTTTGCTAAGTGGGGATTGGAATTAATTGCTACGGGTCAGTCTGGACTAGAAAAAGGGATGGAAGAATAAAGGAGCCGCACTAGTTCATCCCAGCCACTTTTCCTGCCCTAGACAGATAATCGGAGACTAATATCACTCTCCACTGATTCCCTCTCTGAAAGGCGCAGATTTGTCTCTGGTCACCCCACAAGCTGCTGGCAGAGTTGAGAACAGAGCTTAGGTCTCCTGAGTCCCAAGCCAGTGCTCTATCCACTAGGCAATGCTGCTTCTCTCTCAGAGGCTGATGCTGCTGTAGAAGAGGTGGAAAATCCAGGTTTCGAAAAAAAGGCCCTGTGGGACTCAGTCTCTCCTAATGGCGCTGTCTGAATGCAGTGGGGGCAGGGAGAAGGGGCAGAGGGAGTGACAAGAAATAGCATCTGTCTACTCCTGTGCTCTCCCTCGCTTCTTATCCCACAATTCCTAAACACTTGATAGCCCATCACCCAGCTTCCCCGTTCTCCCAGCCCCAACCATTCAATCCCCAGTTTCCTCACCATAACCCATTGGCCTGGTCCCTTAACGACTGATCCCCCAGAGCCCAGCGCCCTGGGAGATTTGGGCATGGGAGGAGTTATCAGCCCCCAAAGACACTCCCCACACATGAATCAGCCCCAGGTAAGTGGGGGAGCACAGCTCAGGGGTTGGTGGAAGATGGGGGGTGGGGACAGGGGTCTAGAGTGAAGGTGGGGACTGGCCCAAGTATCCTTCCCCTTAGCTCCATGGCAGGGGGATCCCATCTGGGAGGGGAAGGGAGAGGGGGGAACTTCAGCCAGGCAGAGGGAGCGGCTGGAGGAGTTTCGTTCTCTCCCTTCCCACATCTGTGCCCCATCAGCTCAGCACCCAGGGCTGCAGCAGGGAGGAGGGGCTGATCGGGGCTTCTCCTCCTCTGCCTGGGGTTTGCTTAGACCAGGCAGAGCCAGAGGGTCACTGACCAGCTGATGCTCGGCTGCTGCTGGATCCTCACCCCAGCCATGGGCAGCTGGATCCTTGGGAGCCAAATGCCCCTGATGTGTGTGGGAACGAAGAAATGGGTTTGTCACCATGGCCGGCCCCAGTCAGGGCACTCAGAGTATTTCCCTGCTGTGTGGAGGAGTCTCTGAGGTTCAATATGGTGTTAGCTCCACTTGGACCATGTCTCACACTGAGAACATCTCAGAGGTTTGTTCCCTGTGTGGGTTTGCGGGTGCCTCATACTCCGGGAGAACCAAATGAAGCTTCCCCCACATTCAAGGTCTCTCTGTTGTGTGAGTCACTGAAGTGTAAAGTCAAATTGAATCTTTTCCTGAAGTTGCAATATTCCTAGGGTCTCTCGGCCTTGTGGATTCTCTCATGTTTGGTAAGCGCTGAGCTGTTATTGAAGCTTTTCCCACAGTCAAGACATTTATAAGGTTTCTCTCCTGTGTGGATTCTCCCATGTTTAGTAAGGCTTGAGTGTTGACTGAAAGTTTTCCCACACTCAAGGCATCCATAGGGTCTCTCTCCTGTGTGGGTTCGCAGATGTGTGATAAGCGTCGAGCTCTGACGAAAACTTTTCCCACACTCATTGCATTTAAAGGGTCTCTCTCCTGTGTGCACTCTCTGATGTACCATAAGTCTTGACTTGTTTATGAAGCTTTTCCCGCAGTCCAAGCATTTACAGAGCTTCTCTCCTGTGTGGAGTCTCTGATGACTAGTAAGTTTTATTCTCTCACTGAAACTTTTCCCACAGTCGAGGCATTTATAGGGTTTGTCGCTTCTGTGGACACTCTGATGTGCAGTAAGGTTTGAACGGCGACTGAATGTTTTCCCACACTCAAGGCATTGAAAGGGTCTCTCTCCAGTGTGCACTCTCTGGTGTATAATAAAGTATGACTTATGAATGAAGCTTTTCCCACAGTCAAGGCATTTATAGTGCATCTCTCTGATGTGGATTCTGCCATGATTAGTAAGGTTTGAGCGTTGACTGAAAGTTTTCCCACACTCAAGGCATTTAAAGGGTCTCTCTCCAGTGTGCACTCTCTGATGTATACTGAGTTGTGACTTATGAATGAAGCTTTTCCCACACTCGAGGCATTTAAAGGGTCTCTCTCCAGTGTGCACTCTCTGATGTACAATGAGTTGTGACTTCTGAACGAAGCTTTTCCCACAGTCTAAGCATTTATAGGGCTTCTCTTCTGTGTGGTTTCTCTGATGACTAGAAAGTTTTATTCTGTCATTGAAACTTTTCCCACAGTCAAGGCATTTATACGGTTTGTCGCTTCTGTGGATACTCTGATGTGTAGTAAGGTTTGAACGGCAACTGAAAGTTTTCCCACACTCAAGGCATTTAAAGGGTCTCTCTCCAGTGTGCACTCTCCGGTGTATAATAAAGTGTGACTTATGAATGAAGCTTTTCCCGCAGTCAAAGCAGTTATAGGGCTTCTCTCCTGTGTGGATTCTCTGATGACTAGTAAGTTTTATTCTATCAGTGAAACTTTTCCCACAGTCAAGGCATTTACAGAATTTGTCGCTTGTATGGGTTCTGTGATGCTTAATAAGGTCTGAGCGCCAAATGTAAGTTTTCCCACAGTTAAGGCATTTATAAGGTCTCTCTCCTGTGTGCACTCTCTGGTGTGCAATAAGCTTTGACTTATTTATGAAGCTTTTCCCACAATCCAAGCATTTATGGGGTTTCTCTCCTGTGTGGATTCTCTTGTGTGCAATAAGCCTTGACTTGTTTATGAAGCTTTTCCCGCAGTCAAAGCATTTATGGTGTTTCTCTCCTGTGTGGGTTTTCTGATGTATATTAAGGGTTGATTTCACAGTGAAAAATTTCCCACACTCAAGGCATTTATAGGGTCTTTCTCCAGTGTGGATTCTCTTATGTTTAGTAAGAGCTGAACTTTCCTTAAAATTTTTCCCACACTCAAGGCACCCATAGGGTCTCTCTCCTGTGTGTATTCGCTGATGTTTAATAAGTGCTGAGTTCTGATTAAAACTTTTCCCACAGTCACAGCATATAAAGGGTCTCTCTCCTGTGTGGGTTCGCAGATGTGTAATAAGCGTTGAGCTCTGACTAAAACTTTTCCCACAGTCACAGCATATAAAAGGTCTCTCTCCCGTGTGGGTTCGCAGATGTTTAATAAGCTGAGATTTCTGACTAAAACTTTTCCCACACTCACGGCATTCGAAGGGTCTCTCTCCTGTGTGCACTCTCTGATGTACCATATGTCTTGACTTGTTTATGTAGCTGTTCCTGCAGTCCAAGCATTTATGGGGACTCTCTCTTGTGTGGATTCTCTTACTACTCCTTTTTATTCTGCCATTGAAACTTTTCCCACAGTCGACGCATTCAAAGGGTTTTTCTCGAGTGTGCAGTCTCTGGTGTGTAATTAAGTGTGACTTCTCACTGAAGCTTTTCCCACAGTCGAAGCATTCATAGGGCTTCTCTCCTTCATGGGCTCGCCAATGTCTAAGAAAGTTTGCACTGAAACGGAAACTTTTCCCACAGTCAAGGCATCTGTAGAGCTGCTCTTCATTGTGACTTGTCTGCTGGTCTGTGATTTCCTTGGGATCCTTACATCCTCCGACATGTTCAGTGGATTCATCCGGTTTCTTCCCGGGATAGTTTCCCTGCTGCATCTCTGATCTCTCTTCATCTCCCCAGTCATTCCCCTGGTCTAAGCCCTGGGAAAAATTCCCTTCAGCTCTTTTCAAGAACCTCTCCTGTGGTTCCACTTGCTCAGCAACTTCTTGTTCCTGATTCTCCTCCTCGTTCTCACTCACTGTCCTATCACCTGCTGGGAGGGAATCCAGACAAGAGTCACTGCCTGTGCGGGGGAGAAAGGACAGAAAGAGGAATAGCAAAGAGAAAAAATGCAACATAGTGACTGGTGGGCAGATGGAGACACTGGATTCTTCCTCCACATCCCACCCAAACACTCCCAGCATAGTAAAGTCAGGGAGGAAATTCCCCACAGCTAACAGGATGGGTGGAAGCCATGACTGCTACTTCCCTTGATGCTATAACATCTGCTGACCGCAGCCCTGACCTGGGTCAGATGGGGCAGAAATGGGGGCTCTCACTCACAGCACATTTTGGGAGTCCCAACTTTTTCCTTCACTCGCCAGATGGTTTTGTCTGTTTCCCTGACTCCTCACCTGTGCAGGTGCCTTTCGGACTCCCCATTTCCTCAGAGGCCTGGTGATCCAGGACCCACGGCTCTTCCTCTCGTTCCAGCCGGGCGATCAGGTCAGGTTTGGGAACAGGGAATCCTGCAGAGGGAGTGAAATCAGGGAAGATTGGGGCACATGGAGCATCAGTACATTGTTTGTCACAAGGAACATTCCTTGAGATTAACCTGACCCTACCTGGGACTGTGGGAACTCAGACTCCTTGGGAACAGCAGAGATCTGGGGGTCGGGGGGTCTTTTTACCCCCTCACTGGGAGCTCCCAGGGTAGATGTGCTCTAGGGGATTTGGTGACACACACACAGAGCTCAGGGGTTGAACTCCTGCCTATTTCCAAGCCTGCAGAACCCAGAGCGCTCCCCACAGATGGAGCAAGGTGAACGATGTGTGAAGGAGAAATAATACAGGCAAGACAATACCCTGCTTCTGACCCCTGTACAGCTGGAGAGATGGGGAGGAATTAGATGGTCCATTTCTGACTCCAGCTCCACCCTAAGTCCACCCCTTTCATGAGGCCCTGCCCCGTCTATTTCCACCCCTTCCTCTCCACCATTTCAACCCCCTCCCAAAAGTCCCCACCTCAACTCCACCCTCTCCCTGCCCCTATTCTAATTCCTTCCCCAAATTCCTGCTCCGGCACTGTCTCCTCTCCTGTGTGCACCATGTTCCTGCTCCTCCCCACCCCTATCCCACAGCATGCAAACAGCTGTTTGGCATCGGCCGTGTGGGAAATCCTGGGAGATAGGCAGATGAGCGGTGATGCGGCACACTCGGGGGAGAGGAGAAGGTAGGGCAGGGAAGCTTGGCTGCCGTAAAGTGCAGACCATCCACTCATTTTTCCTTGTGGGTGCTCCCAGGCTGGAAGTTTGCACCTATGCGCTCTGGAGCTGTGGACTATGTGACCCTCCTCCTCCAATCTAACTGACCAGGGAACAACCTGACCAGATTCAGACACACAGACCCAACAGTGTCCAACAGCTGAGGCCACAGGAATCCCTTACCCAGCGAGGTCACCGTCTCGTAGTTCTCCTGCATGACATTCCTGTAGAGGACTCTCTGAGCGGGGTCCAGAAGAGCCCCCTGCCCCACAGTGAAATACACAGCCACCTCCTCGAAGGTCACCGGCATCTGAAACAACAAGAGTCCCCCACTCAGCACCTGATGCCCCAGACACAGTCCCATTAGTCAATTGGTAGGAGGCCCAGAGAAGCAGAATCCCATCCCCACCCTGCTCCGAGTAGCCAGGAGGCTTCAGTTGGTGGGAAGAAGGTGAGAGCTCCTTGTCCCCCCAGAACACGGAGCAGGGCAGGGTCTTCTCATTTCCCACATGCCTGCCAGCCACAGGCTGATCCGGGAAGCAGAGCTCTGAGCCAGGGACAGGGACAGGAATCCCGACAGCTTCCCCTCGGATTTCACAGCAGCCTCTGGCCAGTGGGGTCAGGCTCCAACACTGGGAGTCTGGTCAGTTTTCCCAGCCCTGCCCAAGCAGGGGTTTCCTGGTTCAGAAATGGGGGAATGTCTCCACACACCCCAACCAATGGGCCTGTTCAGAAAATCAGGCTCCAAGTTAAATGTGTCCCAGCGAGTTTATTACACCCTGTCTCCTCCCGGCTTCACCTCGTGTGCTTCCTCCCCCTCTCCAACAACCCCCCAGCAGCTCCCTGAAAATCCCCTACCTGAGCTGGCTCCATCACAGCCGTTTCCCTTCCCCGTCCCCTGGAAGATGGGACGATCTGGAGCGAAATGTGGAAGTGATTCCTCAGCCTGTGGGGGCCAGAGGGGCGATGGGGGAGGTTACTGAAGTGGCCTGAGTCAATTTCACACCCTGATTGCCTCCAGGCTCCCTCCCTGCAGACAGACCCTTTGGGCTCTGCCATGCTGGGAAAACCCTCAGTCACTTTATTACAACACAGACCAGGCCCCACTTACCAGCACTGAACCCCCTGAGATCTCATCAACCACCCGCAACAAGAGTCTCTGAGAGAGAAAAGGAGCAGAATCACAGAATATCAGGGTTGGAAGGGACCTCGGGAGATCATCTAGAGTAGACCAACCCCCTGCTCAAAGGAGGACCAATCCCCAGCTAAAGCATCCAACAGACTTTTGCCCTGTATCCCTAAATGGCCCCCTCAAAGCCTGAACTCACAACCCTGGGTTTAGCAGGCCAATGCTGAAACCACTATCCCTCCCCACATTCAAAGGGGCCACTTTGGGGGATCCCACCGACATTGGCCCCGAAGGCAGCGTGGGTGCTGGGCAGAGGCAGGACCTGGCTTTTCCTCTGTCAGCTCCTGCCCTTGTTCCCAGGAAAGTCAGTCTGCCCTGGGAGCGCAGGGGATGGATCCAGGAAGGACTGGGAACCTCCCTCCCCACTTTTTGCTCCTGTCGCCCCTTTCGGTCTCACCCCTCCTGCTTCCTGTCTCCTTTCCTCACCCCTCAGCCTGGGAGAACTGGGGAGTGTCCCGTTCCCAGGAGCGTTTTCTCTCCAGTGTGAACCTGGTTGTGGCACTCAGGGCAGCAGCTCTGGGACCCGCAGACACAGGGGAGCCCCTCCCCCTCTGGTACAAACTCACCAGCTTGTCCCTGCTCAGGCTGGGACCCATATCACAATGCAGGAGGCAGCATCACCTGACCCAGAAACTCAATTAACTCCCGAGTGCTAATCTCCTGGGAAAGGCTCCCTTAGAGTCATGGATATTTTTACTAAAACTCATGGACAGGTCACAAGTAGTAAACAAAACTTCATAGGCCGGGATTAACTCTTGGGAGTGCCACGGGTGCTCACGGGGTCATGGGTGCTGGGGGAGATGCTGGTGCTCAGGGGGTGGCCCCAGGTGCTCCGTGAGTGCTTGGGGGGGTGATCTATGGGGCGCTGTGGGTACTCAGGTGAGAGTAGCCCAGGACCCTGCTGGTGCTGGGGGGGTGGGGTTAGAATATCATAGAATCATGGAATATCAAGGTTGGAAGGGACCTCAGGAGGCCGTCTACTCCAAATCCCTGCTCAAAGCAGGACCAATCCCCAACTAAATCATCCCAGCCAGGGCTTTCTCAAGCCTCACCTTAAAAACCTCTAAGGAAGGAGATTCCACCATCTCCCTAGGTAACGCATTCCAGTGCTTCACCACCCTCCGAGTGAAAAAGTTTTTCCTAATATCCAAACTAAACCTCCCCTCCACCCCTGCAACCTGAGAGCATTACTTCTTGTTCTGTCATCTGGTACCGCTGAGAACAGCCTAGATCCATCCTCTTTAGAATCCCCTTTCAGGTAGCTGAAAGCAGCTATCAAATCCCCCTCAGTCTTCTCTTCCACAGACTAAATAATCCCAGTTCCCTCAGCCTCTCTTCATAAGTCATGTGCTCCAGGCTCATAATAATTTTTGTTGCTCTCTGCTGGACTCTTCCCAATTCTTCTACATCCTTCTTGGAGAGTGGGGCCCAAAATTGGACCCACAATTCCAGGTGAGGCCTCACTAATTCCGAATAGAGGGGAATGATCACCTCCTTCAATCTGCTGGCAATGCTCCTATTTATACAGCCCAAAATATCATTAGTCTTCTTGGCAACAAGGACACACCATTGATTCATATCCAGCTTCTCATCCACTATAACCCCTAGGTCCTTTTCTGCAGAACTGCTGCCTAGACACTCAGTCCCTAGTCTGTAGCAGTGCATGGGATTCTCTCGTCCTAAGTGCAGGATGCTGTACTTGTCCGTGTTGAACCGCCTCAGATTTCTTTTGGCCCAGTCCTCTAATTTGTCTAGGTCCCTCTGTATCTGATCCCTACCCTCCAGCGTATCTACCACTCCTCCTAGTTTAGTGTCATCTGCAAACTTGCTGAGGGTACAGTCCACACCATCCTGCAGATCATTAATGGAAGATATTGAACAAAACTGGCCCCAGGACCAACCCTTGGGGTACTCTCTTTGATACCGGCTGCCAACTAGACATGAAGCCATCGATCATACCCGTTGAGCCTGACGATCTATCCAGCTTTCTATCCACCTTACAGTCCCTTCATCCAGCCCACACTTCTTTAACTTGCCGGCAAGAATACTGGCAGGGCTCGCAGGCTCCCTAAACTGCTCCCTACCCAGCTTCTCAGAAGCGGCGACATGTCCCTCCTGAAGCTCCTAGCTTCTGTGTCCTCCATGACAAACTCGCAGCCTTAATCATGAGCAGACAAAGCCCTCCTCTGCCTTAGCAATAACCAGCCCCACAACCCCCCTTATGAGGACAGATCAGCAGCTGCAGATTCCACTTGCCCACCTGGACTCACACCAGAACAGAACCAGAGAACCAAGTT
>ML677436.1:57920-77492 GCA_007922305.1 Dermatemys mawii
CCCCCGGCCGCTCCTGGGTCCTAGCGAGGAACCCGGCGCTGCAACCTCCTGCCCCAGACCCTCCCCTTGGGGGCCCAACTCCCCTGGGCTCGGGCAGCTTCTCCGTGCGCTTTGTAGGAATCCACCTGCCTAGAAGCCGCGGGATTGGGGGTGGGGAGGAAGGAGCCGGGCGGACCCCGGGGTGGGGGATCAAGGGGGGTTCCTAGGGAGACTCAGGTGGTTCCAGACAATCCAGGGGTGACGGAGCCGGGGACACTCTGTGTGTGAGTCGCTCTGGGCACAGACGGGCCCAGGGAGCGGCGGGGCAGGGTGGCTTTCCCGCCCCCACAGGGGGCCCGGTGAAAGTTTTTTTTTCCCCCCCCGGCAAAACTTCCCCCTTTGCCCCCCCCCCCTTCACATCTGTACATTGAGGGGCAAATCCCAACAAGACTTCATAGACCCCAGGGGCCAGCCGTGCCCAGGGGCTGCTCCCCAGACCAGGTTTCCCCCTCCCTGCCCCCTGAACTCCCCTGGAGGATACACCGCCCCCCCCCCCTGCGAGGCCTCCCCACCCCAGCCTGGCGGCCCCCCACCCTGAGCCACGTAAGCAGCTCATCAGGGAGGAGCCACCTTCTGGAGGCACCAGAGAGCCAGAGCGTGGAGCTCCAGCCATGGAGGAGCTGGCCTGGCTTCTGGAGTTGGAGAGGGGCAGAGCTCCCAGGGGGTCCTGCAAAGGATGCATGCAGGCACCGGCCCCCATGCGCTCAGCGGCTCCCCCCTCACCGCGCTCGGACTCCGTGGCTTCCGGGCGTGTGAGCCGCCATCCCTCCTGGGGCAGGCTCAGGGCCCTGCGTCCCAGCTGCGGCTCACGCACCCAGGAGCTGCAGAGCCCGAGTGCAGCGAGGCAGGAGTTGGGGGGCACACAGGGGCCGCCGCCCACATACACTGCAGCCTGAAGGAGCCCCCCGGCGGGGATTCCAGGCTGCAGCCTGGGCAGAAGGGGCGCGGGATGCGGCTGCTCCCTGCTAGCAGCACCGCTGCCTTTGTAGGGCTGCTACCCACTCCCGTGCTGGCTCCTCCATGGCTGGGGCTCGCTCTGAGTCAGGCAAGGTGAGTAGAGCTAAAATCGACATCGCAGTTCCGGATTAGAGGTACTGTAGATGCAATTCAATGTTATTGGCCTCCAGGACCTATCCCAGAATGCTCCATTGTGACCCTTCTGGACAACACTTTCAACTCAGAGGCACTAGCCAGGTAGGCAGGAAAATCCCCGGGAACTTTTGAATTTCATTTCCTGTTTGGCCAGCGTGGCGAGCTCACCAGCACAGGAGATCACGCAGTCCCAGATTCGCAAATGAGCTCCAGCTCGGGAGGTACTAGATCTCATTGCAGTACAGGGAGAAGAATCTGTTATGGCAGAACTATGTTCAAAAAAGAACCCGCAAATACGTACATCAAAATCTCCAGGGGCATGACAGAAAAAAGCTGCGTCAATGGGTGGCAGCCAGACAGCCGCAGAGTCCCTTAAAGACCATTCTCCCTCCCCCGCCATTATTCAAGACAAAAGACACTGGGAGTTTGAGAAACTAAATTCTACTTTATTCTTTTCAAACCAAGAAATAAAAGATAAATCCCCACCTCCCACCATGCAAGACCCAGATGGGCACGGTGCATTTCAGCCCCAGTTCAGCACATTGCTGCTCCAGCCACACACATGCCCCAGAGAAAGAGGAACAAGGTAAAGCAGATAGAAAAGCACTAACATGCTTTTCTAACTAACTTCTAACTTTTTCTAACTAAGTAACATGACAGAGGCATTTGCCCTTCTTCCTCCTCTCAGCAACATGGAGAGGACAACCCCGCTCCACATAAGTCCTCTTGGGGCTTCATTTGTAGCCCTTCAGAGATCAAGGACAACTTTACCCAGCACTTGTAGGACATTTCCTCTCTCTCTGGGATGTGTGCAGTGAGTTCACAGTTCTCAGACTCAGCTCTCTGGCTCGCAAAAGCAAACAGCACCCTTTCAAGGCGCTGGCCACCCTCTCCCCATCCTGCCTCTATCGTACATCTCTGCAGGGATCAGGCAATAACTTCCTTCCCTAGTTCAGTCTCTGACTCTCAGAGTACCTATCCAGCACTCACCCTCCTTGTTTTGCTAATAGATACTGGACACTTCCATTGTTCAAAGAAGCAGCAAATCTGATATGAAAAGAACATGAGTAAGGACTATTTTGGCAAATTATCATTTGTCTTTTGAAGTCCCCAGTAAATCTGAGCTATATCCAGTCAAGCTAATGTAATATCAAAATACATGACAGAACAGCCTTCATCAGAAAGAGAAAAACCCACACTCCTCGGTGGGCTACAAACCGCTTTCCGGTTCATGAAGTGAAATCCCAGAAAATCCTAAAACTCAGAAACTTTGGAACAAATTTGCCCATTTTCTGCTGACCAGGCTAAAGCTGCTTCACTCAGCACTGCCACATTATTTGGCTGGATTAGTGACAAAACTTTTAGCACCATCATCATAAAAGAAAGGAAAAATGACAAACAATCAACAACTTCCTATCTACAGATGATCTGGATTTGGCTGAAGAAACTCCAGATGCCACTTTACCAATAGATGGAGGCTGGGATTGAAGCTCAAATTGTGCTTTGGGGTTCATCGGAATCCCCCCTTCAGGAATGTGACATTTTCTTCTCCAGCCCCCAGGGGCCTGACTGAGGATCAAAGAAATCGAAGTGTGAATCCTAAGCATTGTGGGCAAAGGACACTGTGGTAAATGACACGTGATGGTGGAAGAGTAGAATGGGAAAAGGAGAAACTCTCCACAACTTGAGCAGAGGCTGCTCTATGAGAGAAGACGTGTGTGATGTTTATGGAGGCAGGAGGGAATCCCGTGGACTCATCCTGTCCCACTCCAATAACACAGAATTTAAAACATCACATTCTTTTATTATCCCTGCTCCAGCTCTTTTAGATTCTATTGAATCCTGGTGTATAAGGGAGAAACAGCACAAATCAATTAAATGCTTTTCAGCCTAACCTGGAGCAGTGTGAGGATGTCGGGGAAGAGACAATCTCACTGCAAAGGGGGCACTTAGTGACTCTAACAATCACTTTGCTAAGGGGGGAATTGGAATGAATTGCCACGGGTCAGTCTCTAGATTAGAAAAAGGGGCAGAGGAACAAAGGAGACACACTAGCTAATCCCAACCACTTTTCCTGGTCTAGACAGAAACTCAGAGGCTGATATCATCATTCCCAATTGATTCCCACACTGTAAGGCAGAGATTTCTCTATGGTCACCCCACAAGCTGCTGGCAGAGTTGGGAACAGAGCTTAGGTCTCCTGAGTCCCAGGCCAGTGCTCTATCCACTAGGTAATGCTGCCTCTCTCTCAGAGGCTGATGCAGCTGTATTAGAGGTGGGAAATCCAGGCTTCCAATAAAAGGCCCTGTGAGCCTCAGCCTCTCCTAATGGTGCTGTCTGAATGCAGCGGGGACAGGGAGAAGGGGCAGAGGGGGGGAGTGAGGAGAGGCAGCATCTCTTTACTCCCATGCTCTCCCTCGTCTATTATCCCATCATCCCCAAACACTCGATAGCCCCAGCACCCAGCTCCCCCTGCTTCCCAGCTCCTCCAGCCCCAACCATTCAATCCTGTTTCCTCCACCCAACCCATCGCCCTGGTCTCTTAACAACTGATACCCCAGAGCCCAACTCCCTGAGGGATTCAGGGAGGGGAGGAGGTACCAGCCCCCAGGGACACTCTCCTTGCAGCGAACAGCTCCAGGTAAGTGGGGGAGCCCAGCCGATGGGCTGGTGGAAGATGGGGGATGGGGACAGGTGTCTAGAGTGAAGGTGGGGACCGGGCCCAAGTGTGCTTCTCCTCCTCTCCATGGCAGAGGGATCCCGGCTGGGAGGGGAAGGGAGAGGGGAGAACTTCAGCCAGGCAGAGGAAGTGGCTGAAGGAGTTTCTCTCTCTCCCGTCCCCCACCTGTGGCCCATCAGCTCAGCACCCAGGGTTGCAGCAGGGAGGAGGGGCTGATGGGGGCTTCTCCTCCTCTGCCCGGGGTCTGCTTAGACCAGGCAGAGCCAGAGGGTCACTGACCAGCTGATGCCCAGCTGCTGCTGGATCCTCACGCCCCTGATGTGTGTGGGAATGAGGAAATGGGTTTGTCACCATGGCTGGTCCCAGTCTGGGCACTCAGACAATTTCCCTGCTGTGTGGAGGAGTCTCTGATATCCAACATGGTGTTAGCTCCATTTGGAGCATTTTCTGCACTGAGAACATCTCAGAGGTTTCTTCCCTCTGCGGATTTGCAGATGCCTGATACTCCAGAAGCACCAAATGAAGCTTCCTCCACATTCAAGATCTCTCTGTTGTGTGGGTCACTGAAGTGTGAAGTCAAATTGAATCTTTTCCTGCAGTCAAGCCTTTCCTAGGGTGTCTCACTCTTGTGGCTTATCTGATGTTTGTTAAGCTCTGAGCTCCTCCTGAAGCTTTTCCCACAGTCAAGACATTTATAAGTTCTCTCTCCTGTGTGGATTCTCCTATGTTTACTAAGATATGAGCGCTGACTGAAAGTTTTCCCACAGTGCAAGCATTTATGAGATTTCTCTTCTGAGTGGGTTTTCCGATGCATATTAAGGCCTGATTTGAAACTGAAACTTTTCCCACACTCAGGGCATTGGTAGGGTCTCTCTCCTGTGTGCGTTCTCCCATGTTGAGTAAGATGTGAGCGCTGACTGAAAGTTTTCCCACACTTAAGGCATTTATAGGGTCTTTCTCCTGTGTGGATTCTCCTATGTTTAGTAAGAGCTGAACTTGCGATAAAACCTTTCCCACAGTCGAGGCATTTATAGGGTCTTTCTCCCGTGTGGATTCGCCCATGTTTAATAAGCGATGAACTTTGCATAAATCTTTTCCCACACTCAAGGCATCCATAGGAGCTCTCTCTTGTGTGGGTTCTTTGATGTCTAGTAAGCTTTGAGCTCTCACTAAAACTTTTCCCACACTCAACGCATTTAAAGGGTCTCTCTCCTGTGTGCACTCTCTGATGTAGAATAAGTTGTGACTTCTGAATGAAGCTTTTCCCACAGTCCAAACATTTATGGGGTTTCTCTCCTGTGTGGATTGCCTGATGTCTAAAAAGGTTTGTTCTGTCAACTAAACTTTTCCCACAGTCGAGGCAGTTATACGGTTTGTCACCTCTGTGTGTTCTCTGATGCTTATTAAGGTGTGAGAGACGAATGAAATTTTTCCCACACTCAAGACATTTATATGGTCTTTCTCCCGTGTGAATTCTCTTATGTTTAGTAAGCGATGAACTTTCCATAAAACCTTTCCCACACTCTAGGCATTTATAGGGTCTTTCTCCTGTGTGGATTCTCCTATGTTTAATAAGGGATGAACGTGCCATAAAACTTTTTCCACACTCAAGGCATTTATAGGGTCTCTCCCCTTTGTGAATTCTCCTATGTTGAATAAGAGATGAACTTCGCATAAAACTTTTCCCACACTCAAGGCATTTATAAGGTCTCTCTCCTGTGTGGGTTCGTTGATGTGTAGTAAGCTGTGATTTCTGAATAAAACTTTTCCCACACTCACAGCAAATAAAGGGTCTCTCTCCTGTGTGTACTCTCTGGTGTATAACAAATTGTGACTTCTGAATGAAGTTTTTCCCACAGTCCAAGCATTTATGGGGTCTCTCTCCTGTGTGGATTGCCTGATGTCTAGTAAGTTTTGTTCTGTCAGCAAAACTTTTCCCACAGTTGAGGCATTTATAAGGTTTGTCACCTGTGTGGACTCTCTGATGCTTAATAAGGTGTGAGCAGCAAATGAAATTTTTCCCACACTCAAGGCATTTATATGGTCTCTCTCCTGTGTGGATTCTCCTATGTTTAATAAGGTCTGAGCTGTGACCGAAAGTTTTCCCACAGTCCAAGCATTTATACGGTTTCTCCCCCGTGTGGATTCTCTCATGTCTAATAAGGGCCGATCGGACATTGAAAACTTTTGCGCACTCAAGGCATTTATACGGTTTCTTTCCCATGTGCAGTCTTTTCTGTATAATAAGAAATGACTTCTTACTGAAGCTTTTCCCACAGTCTAAGCATTTATAGGACTTCCCTCCTGTGTGGTTTCTCCACTGTGTAATGAGGTTTCCACTGAAATGGAATCTTTTCCAACAGTCAAGGCATTTGTAGGGTTTCTCTTCAATGTGACTTGTCTGCTGGACTGTGGTTTCTTTGGGATCCTTGCATCCTCCAACATGTTCAGTGAATTCATCTGGTTTGTTCTTGAGATAGTTTCCAGGCTGCATCTCTGATCTGTGTCCATCTCCCCAGGCACTTCCCTGTTCCAAGCCCTGGGAAAAATTCCCTTCAGCTCTTCTGAAAAACCTCTCCTGTAGTTTCTCTTTCCCAGGACCTGCCTGCTGCTGATTCTCCTCCTTGTTCTCACTCAGTGTCCTATCACGTGCTGGGAGAGAGAGAATCCAGACAGGAGTCACTGCCTGTGCTGGGGAGAAAGGACCGAAAAGGGAATAGCAAAAAGGGAAAACACAACACAGCAACTGTTGAGGAGATGGAGACATTGGATTCTGCTTCCACATCCCACCCAAACACTCCCAGGGAAGTAAAGTCAGGGAGGAAATTCCCAACAGCTAACAGGATGAGCAGAAAGCCGGGACTGATATTTGCATTCATACTACAACACCTGCTGACTGTAGCCCTGACCTGGGTGAGATGGGGCAGAACTGGGAGCTTTCGCCCACAGCACATTTTGGAAGTCCTAGTTTTTCCTTCACTTGCTGGATTTTTCTGTCTCATTTTCCCTGACTCCTCACCTGTGCAAGAGCCTCTCGGGCTCTCCCTTAACTCGTTGTCCTGGAGATCTGGGACCCATGGCTCTTCCTCTCGTTCCAGCCGGGTGATCAGATCAGGTTTGGGAATTGGAAATCCTGCTTAGGGGATAAACATAACAACGGCCAAACTGGGTTACACCAAAGGTCCTTCTAGCCCAATATCCTGTCTGCTGACAGTGACCAATACCAGGTGCCCCAGAGGGAATGAACAGAACCGGTGATCATCCAGTGATCCATGCCCTGTTGCCCATTCCCAGCTTCTAGGAATAGGAGGCTCGAGACACCATCCCTGCCCATCCTGGCTACTAGTCAGTGATGGACCTGTCTTCCATGAATTTATCTAGTTCCTTTTTGAACCCTGTTATAGTCTTGACCTGCACAACATCCTCTGGCAAGGAGTTCCACAGGGTGACTGTGTGTTGTGTGAAGAAATCCTTCCTTTTGTTTGTTTTAAACCTGCTGCCTTTTAATTGCATTTGGTAAATCAGGCAAGGTCAGGGCACATGGAGTCTCGGTAGAGTATTTTTCACAAGGAACATTCCCTGAGTTTATCCTGCTCCTACATGGGATTGTTATAGCTCAGACCCCTTGGGAGCAGACAACATCAGGAGGAGGGGGAGTGGGAGGAGGACACACACACAGCTCGAGTGTTAAACTCCTGCCTATTTCCTAAGATGCAGAACCTAGAGCCCACCCCACGGATGGAGCTAGTCCCAGGAAGGAAGGTGAACTGTGTGTGAAGGAGAAATAACACAGACAGGACATTACCCTGCATCCAGCCACTTGAAAGTTGGAGAGATGGGGATGAATGAACATGTCCATTAGGTTTCTGACTAGGGTGACCAGACAGCAAATGTGAAAAATCGAGATGGGGGTTGGGGGTAATAGGAGGCTATATAAAAAAAGACCCCAAAATCAGGACTGTCCCTATAAAATCGGGACATCTGATCACCCTATTTCTGACTCTTCTGTTGCCTTGAGTGGGGTGTGAAGATGAAAGTGTCTCTCACACTGGAGCTGGGGACTATGTGACCCTACCCGCCAATCCAGCTGACCAGGGAAGACTCTGGCCAGGGTTAGACCCGCAGGCCCCACCGCTTCCAATAGCTGAGGCCACAGGAATCCCTTACCCAGCGAGGTCACCGTCTCGTAGTTCTCCTGCATGACGTCCCTGTACAGGGCTCTCTGAGCGGGGTCCAGCAGAGCCCCCTGCCCCTGGGTGAAATACACAGCCACCTCCTCGAAGGTCACCGGCATCTGGAACAACAAGAGTCCCCCGCTCAGCACCTGCTGCCCCAACCACAATCCCACTAGTCACGGGGGAGGAGGCCCAGAAAAGCAGAATCCAACCCCCACCCTGCTCAGAGCAGCCAGGAGGCTTCAGGGGATGGGGGAAGGTGAGAGCTCCTTGTCCCCCAGCACACGGAGCAGGGCAGGATCTTCTCATTTCCCACTCGCCTGCCAGCCACAGACTGATCTGGGCAGCAGAGCTCTGAGCCGGGGACAGGGACAGGAATCCCAGCAGCTTCCCCTCGGATTTCACAGCAGCCTCAGGCCAGTGGGGTCAGGCTCCAGCACTGGGAGTCTGCTCAGTTTTCCCAGCCCTGCCTGGGGTGGGATTTTTCCTGGTTCAGAAATGGGGGAACGTTTCCCCCTGCCCCATACCCCCATCAGTGGAACTGTTTAGAAAATCAGGCTTCAAATTTAACTTATCCCAGGAGGTTTATCACACCCTGTCCCCTCCCTGCCTCACCCTGTGTATTTCCTGCCCCTCCCGCTCCACAACAAACCCCCTGCAGCTCCCTCAAAATCCCCTATCTGAGCTGGCTCCATCCCGACCATTTCCCGTCCCTGTCCCCTGGAAGACGGGACGATCTGGAGCGAAACGTGGATGTGATTCCTCAGCCTGTGGGGGCGAGAGGGACGATGCGGGAGGTCACAGAAGGGGCTTGAGCCCATGTTACATCCCGATTCCGCCCCAGGCTCCCTCCCTGCAGACCTGTAGGGGGGTTAATGAAGGTCTGTCCCCGGCACAGCCCCACTGGGGAGCAGCCGTTTCCCACTCTGGGCTCTCAGGGGAGGAGGCAGCGTCTGACCCAGGGAGCTCAACTCAAGGGCTCTGACATCAGGGGCAGAGAGAGACTCGCACCCGCCTCCTCCTCTCCCTGGGCCAGAATCGGAGCCCTCTGGTGTCAGCGGCTAATGACTGAACCTCCCTGTCCTGCCCCTGCAGCCCCCAGGGCCAGGCAGGCAGAGACTGATCCCATCGGCCCATCCGCACTCACCCCCTGCCAGAGCCAGCAGTGACTCCGGTCTGACTCCGGTGGGGCTGAGATCTGAATCCTGCCCGGAAATCAGACCAGGGCCCTGGGCAGCCCCCAACACTGAGAAGACAGACCCCAAAATCAGGAGTGTGTCTGGAAATAATACATTGGGAGTGTGTGTCTGTCTGTCTCACCCTCTCTTGCCCCATGGGCTGGGGGGAGCTGTCCTTGTATCTCTCCCTCTCATTCTCCCCGACCCCTGCCCTGTTTCTCCTCCTTCCCCAGCCAGTCTGCTCTTGCTCCCCAAAACTTCCCACCCAACAACCCACCCCTTCCTTTGCAGTGTCCCCCCCACTCAGAGCTTCCCTCTATAGCAGCCCTGTTCCCATCCACCCCATAAGTCTCCCCTGATTCTCCTGCATTGCCCCATCCCATCCATTCAGCGCATCCCCTGCCCCCATCCCATCCAGTCCTGCCATATGCATCCCACTCCGGCCCCTCATACATCCCTCTTCCTCCCTTAATCCCTTATCTACACCCCCCAACCTGCTTCAGCCCCATTCTGGTGGAGCGCGAGAAACTGCTCTCGGGAGGAATTTGCTACTTGGGGTGCACCCAGCATGTGCAAACTGAGCATGCTCAGTAACATCTGCTGAAGCCACTGCTCTTACCGGGCATAAGATCCTGTAGACAGCTTTTTACAGGGATTAAACAGAGACAAAGGAGAAAAATCAGACCCGGGGGTGGCCAGGATATGAGCAAGGGGCGAAAAACTGACTGATGGGGGGGTCAAGCCATTGAGGGCAAGGTTTAGACAGGGGCTGAAGGGCAAAATCCTGGGTTAAGCCCAGGGGTGAGGCACGGCCATAGGGCAAAACCCCAGCACAGGTTGGGACAGAGGGGGGACAGTTAACCCAGGGGACTGAGACCCCACCAGTGTTTGCGAGCAGGGGCTTTTTTATTTCCCCCTCCCCCTAGACAGCACCTCTCAGCATGGGCTTCCCAGGGCTGGGTTCTTAAAGGCACAGGCACCCCAATGTCTAGTCCCTGTCCGATGTAACCTACAGGGGTTTGATTCAGTTGCAACCTGTGACAGCGGTACCCGGAGCAGCGGGGCTAACGGTGAGAGGTAGCAAATTAGGATTAGTCAACAAACAAGGACCGTACCCATCAGTAACTGCTACTGGTAGCAAATTACGTCGCTCTCCCCCCATATCCCCACCCCAGCTTCCCTCTATTCCAGCCTCCTTCCCCTCAACCCCATAATTCCCGCCTCCCCCCCTGCAACCTGATACCCCTGCATCGCCCCATACGACCCGGCCCCACAGCCCCGCCCCTCTTATCCTCCTCCCCCTGCAGCCCGGGGGGGACGGGGGGGGGCGGGTCTCTCTCACCTTCCCTCCGAGCGGGACCCCCGGGGCAGGAGCCGGGCCGGGCAGGGGGCCCTGGCCGGGCTGGGGGCTCTGCCCGGGGAGAGGCTCCTGGGGAGCAGCGGGAAGGGCCCCGCTGGAGATTCCCCTCTCCCGGCTGCAGCCCGGGCTCCGGGCTCCCCGCCCCAGCCGCCGGGGCTCGGGGATCTCGCCACGAGCCTGGGAGCCGGAGTCACCGCAGCGGCTGCGAGTCACTTCCCAGGGCCGGGCCTGAGCCCCGCGCTCGCTCCCCGCAGAGCCGCCCCCGGCCGCTCCTGGGTCCTAGCGAGAAACCTAGAGCGCTGCATCCCCCTGCCCCAGACCCGCCCCCTGGGGGCCCAACTCCCCTGGGCTCGGGCAGCTTCTCCCCGCATTAAAGGAGCGTTGTGCATAGAAGCCACCGTACCCACGGACGAAGGGAGAAGAGCTAATCCCAGAGAGAGGGGGAACAAGGGGGGTTTCTGCCCCCCTCACTCTATGGATTTGTCAGAGCTTTGCAGCCAGGTTTCCTGGAGTTATTTGTGGGACCAGATTAATCCATCCCTGGGCTCCAGGCAAAATCCCTTCATATCTGCCCCCCATCCACCCTCACACTCCCCACCAGGGATCCCCTCTACCCCTCTCCCAGCTGGCTCCCCCGTGTGGGCACTGACCACAGCTCCCTGTCACACACCCGCCTGTCCGCAGTGAAGCTCTAGCTAATCTGGTTCAGAAGATGAAGCTCTGCCCACTCAGATTTGGCCTCCCCATATGACAAGGGAGGGCTGGGCATGGGGGACAAAATGGAGTGAGCTGTGTTGGGACCTGGTGCATGGGAGGTCACATTGCCAGTCACTCAATTTTGGCCTCATATCCCCCTTCTCTCTTCCCTGGAAAAAATGGGGTGCAGGCCGTGGGCCCTAGGCATAGATTTAGGTTGCCTATGCCTTAATTCAGCCCTAACTGCGCTTGATCTGTCCCGGGCTGGGGGCCCACAGGAGAGTTACTCAGTTGCTGTCCTGTCCAGAGTGGTCTGGGCCCTGTTCAAAGAGAGGAGGCTGTTTATAGTGGATGCTTTGTCTCAGAAAGGGGGACCCGTTCTTCCCCACTCACTGCCTAAAGTGAGCCCCACTCAGGTCAGCCTCGAAGGGGGAAACAGTGTGACAAAGTGGGAATGTTCTGTAATACTTTTGTATGAATAGTGTGTGTGCCTCAGTTTCCCTAAAAGATTGTTTACTCTCTGCAGAGATCCAGCTGTGACTCATGCTTAGATCTCTGGGGTCCATGTGTTGCAAAAACTGCTTATTTCCTTTGGAGTTCAGTCCAATATACCTCAAAGGACAGGCATAACTCAGTAGACTTCTGGAAAAACAAGATTTATTGCAAGCAATGAGGAGTCAGAGGGGTTATCACCCAAACAACTGGCTCCCCTCAATACATGTGTGAAGATATTTTATACCCCTGTGTTGATAAGGGAGGAGGACTTTCAATCCACTTACACAGGTGGGAACACTTAATGGCTATTACATCCATTGTTGGTCTTAATCTATTTCATTTACCTGTCTGGTAAGCAGGAGGTTCAAAACACTTAGGGGTACTCAGACACTATGACGCCTGCACATCTGTGACAGGGTGAGTGCAAGTTTAAAATGCATGTTAAACTAGGGGTCAATAGTACATATACAGGGAGTGAGATTATAAGTCTAAGGTCATTTTAAAATCATACTACAACATTCTAAGTTACATTTTCCTAACAATCATTTTCTTAACACATGCCCATGGAGATTCTGAGAACACAAGAATCAGAGGGGTAGCCGTGTTAGTCTGGAATTGCAGAAGTGACAAAGAGTCCTGTGGCACCTTAAAGACTAACTAAATTTAGTTAGTCTTTAAGGTGCCACAGGACTCTTTGTCACTTCTGAGAACACAATGGCCATGTGAATTGCCCAGACATTTGGTACTTAGCAACTAACAACTCTGATAGCCCTTCTCCCCTGGGCAGTAAGCCAGCCTCCTTTGACCAGCTAGAGAACAAAGGGCTGAGGGGGAGGACCAGGGGACAAAGTCTGCCCAGGGACAAGAACAAAGGACTGAGGAGGGGGTCAGGTCAGATTTGTTAAATGTTGGGCTGTTGGAGGCTTAAGATTTTCCAGAACTGGGACAAAAGAGAGGCTGGAGGACTCTGTGCTCTGGGCTGACCAAGACGGCCCCTGCTCTACCTTTCTGATCTCACTGCCCAACTCACTGTTGTCATAGTGTGGATCTAAAAGGTGCCATGTCATATAGCACTGGAAAGCTTCAAACTCCCTGCTCAGTGATATTCTTGCATGAGGAATGTGTGGGCGATACATGAAGAATTGTAAATATAGATGAGCAGGAATATGGTCTTAAAAACCTGGCTGGCAGGCTTAAATCACCCTGCCCCAGCCAAAGGAATGTGGTTCTTCTGCCTGAACCTGTCTGCAATGTAAATGGAGCGAGGGCAATGAAATTCCATTTACACCAAGGGGAGACAGAGTCAACCAGTGTGGAAGATGCCGCTTCCTACTCTCAGTGGGTGATGGAAGCCACAGCTCCAGGAAACCTTCCTGCCTCCTGAGGTAAGGTCATTGAACTCTGGGAGCTATAACCAGGCCACGAAGCCAGCTTGGCACACGTTACTGGGCAGATCCAAGCGGGCCGAGCTCCTGTACACCTGTGAAAAGTGGAATCTTCCAGTCAAGAGGTCTGATGGTCCCCAGATACTGAATTTAGGCCAGAAACCTGCTCAGATCAAGGCTCAGATTCACAGAAGATAAATGTAGCCACTAGAAACCATGTTTTATTTGTAACCTCCCCTGGCTCTTTCACACTTAGGCCAGCTCTACACTACCCGCCGGATCGGCGAGTAGAGATCAATCTTTCAGGGATCGATTTATCGCCTCTCATCTAGACACGATAAATTGATCCCCAAGTGCTCTCCCATCAGCTTCGGAACGCCACCGCACCAAGAGGTGCAGGCTTATGGGAATAAACTTATTTTTAGTTTTACAACAAACCATTGCAGTGACATGTAAGTCCTCAGCTAACCGAACAGGGAGGAGCTGTATGCTGTCTCTTTAAAAGAGTAGCAAAGTTACTGAAGTTCTGTGAGTGCTACGCTCAAAAGGATCTGACCCTACACGCTACGCAGGTGGTTACAACCCCTCGCTGGTCTGGGTTGAACCCCACAGCATCACAATGGCACCGTTTCACCGGAGATCACCACTCCGGTACAAAGCTTGAATTTGCTGATAGTAAAACAAAAGGAAGTAGGGGAGGGAGGGGGATGGAAACAAAAAAATTCAGAGAACTGGGACACAGGCCTACGCTCATTAGAAGTTACATTTTCTACTTGATCAAAGAGATCCTCACCTGAAAGGTCAGTCTCACAGCGTCTGCTAGCCCCGAGGAGCCAGCCCCCAGGCTTCCAGGAAGTAGCCCGCTTCGGTGACTGGATCCATCTTGTGACACACTGAATCGGTCTTTTGTCTTTATTCCCAGCCAGGGCGATCCCCTCGCTGTCAGATCCTCCTTCTCGGGGCCACAAACTCTCAGTGTTTATAGCTCAGCTTGGATAGTTTTCCATTCATTTTCTGATAGGCCCAATGGTGGACAGGTGAGCAGCCATTCCATAATGGGTGAGCCAGGGAAACTCCCTACAACTTAAATGGGCTGTCACCAAGACCTGAGATTCCCTGTGACTCACTTTCACTCCAACACCGTAAGGGGATAACTTTCAATATAGTTACTGTATTACTTCAATATCACCCATAGATGCCTCTCACAACATTTATGAGTATCAACAAGTTATAAGCTTTCAGTAGAGATCCCACATGCTACTTCCTATGGATAAATACCAGGAAAACAGTGCAGTGAGTTTGTACGTGTAGTGAGTGTGTCAGGTCTGAGACAGGAGTTGCTCGTATTGAATAGTGAGCCTTTTGCCCATGGGCCTTTGTAGAACATGGGTGGGGCCATAGCCTGGATTAGGGGAGGCTTAGCCTGCCCTGGCCTTTGATACCTGCCCCCCCCCATGACATCACAGCCAAGAGACAAATGCCCTTTGCTCAGCTACAACTAAATGGAAACGTAAGAAGCTCTCAGACAGCAGCTCGAGAAGCCCGTTACAAAACTTATCATTCCTCACTTCAACTGCTCCACCCAGATTAAAACACACCCCCCCCCCGCCCCGCTAATCAACTCAGTACCTCCCCTCCTGCAGGAGGTGGGCAAATGGGAAATGCCAGCCAGAAGGGACTGCCCCTGCAGACGATGGATTTTCCTCACTGACCCCAGAAGTACGGTGACCAGATGTCCCTATCTTATAAGGACAGTCCCGATTTTGGATGTTTTTTCTTATATAGGCTCCTATTACCGCCCCCTCCCCTCCCCACCGTCCTGATTTTTCACATTTGCTGTCTATTCATCCTACATAGGAGAATCAGAAAACCTGATAAGTTGGCAGTTCTGGCATCTGTAGTCTGAGGTGGTGATGGCTGGGGCTAGCAGCTTCCTAGACGGCTGCTGGGATCCTTTACTTGACACAAAGGACACTGGGAATTTGAGAAGCTAATTTCTACTTTATTATTTGAAAGCAAGAAAGAAAAGTGAACCTTTCCCACCCATCCCAAGGTTCGGTTCAGCCTGGCCCAGCCCTGAGCTGCTCCCAGCTCCCGTGGGCACTGGGGACAGAGGAATGAGTTAAAGCTGGTAGAAAAGCGCAGACAGTTCGCGAGAGACGCCCAGGCCCGGTCACGAAAGCAAATGTTCCACAGCAGGAAACACAGGGAGTTCAGGTTTGAGGGAAGCCATGCGGGGTGCGTGGAGTGTGTCTATAGTCCACATGCGGGAGATGGCAGTAGGTGAGGAGGCCAGTGGGGCCAACAGGCTCTCCTTGGGTTGGCCTGGCTTTAGGGCTGGCCAGACCTGTTCATTTCCCTGGCTTCCTTCTCCCTTCTGTCCAGTCCCATCGTCTCAGGAAGCAGGACACCCTGTCCCTTTCCCATCACTCCTTTTGGGGTGCCATCTGTAGCCCTGTAGACTTCAGGGACAGCTTTGCCCAGCACGGGTAGAATTCCTCTCTCTGGCACTGGTGTAGTGAGCTCACAGTTCTCAGCCTCAGCTGTCTGGCTCTTAAGAGCAAATCCAACAGTTCCCCAGCTCTGTTCCCCCCACTCCCAATCTCCCATCCTCTCCCGCTATTGACTGTATCTCACATCGCTGCAGGGATAAGGCAGTAAATTCTTTCTCCATTTCAGTCTGCCTCTCGGAGTTTAAATCTAGCCCTCACCCTCAGTGTCTGTGGGATAGATATTGATCATTGTCATTGTTCAAACCACACAAAAAAATCACATGACAAGGTTCAAATGAAATATACAAACCACTATTCTGACAAAAAATCATTTGTCTCGTGATTTCCTCGATAAATCAGAGCTACAGCCAGTCAAGCTAAACTAAGTACATGATCAAACTGCCTTCAGGAATAGAAAAAACCCATAGTCCAGGGTGGGCTATAAAACATTGTCACATTCATAAAGTGAAATCCCAGAGAATCTTAAGAGTATATCAGGAAAATAGATTTACCCATTTCCCTCTGAACTGGTTAATCCTACTTTTCTCACCTCATGGTTGTTAGTTACAAAAGTTTTAGCATGATAGAAAGAAAAGAAAGAAAGAAAGCCCAACTTTCCATCTGCAAATGATCTGGACTAACCTAGAAAAAGCCCGGAAGGAGTTTTTACCAACAGATGGAAAGATCAATAAATGCAGGAAGCACAATCTGTGTTTTCTTCTCTAGCCCTCAGGTGTCCGATTTAGGATCGGGGAAATCAAAGTGTGACTCCTAAACATGGAGAGCCAAGAACACTGCAGCAGGTGACACTCTGGGAGGTGGAGGGGCAGAATGAGGAGAGGATAAACCAGGGGTGGGCAAATGTTTTGGCCCAAGGGCCACATCTGGGAATAGAAATTGTATGGCCGGGCCACGAGTGCTCACAAAATTAGGGTTTGGGTGCGGGAGGGGGTGAGGGCTCTGGTTGGGAGTGGGGGCTCCAGGCTGTGGGTGCCGACTCTGGGATGGGGCTGGGGACGAGAGGTTTGGGGTGCAGGAGGGTGCTCTGCACTGGGATCGATGGGTTTGGAGGGCGGGAGGGGGATCAGGGGGATTGGAGCACAGGGAGAGGCTGAGGGATGCAGGTTCCGGGCAGCACTTACCTCGAGCGGCTCTCGGAAGCAGCAGCACATCCCTTCTCCAGCTCCTACGCAGAGGAATGGCCATGCAGCTCTGCACACTCCCCCATCTGCAGGCACTGCCTCTGCAGCTCCTATTGGCTGTGGTTCCTAGCCAATGAGAGCCATGGAGGCGGTGCTTGGAGCGGGGGCAGTGTGCAGAGCAGAGCCCCCTGGCTGCCCCTATGCATAGGAGCCAGAAGGGGGCCATGCCGCTGCTTCCAGGAACTGTGGGGAGCGGTTCTCGACCCCGCCCTCCAGCTGGAGTACCGGACGGGGGCAAGCACCAGACTCCGCTCCCCACAGGGAACTTGAGGGCCGGATTAGAACAGCTGGCAGGCTGGATCTGGCCCATGGGTCGTAGATTGCCCTCCCTTGGGATAAACTCTCCAAGGTTTGGACAGAGGCTGCTGTGCCCTGGTGGAGTATGAAGGTGATGGGGGAAGAAGAGAATCCCTCGGGCTCACCCCATTGCTTGCAAATAAATCAGAAGCGAAAACACCACATTTCACTGTCCCTGCTCCCACTTCTGTAACAGCTGTTTAATTCTGGCGCATGAGGGAGAAAACGTACAAACGCTAACGGCTTCTCAGCACGGCCTGGAGTAATGTGAGACTACCTGGGAATGAGAGACACAGGTGCCGGAAAGAGGGGGGCTGCTGCACCCCCAGCTTGAAGTGGTTTCCATCATATCCAGGGTTTACAGTTTGGTTCAACGGCTCTCAGCACCTCCACTATGCAAATTGTTCCAGCGTCCCAGGGGGGGAATTCAATGACACTAACAGTCACTCTGCTAATGGCGGGGTCCGAATGAATTAGACACTCAGACTCAGTGTAGGGGAGGGTGAGGGGCAGGGCAGGTCAGAGGACACGAGCTGCCTGATCCCGACCAATGACTTCCTACCATTTCCCTTGGAGACTGATGTTGTGGAGGCCGAGGTGGGGTCTCCAGGCCTGTCACGACAGGCCCTGTGGCAGTGGTTCCCAGCCTGTGGCCTGTGGGCTGCTTGCAGCCCAATCCGCACGCAGCTGCGGCCCACGTGACATCCTCAGGGCCATGAAGGAAGTACTGGATGCAGCCCACCATGGTAAATAGGTTGAGAACCGCTGCAGTCTGTGGGAATCAGCCCCTCTCAGTGGTGCTGGCTGAATGCGGCGGGGGCGGGGGAAGGGGTAGTGGGGGGTGAGTGAAGAGAGCAGCATCTCTCTACCCCTGTGCTCTCTCTGTCCTCTTATCCCATGATCCCCAAACAGTTGATAGCCCCAGCACCCAGCTCCCCCTGCTTCCCAGCTCCTCCAGCCCCAACCATTCAATCCCCAGTGTCCTCCCCACAACCCATTGGCCTGGTCCCTTAACAACTGATACCCCAGAGCCCAACACCCTGGGGGATTCAGGGAGGGGAGGAGTTACCAGCCCCCAGGGATGCTTCCCCTGCAGGGAACAGCTCCAGGTAAGTGGGGGAGCCCAGCCCAGCCCAGGGGCTGGTGGAAGATGGGGGGTGGGGACAGGTGTCTAGAGTGAAGGTGAGGCCTGGCCCAAGTGTCCTTCTCCTCATCTCCATGGCAGGGGGATCCTGTCTGGGAGGGGAAGGGAGAGGGGGGAACTTCAGCCAAGCAGAGGGAGCGGCTGGAGGAGTTTCTCTCTCTGCCTTCCCCGACCTGTGCCCCATTAGCTCAGCACCCAGAGCTGCAGCAGGGCGGAGGGGCTGATCGAGGCTTCTCCTCCTCTGCCTGGGGTTTGCTTAGACCAGGAAGAGTCAGAGGGTCACTGACCAGCTGCTGGTCAGTTGCTGCTGGATCCTCACCCCAGCGATGGGCAGCTGGATCCTTGGGAGCCAAATGCCCCTGATGTGTGTGGGAGTGAGGAAATGGGTTTGTCACCATGGCCGGCCCCAGTCAGGACACTGAGAGAATTTCTCCTCTGTGCGGAGAAGCCTCTGATGTCCAATGTGGTGTTAGCTCCACTTGAAGTTGAGTGGAGTTGACAGTGCTTGATTCAGTGGGACCACCAGTTGAAGATTCCCCCACATTCAAGTTCTTTCTCTTCCGTGGATCTTTGATGGGTAATAATGTCTGAGCTTGGACTGAATCTTTTCCCACCATTGAGGTATTTCTAGAGTCGCTCCCCCTTGTGTGAATCCTCCGGTGTTTAGTAAGGTTTGAGCTGTTATTGAAGCTTTTCTCACATTCCAAGCACTTATGGGGCTTTTCTCCAGTGTGGATTATCTGATGTGTAATAAGGGCTGATCTGCGACTAAAACTTTTCCCACAGTCCATGCATTTATGGGGTTTCTCTCCCGTATGGATTCTCTGATGTGTAACAAGGGCTGATCTCACTTTGAAACTTTTCCCACAGTCAAGGCACTCATGGGGTCTCTCTCCCGAGTGGGATCTCTGATGCGTAACAAGATTTGACCTCTGAATGAAACATTTCCCACACTCAGGACATTTATAGGGTTTCTCTCCTGTGTGCATTCTGCCATGTATAATAAGAGATGATCTCTGACTAAAACTTTTCCCACACTCAAGGCATACGTAGGGTTTCTCTCCTGTGTGCATTCTCCCATGTTTAATAAGAGATGAACTCTGACTGAAGCTCTTCCCACAATCCAAACATTTATGGGATTTATTTCCTGTGTGGATTGCCTGATGCGTAATAAGGGTTGATCTCACAGTGAAACTTTTCCCGCAATTGAGACATTTAAAGGGTTTCTCTCCCGTATGCATCCTCTGATGTGTAATAAGGGCTGGTCTCTGACTAAAACTTTTCCCGCAGTCCAAGCACTTATGGGGTTTCTCTCCTGTATGGATTCTCTGATGTGT
>ML677436.1:101235-121119 GCA_007922305.1 Dermatemys mawii
GCTCGCTCCCCGCAGAGCCGCCCCCCGGCCGCTCCTGGGTCCTAGCGGGAAACCCACCGCTCTGCAACCTCCTTCCCCAGACCCGCCCCTTGGGGGCCCAACGCCCCTGGGCTCGGGCAGCTTCCCCCAGCGCTTTGTAGGGATCCTGCCTAGAAGCCCGGCGGCAATGAGGGGACAGATCCCGGGGAAGGGGGTTTCTCTGGAGACTGGGCGTTGTTTCAGAGCCCCCATATCATCAGGGACACAGGAGTGCTGGGTCCTAGAGACGCTGCCCAGAGCTGCCCAGGCCACGTTGCTCAGTGACATTATCTCTGTGTGTGATTCGCTCTGGTACAAAACTGGTACAAGGGAGCCCTGTGCCAGAGACGGTCTCTTGTCTCCACATCCCCGTGGGTGGGTACTAGCCCTGGGCTGGGGCTACCAGCTCTGCTCCCTCCGCTCTCAGGTCTGGGAGCTGTCAGTGCCATGGCAACAGGTTCAGTCAGTGATTTGTAGGCCCAGATTCACCCATCCCTTGGGCTCTAGGCAAACCCCCCCATGTATGCCCCCTGTCCCCAGGGACTGTTAGATTTCAGCTTTGAAACCTATCTGGCACCATGGCAAATTCATCTGTTGACTCTTTCCCATGCTTACGGCTCTGCCCGCTGCCCCCGCCCTGAGCACTGGCTCCGCACTCCCATAGGAAAGGGCATAAGCGTGGGAAGTAGTGGCCAAGCCCTGACCCCATGGGCTCCACCAGCAACTGGGGTCGAGTCCACCGGCTCTGGGGTGATATCCACTGCCAAGCTCTGGGGTCCCAGCGCCGCCCAGGGGCTCTACAGCTACCCCTAACTGTGGACCCAGCCTGGGGCAGTGAGGGGTAGAGACAGGGGTAAGGAGGATACAGCTCAACATCCCACTCCCCCGTTAAAAGTTGTTCCAGCACGACTGGGAAATGGGCCACACAAAACTTATTCTACCTGGACTCAGGTCAAATGAGTGCTTAAATTTTTTTCTTTGCTGCTTCCATTGGTATCCAGTAGATGGTATTGGTGTATCATGAATTCCCTCAGTCCTTTTTTATCACCAGCTTTATACAGTTGATTCATTTCAGGAATTGTATTTCATCATTAGCTCCTCCTATCGACTGGGACATCCCCTTTTAAGCAATTTCTCCTAATATACCAAAGTTATACCCTGGTTTATATATTTTTTTACATTTCTTCTTCCTTGTGCCAGATGATTCCTAGAGTGCAACATTTACAGTGAAAACCAATAAAACCTTTATAACCTTCTAAATTTAGAGGACATACACCATACATTCTTTATTGTATATAAGTATTTCACTTTATTTAGGACATACAACAGAACAAGAGACATGTTCCACATATGAAAGGATGTAGATCTGATTCACAAGCACAATGCTAACAAAGGTGCAGATTTTAATTTGGGGGGAAATTTGGATGATTCGCAGCCTCTTTGATTTAGGAAAATGATGTATAGTTTATACTTTCAAATGACAACACTTTGCATAGGCAAGCAGAGTGTGACTGTAGCTTGGTAAATTGGAGTTCCTTTTAGCTAGGTTGGGAGGGAGAAAGAGGTTTATACAGAAGCTAATTATGAGATGTTCTTGCCTAGGAGATTAACAATAGTCTCATATAGATATTTCAGTTTCTGGGGAGAGGAACTCCCAACCTTGGCTGATCTATGGGTTCTTAGACAAGGTGTCTCTCATAATATGAACCATTTTCTTATTGTCTTTTCTTCTTGGGTGGATCCTATTTTGGCATAAACAGAGGTGGACAGCTGTTCTAATTTTGGGGGAGGGCAGAAGGAATCAGTAGCTATTAATCATTCAAAGACATATCTGTTCCCTACATCCATCACAGAGCCAAGGGTGAAAGCTGAACGCCAGAGTCAATGGGTGAGCCAGGAGCATGGTGAGGAAGCAGGACAGGAACTAGACAAATCGGAGAGTCAACAAGGACAAATGCAGAGTCTTGCACTTAGGATGGAAGAATCTCATGCACCGCTACAGGCTGGGGACCGACTGGCTATGCGGCAGTTCTATATAAAAGGACTTGGGGATTAAAGTGGATGAGAAGCTGGATATGAGACAACAGTATGCCCTTGTTGCCAAGAAGGCTATCGGCATATTGGGCTGCATTAGTAGGAGCATGGCCAGCAGATCGAGAGAAATGATTATTCCCCTCTATGCGGCACTGGTGAGGCCACACCTGGAGTATTGCGTCCAGGCTTGCACCCTCCCCTCTCCCCCAACCCGGATGTTCCCAAACTGGAGAGAGCTGGCGGAGAGCAATGAATATGATTAGGGGGTTGGGGCACATGACTTATGTGGAGAGGCTGAGGGAACTGGGCTTATTTGATCTGCAGAAGAGAAGAGTGAGGGGGGATTTGATAGCTGCCTTTTGTGATGGGGTCTCTCAGCGGGACCCCCTTGGGACTGTCACTTGATGCACTGAGATACCTCTAAGCCTAATCCTTCTGCCAGCATGGGCACCCCTTGCCTTGCTGAGCAAGACCCTCCAGGTCTCCTCCAGCACAGACACAGAGACAGGGCCACACCCCTCTGCAGAATACAGACCCTGAAATCAGCTCATTTCTGGGGTGACTCAATTAAAGGGACTTACCTCAGCACCCCAGTGCACAGCCCCAATGGGATCTGAACCCCAGATTAATCCATCTTACACTGTATAAAGTTTTATACAGTATAAGTTCTCATTATTCACCCTCTTTCTTGAGGTTTGCTCCCCAGGTAACAATGACTTACACTGGGTTTATTAAGAAACAAAAGTGCTTTTATTAAGTATAAAAGATAGGATTTAAGTGGTCAAAAGAGATAACAGACAAAACAAAGCAGGGTTACTAAACAAAATGAAACAAACATGCCAGGCTAAGCTTAATACACTAAGAAACTGGTTACTTGTAATATCTCATCCTCAAAGATGTTCCAATAAGTTGCTTTCCCAGACTAGACTCATTTCTAGTCAAGGCCCAATCCTTCCCCCTATTCAGTCTCTGCTAGTTCCAGAAGACATCTTGGGTGGTAAGCACGACCCTCTCTCTGTCTTGCTTCAGACCCTTATATAGATTTGGCCGAAGGCAGGAATCCTTTGTCTTTGTTTAAACATTCCCCACAGCCTTGAGGAAAAATATCAAATCCAAGATGGATTCCATAGGGCACAGACACACGTCTTCACATCATCCCTCCTCCTCACAGGCGGCCCGCAGACTTACAGGGAAACAAATCCATTCACAGCCCATTGTTTCTTGCTTAAGAGTCATCAAGTCACCATTAATGGCCCTAGCATAAGACTTAGCATAACCACAATAGGACCTTAGATTTCTACTTCATATTTCTACCTTCGGATATAGGAATGATACATGCACACAAATAGGATGAACATGTTCAGCAGATTATAACCTTTCCAATGGTATGTCACATGACACATTTTGCATAAAGCATATTCCAGTTATGTCATTCATATTCATATGCATATTTCCATAAATAATATAGAATGCAATGTAACACCTTCAAGTACCTGAAGGGGGGGTTCCAAAGAGGATGGAGCTTGGCTGTTCTGTCATCTGCCAGCACTGAGAACAAGGAGTAATGGTCTCAAGTTGCAGAAGGGGAAGTCTAGGTTGGATATTAGGAAACACTATTTCACTAGGAGGGTGGCGAGGCACTGGAATGGGTTACCTGGGGAGGTGGTGAAATCTCCATCCTTCAAGGTTTTTAAGGCCCGGCTTGACAAAGCCCTGGCTGGGATGATTTAGTTGGGGTTGGTCCTGCTTTGAGCAGGGGGCTGGGCTGGACTGGATGACCTCCTGAGGTCTCTTCCAACCCTAATTTTCTATGATTGTAACTGAAGCAGGCAACTGAGCACAGGAGCAGAGTGGGGAACAGCAGAAGCAGATAGCAGGACCAAATGCAGCTACAGACATGGGACACGTTGAGCCTCCAGTGAGCTCTGCCTGCTGCTGAGTCACATAGTAGCTAGCTCCACCTCTTCACCAATCAGGAAGTACAATCACTCAGGAACACCCTACCAGGTGCCAGTAAGCTGCTGCACTGGGATCACAGACAGTCTCTGGTGCTACTTTAGGGAAAGATCAGGTGTGTGCGATTTTTCAGAGCCTGGGTGCTCTTTTAGCACATTGTTGGAGAAGTGTGATTTTCAAGTTGGCAGGGGGCAATTTTAATTGTACTCCTAATGAATCCTAGGAATCCTATAACTGCATCCACTATCTGTTAGTGACTATCAACTCTTGTACAGGTTCAAATCCATCACCTTTTTTTCTTGTTTTCACTGCGTTTCATTTACCGATTTTATTAAAGGTCTTTTAAAAAGTCAAAACTCTCTCCTTCTTGTGGGAATTCTCTGATGCGCGAGTTCCCACTGAATCTTTTTCCACCCTTGGTATATTTCTAGGGTATCTCACTCTTGTGGATTCTCCGATGTTTGGTGAGGTAAGAGCTGTTACTGAAGCTTTTCCCACAGTCCAAACATTTATGGGGTTTCTCTCCCATGTGGATTGTCTGATGTGTAATAAGGTGTGATCTCTGAATGAATCTTTTCCCACAGTGCAAACATGTATGGGGTTTCTCTCCTGTGTGGATTTTCTGATGTCTAAGAAGGGCTGATCTCTGACTAAAACTTTTCCCACAGTCCAAACACGAATAGGGTTTCTCTCCTGTATGGATTCTCTGATGCCTAAGAAGGGCCGATCGCTGACTAAAGCTTTTCCCACAGACAAAACAAGTATGGGGCTTCTGTCCTGTGTGCGTTCTCTGATGTATAATAAGGTGTGAGCTCTGATTGAAACTTTTCCTGCACTCAAGACATTTATACGGTCTCTCTCCTGTGTGAATTCGGCGATGTTTAATAAGGTGTGCACTGTGATTGAAGCTTTTCCCACACTCAAGACATTTATAGGGTCTCTCTCCCGTATGCAATCTCTGATGCGTAATAAGGTAGGAGCTTTGATTGAAACATTTCCCACAATCCAAGCAAATATGGGGTTTTTCTCCCGTGTGATTTTGCTGATGTTTAATAAGGTTTGATCTCACGTTGAATTCTTTCCCACACTCAAGGCATTTATAAGGTCTCTCTCCTGTGTGCAGTCTCTGGTGTACAATAAGGTCTGAGCTCTGAGTGAAGGCTTTCCCACAGTTCAAGCATTTAAACCGTTTCTCGCCTGAGCGGTGTCTCTGACATGTAACAAGGTTTCTACTCACATTGAATCTTTTCCTACTCTCTAGGCATTTATAGGGTTTCTCTTCCCTGTGATATGTCTGCTGGGCTGTGGGATCTTTGCATGCTGCCCCATATTGAATGGATTCTTCCAGTTTCCTCCTGGGATAATTTCCCAGCTGCATTTTTGATCTGTGTTGATCTTCCCAGGCTTTTTCCTGTTCCAAGCACTGGAAAAAATTCCCTTCAGCTCTTCTCCAAAAGATCTCCTGTGGTTCCACTTTCCCAGGACCCTCCTGCTGCTGATTCTCCTCCTTGTTCTCACTCACTGTCCTATCACCTGCTGGGAGAGAGAGAATCCAGACAGGAGTCACTGACTGTGCTGCGGAAAAAGGGCAGAAATGAGAGTATCAAAGAGGGAAAACACAACACAGTGACTGTTGGGGATATGGAGACATTGGATTCTGCCTCCATATCCCCACCAAACACTCCCAGGTAAATAAAGTCAGGGAGGAAATTCCCCACAGCTAACAGGATGAGCGGGAAGCCATGACTGACATTTGCCGGATGATATGACAGTGGAACGGAGGGCTCTCTCTCACTGCACATTTTGGGAGTCCCAGTTTTTCCTTCACTCACCAGATGTTTCTATCTCGGTTTCTCTGACTCCTCACCTGTGTGGACGCTTCTTGGGCTCTCTCTTTCCTCACCAGCCTGGAGATCCGGGACCCACGGCTCTTCCCCTCGTTCCAGCCGGGCGATCAGGTCAGGTTTGGGAATGGGGAATCCTGCACAGGGGGTGAAATCAGACCAGATCAGGGAGCATGGAGCATTGGTAGAGTATCTGTCACAAATTTTAACCTGATCCTGAGCTATGCTGGAAGGGGTGGGGATGTGGATTGCAAACAGATGGGGGACAGGGTCACTGACCCCCCTCGGGAGAGGCAGACATGTGGGGAGATGGGGGGAACTGACACGGTCACACTAGGCATTCCCAGGATCTGTGTGCTCTGGGGGACAACACATCTAGACAGACTTACAAGCAGTGCTGAGGAGGAGTCAATGGTCATGGTACATGTAGGTATGTAGGGAAAGTTAAGATGGGGTTCCTGGAGGCCAAAGTTAGTCTGATAGGTAAGAGATTAAAATTCATTCCCTGAAATGCTTCTGGTTCCACACGCAAGGCCAGGAAGACAGGCAGAACTGCTGAGTCTCAATGAACGGACAAGGCGTAGAAAGGAGGGATTTAGCTTTATTACGAACCAGGGAGGGAAGAGACTTTATAAGAAGGACTGGCTCCCACTAAACCAAAATGAAACTTTTAATGTTTTTTAAAATTAAATAGGCTGCTAGTATTGTTTTAAAATTATTATGAAGAACAACTTTGGGAACCACTGCTCTACGCTTAAGAGCACTCCCATTGACTCTTAAGTAGCAAGCAGCACTTGGATTGGTGTGGGTGTTGCTAAGTGTTTTGTAGGATAAAGACCTTATTTGCACGCTTGAAGCAGGGATCCATCTGCAAACCCCAAGCCATGTGTTAACGTGCTCCTATAAAAACTTAGTGAGCCCACTGGGAGTTTTTGAGTTGGGGACACACACAATGTGAAACCAGGAGACCTTTGCCTGTTTCTACAGGGCTCTGTTGCATTTGCACAGCGTAGGTTCTAAACAATCATTTAAAATACCCAACCAACCACTTGATAGTTTATTTCCCTTCATATTTTCAGTGTTGTCACTGGTTTGTTTGTGATTTTGTTTTGCGCTTTGTGTTGTTTTGTTCCTTATTTTTAATGTGCTACGTGTGTGAAGTATTAATCAAATTTAGAGTGGACATTTCAGAGAAATTGCATAAGCCTGAGCGAATGCCTTTTACTCTCCTTTCCAGTATCCGAAAATATCGTATTAATATTTGCGATGAGAGCATGACTATTTCTAGTTGACTCACAGATTGGTTTAGCATCTTAAAGCTGAGTTATGTGTGCAGATAATATGCATGTAAGAGGGATAGTTAATTATTAATAAGGGTTTTTTACATAGCATTTTTATCCAAAGTGCTTTACAATAGCTAACGGTACAATCAACATTTGGAAAGATCATTAAGTGGTCTGCCAAGACCCTCAGCAATTTTCAAATGGTCCACGAAAAAAACATTTGAGAACCACTGCCATAAATTATTGCTTCTTGGAACAGCTAATCCTCAAGCCCACCAGGGGAGAGGCAATTCTTAATGTAGTCCTAAGTGGAGGACATGATCTGGTCCAAGTGGTAACTACAGCTGAACTGCTCAGTAAAAGTGACCTATAATGTAATTAAATGTAATATCCTTATAGGAGGAAAAACACCAAAAAGTCCAACTTCAGTATCAGGCAAATTGGTTGAAACTATGGCAAAGGAAAGAATTATCAGACACACCGATGAACACAATGTGTTGGGGAAGGGTCAACACAGCTTTTGTAAAGGGAAATCACGCCTCACCAATCTATTAGAATTCTTTGAGAGAGTCAACAAGCATGTGGACCCACCACAGTAACATTTAACTTTAACAAGGGAAATGAAAGGAGAATGAGGATGCTAAATGGACTGAAATTAAAGACAGCAGTCCTCTGGGTAAATGGAAGTTGGGAATTGAAGACAGGTGTAGGTGACTCCATAATTCCTGGTCCCACCTCAGAGCCCTCACCCCCTCACATCCCAACCCACTGTCCTAGCCATAAGCCCACACCCACAGCGAGCACCCTCCCAGCTTTGCATCCCAACCCTCTTCCCCAGGCTTGAGGCCCCACCCACATCCTGAACCCCTTGGCCCTACCCCCACCACATGAATTTTATAAGTGCACCAAGGTGAAGGTGATGTGTCACACGTCAGCTCCAGATTGGTGCACATAACAAAATTAATTTCACTCGCGAGTGGGAAAAATTAGAGGGAACACTGAGGGAACTGGTATTTTCTTACATTTCTGATTCCCCATCCCACTGGAGGGGGTATGGAGATGAAAGCGTCTCTCCTACGGGAGCTGGACACTACGCAAGCCTCCCACGCTAATCCCAGGGTCAGACACGCGGACCCCACGGCTTCTAATAACCAAGGGGACGGGAATCTCTCACCCAGCGAGGTCACCGTCTCGTAGTTCTCCTGCATGACGTCCCTGTACAGGGCTCTCTGAGTGGGGTCCAGCAGAGCCCCCTGTCCCTGGGTGAAATACACAGCCACCTCCTCGAAGGTCACCTGCATCTGGAACAACAAGAGTCCCCCACTCAGCACCTGCTGCCTCAGTCAGAATTCATGGGAGAGAAAGGTCAATAAAATGGAAGCTCTGGGAAAGCCAGAAAAGCAGAATCTCACCTCGACCCTGCTCAGAGCAGCCAGGAGGCTTCAGGGGAGAAGGTGAGAAGGTGAGAGCTCCTTGTCCCCCCAGCACACGGAGCAGGGCAGGGTCTTCTCATTTCCCACACGCCTGCCGGCCACAGGCTGATCCGGGAAGCGGAGCTCTGAGCCGGGAACAGGGACGGGAATCCAGACAGCTTCCCCTCGGATTTCACAGCAGCCTCTGGCCAACGGGGTCAGGCTCCAGCCCTGGGAGTCTGGTGTGTTTTCCCAGCCCTGCCCCAGGGGTGTTTCCTGGTTGAGAAATGGAGGAACGTTTCTCTCCCCTCAACCCACCAATGGGCCTGTTCAGAAAATGGGATTCCAAACTGAACGTATCCCAGCAGGTTTGTCAAACCCTGTCCCCTCCCTGCCTCACTCTGTGTGTTTCTTGCTCCTTCCCCCGCTACAGCTTCCTGAAAATCCCCTACCTGAGCTGGCTCCATCCCAGCCATTTCCCTTCTCTGTCCCCTGGAAGATGGGACGATCTGGAGCGACACGTGGACGTGATTCCTCAGCCTGTCGGGGCGAGAGGGGCGATGAGGGAGGTTACAGAAGGGGCTTGAGTCCATTTCACACCCCGATTCCCCCCCAGGCTCCCTCCCTGCAGACAGACGCTCTGGGCTCTGCCACGCTGGGAAAACCCTCAGTCACTTTATCACAACACAGGCCCGGGGCAGGGACAGGCAGACAGAGACTGATCCCGTCGCCCCATCCGCACTCACCCCCCGCCAGAGCCAGCAGTGACTCCAGTCTGACTCCAGTCTGGCTGAGATCTGAATCCTGCCTGGAAATCAGACCAGGGCCCTGGGCATCCCCCAACACTCAGGGGACAGAGTCCAACATCAGGAGTGTGTCTGGAAATCATACATCGGGAGCAGGGTGTGTGGGGGAGGGGGGTTGGATATTTGCCTTGGGGCTTCTGAACTCTTGGGCAGAAGCTTCCACCGACCCCCCAAAGCATCAGGGACTATTTGCAATAAAAGAATTTCCCTCTGGCTGTGGGATGGGGCAGCCCCTCCCCCTCTCCTGCCCCATGGGGTGGGGGAGCTGCCCTTGTATCTCCCTCTCATTCTCCCCGACCCCTCCCTTCCCCAGCCAGTCCGGTCTTGCTCGCAGTCTCCCCGCAGCCTCCCCTCCCCACATCCCCCCTTTCCCTCGCAGTGACCCCCCCGACTCGGAGTTTTCTTCTATTGCAGCCCTGTCCCATCCGCCCCATCAGTCTCCCCAGAGCCTCCTGCATCGCCCCATCCTCCCTTCAGCCGCCCCTACCCTGCCCCATCCCATCCTGCCCCCTGCGTCCTCCTCCACCCCCCCCCCGCCCCTCACACATTCCTGTTCCCCCTCGATACCCCCTTATCTGCACCCCCGACCCCCGCACACACCGGGGCCGGCGGCAGCTTTCCCGGGCCCGGGCGGGGAATCGCCGCCAGCTCCGCTGGGAGCAGCCCGGGGCCAAACCCTCCCCCTGCAGCCCGGGGGGGACGGGGGCGGGGCGGGTCTCTCTCACCTTCCCTCCGAGCGGGGCCCCCGGGGCAGGGGCAGGGGCCGGGCCGGGCCGGGGGCCCTGGCCGGGCTGGGGGCTCTGCCCGGGGAGAGGCTCCTGGGGAGCAGCGGGAAGGGCCCCGCTGGAGATTCCCCTCTCCCGGCTGCAGCCCGGGCTCCGGGCTCCCCGCACCAGCCGCCGGGGCTCGGGGATCTCGCCACGAGCCTGGGAGCCGGAGTCACCGCAGCGGCTGCGAGTCACTTCCCGGGGCCGGGCCTGAGCCCCGCGCTCGCTCCCCGCAGAGCCGCCCCCGGCCGCTCCTGGGTCCTAGCGTTCAACTTACCACGTTTCAGCCCCCGCCCCAGACCGACCCCTTGGGAGCCCCACCGCACCCAGGCTCGGGCAGCTTCTCCCAACTTTTGTAGGGATCCTGCTTAGAAGCCCGGCGGCACTGAGGGGACAGATCCCGGGGAAGGGGGGTTTCTCTGGAGACTGGGCGTTGTTTCAGAGCCCCCATATCATCAGGGAGACAGGAGTGCTGGGTCCTAGAAAGGCTGCCCAGAGCTGCCCAGGCCACGTTGCTCAGTGACATTATCTCTGTGTGTGATTCGCTCTGGTACAAAACTGGTACAAGGGAGCCCTGTGCCAGAGACGGTCTCTTGTCTCCAGTTTATCAGCCCATCAGGTCTCCAGTATTTCTCTCTTAGGTGGCTCAAACTGGCAGGATCACAATCAGGTTGTGGGTGGTTGTGTCTAATGGTCAGACCCATGAGGTGATCAGACTTGGAGGGCAGAGTGGAATCAAGCTGGAGACAAGAATCAGGACCACAGCAGAGCCCGAAGCAGGAAAAGGAGTCAATTTATGAATTTGCCACGATGCCAGATAGATTTCAAAGTTGAGATCTAACAAACTGGGCCCATATATAATAGAATCGAGCAGAATCCCTTGTATTCAGTCCAGGGAACATTAGCTTCCTAGTTAATTATGGGTTCTTTTCAGGTCCACTTTTAAGTTGAACTGTGTTTGTCACATCAGGACACATGCTTATCTTCAACCAAACAGCAATTTATTAATTCACCCAGAGTCACATCAATATACAATCAGCAGTTCACCACCAAAGTGCAGACACAACCAAAGTGCTAGGTGTATACGGCACACACAATACAGTCTTGCAGTTATATCGAGGAACAAAGTACCAAGATTTCTGATTACACTGACTTGTGACCATCACTTCTAAATTCCTAACACATTTCTGACACTTCCCAAGGTGCACTTGTCTGCAAGGCACTTTGAAGAGTGTGGTTAGTACAGATCGATTGCACTGATCCGAAAGAGACAAGTTTAGAGTATTAAAAACAATGGCTAAAAGCAATTCTTTTCAATCTGTTAGGCCAATTTGCTTGGGCTTACAAAGTTGTTAAAATATGGTTACCTAAGGTCTCAGCAGAGAGCATAGAATCAGCAAGATAACTCACAGTAATTGATATGAAAGAACAGAAGGGGAAATAACAATCCTTGAAATAAAATCTCACCACTTCTTACCCATATAACCCTGGGCTGGGGGAAGACTTCTTTCCATGCGTCTGGTCTGAGAGTGAGTCCTACTTAGGATTTTTCACTTTCTTTTTGGGTTCAGTCAACTCTCTTTAGCACATGGTGACTTCAGTTTATATTCCCTAGTTTCAGGGCTTATACGAAAGGGCCACACACACACATTCCTATTGGACTCAGGTCAAATGAGTGCTTAGGTTTTTTCCTTTGCTGCCTCCATGCTAGCATGGCCATGGCATCAGTGTATCACAAATTTCTTCAATCCTTTTTTTTAATCAGAGGTTTTACAGATTTGATTCATTTCAAGGATTCTATTTCATCACTAGTCCTTCTTATCGATTGGGACACCCCCTTTTAAGCAATTTCTCTTTAATATCCCAAAGTTATACCCCGGTTTATATCTTTTCACATTTCTTCTTTCTTGTGCCAGACAATTTTTAGAGTGCAACATTTATAATGAAAGGCAACAAAACCTTTAAAATCTTCTAAATTTAGAGGACATACACCATACATTCTTTGACTGTATATAAGCATTTCACCTTATTTAGGACGTACAACAGAACAAGAGACATGTTCCACATATGGAAGGATGTAGATCTAATTCACAATCACAATACCAACAAAGGTGCTGATTTTAATTTGGGGTGAAAGATTATTCACAGTCTATTTGATTTACAAGGAAAATAATGTATAGTTTATACTTTGGGGTGAAAACATTTTGCATAGGCAAGCAGGATGTGACGCTTGCTTGGTAATTTGGAGTTCTTTTTAGCTAGGCTGGGAAGGAGGAAGAGGTTTATACAGAAGCAAATTATGAGATATTCTTGCCTAGCTGATTAACAGTACTCTCATTTAGATATTTTAGTTTCTATTTTTGGGGAGAGGAAATCTCAACCTTGGCTGATCTATGGGTTCTTAGACAAGGGTCTTATCAAAACTTTGGATACAGTCTCTCACAGTATTCTTGCCAGCAAGTTAAAAAAGTATGGGCTGGATGAATAGACTGTAAGGTGGATAGAAAGCTGGCTAGATCATCAGGTTCAGTGGGTAATGATCAATGGCTCCATGTCTAGTTGGCAGCCAGTATCAAGCGGAGTGCCCCAAGGGTCGGTCCTGGGTCCGGTTTTGTTCAATATCTTCATTAATGATCTACAGGATGGTGTGACCTGCACCCTCAGCATGTTTGCAGATGACACTAAACTGGGAGGAGTGATAGATATGCTGGAGGGTAGGGAAGGGATACAGAGGGATCTAGACAAATTAGAGGATTGAGCCAAAAGAAATCTGATGAGGTTCAACAAGGTCAAGTGCAGAGTCCTGCACTTAGGATGGAAGAATCCCATGCACCGCTACACATTAGGGACCGAATGGCTAGGTAGCAGTTCTGCAGAAAAGGACCTAGGGGTTACAATGGATGAGAAATTGGATATGAGTCAACAGTGTGCCCTTGTTGCCAAGAAGACTAACGGCATTTTGGATTGTATAAGTAGGGGCATTGCTAGCAGATCAAGGGACGTGATCATTCCCCTCTATTTGGCATTGGTAAGGCCTCATCTGGAGTATTGTGTCCAGTTTTGGGCCCCATGCTACAAGAAGGATGTGGAAAAATTGGAAAGTGTCCAGCAGATGAAAACAAAAATGATTAGGGGGCTGGAGCACATGATTTATGAAGAGAGGCTTAGGGAACTGGGATTGTTTAATTTGCAGAAGAGAAGAATGAGGGGGGACTTGATATCTGCTTTCAACTATCTGAAAGGGGTTCCAAAGAGGATGGATCTAGATTGTTCTCAATGGTACCAGATGACAGAACAAGGCATAATGATCTCAAATTGCAGTGGGGAAATTTAGGCTGGATATTAGGAAAAACTTTTTCACTTGGAGGGTGGTGAAGCACTGGAATGGGTTACCTAGGGAAGTGGTAGAATCTCCTTCATTAGAGGTTTTTAAGTTCAGGCCTGACAAAGCCCTGGCTGGGAAGATTTAGTTGGGGGTTGGACCTTCTTTGAGCAGGGGGTTGGAGTAGATGACCTCCTGAGGTTCCTTTCAGCCTTCATATTCTATGATTCTATGAAGGTGTGTCATATAATATAAACCATTTTCTTGCTGTCTTTACTCCTTAGGTGGATCCTATTTTGGGATAAACAGAGGCGGACTTTTCTATTTTTCTGAAGGCCAGAAGGAACCAGTAGCTATTAATCATTCAAAGGCATATCTGTTCCCTACATCTGTCACAGAGCCAAGAGTGAAAGCCAGGGATCAAAAGCTGAAAGCCAAAGTCAATGGCCATGCCGGAAGTATGGTCAGAAAGCAGAGCCAGGGTTTGCAAAGATGGAGAAGGACAGGAACTAAAGCAGGCAGCTGGGCCCAAGAGCAGACTGGTGAGAAACAGAAAGCAAGAAGCAGGACCAAATGGCAGCTGCAGGCGTGGAACGCATCGACTTCCCAGTGAGCTCCAGCTGCTGCTGGGTCATGTAGTAGCTAGCTCCGCCCCTTCACCAATCAGGAAGTGCAATCAATCTAGCACACCCTGCCAGGTGCCCAATGAGCTGCTGGGAGGCGGATTCTGCTGCAGCAGGATCCCGGACAGTCTGTGCGGGTACTGTAGGGAAAGACCAGGTGTGGGGTTTTTTCAGAGCTTGGGTGCCCTTTCAGCACATTGTTGGAGAAGTGAGATTTTCATGTGGGCAGGGGGCAATTTTAATTGTGTTCCTAATGAGCAATTGGCTAGGAACCCTGGAACCGCATCCACTGTCTGCTCAGTGGCTTTCAACTCTTCTACAGGGTCAAATGTGTCATTTCTTCTTCCTGTTTTCACTGCGTTTTATGTACCGATTTTATTTAAAGCCTTTTTAAAAGTCAAAAATTGCTGTTTCTTGTGGGAATTCTCCGATGTATACAAATGTGAGAGCTCCCACTGACTCTTTTTCCACCATTGAAGTGTTTCTAGGGTATCTCACCCTTGTGAGTTCTCCGATGTTTGGTGAGGTAGGAGCTGTTATTAAAGCTTTTCCCACAGTCCAAACATTTATGGGTTTTCTCTCCCATGTGAATTGTCTGATGTGTGATAAGGTGTGATCTCTGAATGAATCTCTTCCCACAGTTGAGGCATGTATGAGGTTTCTCTCCTGTATGGATTCTCTGATGTCTAATAAGGGCTGATCTCTGACTAAAACTTTTCCCACAGTCCAAACATGTATGGGGTTTCTCTCCCGTGTGGATTCTCTGATGCGTAATAAGGGCTGATTGCCGAACAAAACTTTTCCCACATTCAAGGCACTTATAATGTCTCTCTCCCGTGTGGGTTCTTTGATGCATAATAAGGTGTGAGCTCTGATTGAAAGTTTTCTCACACTCAAGACATTTATAGGGTCTCTCTCCTGTATGAATTCGCCGATGTTTAGTAAGATGTGAGCTGTGACTGAAGCTTTTCCCGCAGTCCAAGCATTTATGAGGTCTCTCTCCCGTGTGGATTCTCTGATGAATAATAAGTTGTGATCTCACATTGAAGCTTTTCCCACAGTCGAGGCACTGATAGGGTTTATCTCCCGTGTGGGTTCTCCGATGCGTGATAAGACTAGAGCTCTGATTGAAACTTTTCCCACACTCAAGACACTTATAGGGTCTTTCTCCTGTATGCAGTCTCTGATGCGTAATAAGGTATGAGCTGTGATTGAAACATTTCCCGCAATCCAGACAAACATGGGGTTTCCTTCCCGTGTGGTTTCTCTGATGTTTAATAAGGTTTGATCTCACGTTGAATCCTTTCCCGCACTCAAGACATTTATATGGTCTCTCTCCTGTGTGCAGCCTCTGGTGTGTAATAAGGTGTGAGCTCTGAGTGAAGGTTTTCCCACAGTCCAGGCATTTATAAGGTCGCTCCCCTGTGTGCATTCTGCCATGCTTAATGAGGTCTGAGCTCTTACTGAAGGTTTTCCCACAGTACAAGCATTTATAGGGTTTGTCACCTGAGTGGTTTCTCTGACAGGTAACAAGGTTTCTACTCACACTGAACCTTTTCCTACTCTCTAAGTGTTTATAAGTTTTCTCTTCCCGGTGATATGTCCGTTGGACTGTGGTTTCCTTGGGATCTTTGCATCCTCCCCCATATTTAATGGATTCACGTGCCCAAGAAATGAAGTAGTTTCCCAGCTGCCTCTCTGACCCACCCCGATTTCCCCAGGCTTTTCCCTGTTCCAAGCACCGGGAAAAATTCCCCTCAGCTCCTCTCAAAAATGTCTTCTGCAGTTCCTCTTGCTCAGGACCTTCCTGCTCCTTGTTCTCACTCACTGTCCTATTACCTGTTGGGAGAGAGAGAATCCAGACAAGAGTCACTGACTGTGCTGGGGAGAAGGGACAGAAAGGGGAATAGCAAAGAGAGAAAACACAACACAGTGACTGTTGGGGAGATGGAGACATTGGACTCTGCCTCCACATCCCCAGCAAACACTCCCAGGGGAGTAAAGGCAGGGAGGAAATTTCCTACAGCTAACAGGGTGAGTGAGAAGCCGTGACTGATCTTTACCTTGATGCTACAACACCTGCTGACCGCAGCCCTGACCTGGGGCAGATGGGGCAGAACTGGGGGCTCTTGCTCACAGCACATTTTGGGAGTCCCAGCTTTTTCCTTCACTCACCAGATGGTTCTGTTTCCGTTTCCCTGACCCCTCACCTGTGCGGGTACCTCTTGGGCTCTCCCCTTCCTCGATGGCCTGGAGATCTGGGACCCACGGCTCTTCCCCTCGTTCCAGCTGGGCGATCAGGTCAGGTTTGGGAATGGGGAATCCTGCTCAGGGGGTGAAATCAGGCAAGGTCAGGATGCATGGAGCATCGGTAGAGTATCAGTCACAAATAACATTCCCTGATTTTAACTTGGCCCTGTGCTGGGGCGGGAGATGTGGAATCTGAGCAGATGGGGACCTAGTCATTGAGCCACCTTGGAAGAGGCAGATGTGGGGAGGTGGGAGGAGTTGACTCTCACTAGGAGTTCCCAAGACCTGTGCTCTCTGGGGGACTTGCTGATGCACGCACAGCTCCGGAGTTAAACCCCCGCCTATTTCCAAACTCGCAGAGCCCTCCCCATGGATAGGGCTAGTCCCAGGAAGGGAGGAGAACAAGGATTCTGCGCGTGAGTGAGCAATAGTATAGGCAGGAAAATACATGGCTACTGCCCCCTTGAAAGCACCAGGGGAGAGGCAATTCTTGATTTAGTCCTAAACTGGGGACATGATTTGGTCCAAAAGGTAACTTTTACTGAATGGTTCAGCTATAATGACCTGTAAAGTATTAAAGTTAATATCTAACTTCAGTACTGGGCAAATTGGTTGAAACTATAGTAAAGAACAGAATTGTCAGACCCACAGATGGACACAGTATGTTTTCTAAAGGGAAATCACACCTCACCAATCTATTAGAATTCTTTGAGCGAGTCAACAAGTTTTTGGACCCACCACAGTAACATTTAACGTTAACAAGGGAAACTACAAAAGAATGAGGATGCTAGTTATACAGAAATTAAAAAGAGCAGAGTAAAATGCCTGCAAGCAACATAGAGACTACTTAAAATCACCATAACAGAGGCTCAGACTAAGTGTCCACTCCAAATCAAAGAAGATAGTGGGAGGACCAAAAGAACGCCACCGACAAACATGTGGACAAGGGTGATCCAGTTGATACAGTATACTTGGACTTTCAGAAAGCCTTTAACAACGCCCCTTACCAAGACTATTAAGGAAACTAAGAGACATGCAATAAGAGGGAAGGTCTGCTCATGGATCAGTGACTCGTTGAAAGATAGGAAACAAAGGGTAGGAAAAAATGGTCAGTTTTCACAACGGAGAGAGGTGAATAGCAGGACCCAAAAAGAATCTGTACTGGGACCTCTATTATTCAGCATATTCATTAATGATCCGGGAACAGGGATGAACAGTGAAGTGGCAACATTTGCAGATGATATAAAATTGTTCCAGACAGATGAGTTTAAAGCAGACTGTGAGGAGTTACAGAAGGATCTCACGGAACGACGAAATCAGGCATCAAAATGGCTGACAAAATTCAAGGTTCATAAGTGCAAAGTAGTGCACACTGAATATGTATAGTTAGGATTACTTTTTTCCAATGGTATGTTCTAATTAGGTGTTATCACTAAAGAAAGAGATCTTGGAGTCACGGTGGATAGTTCTCTGAAAACTTCTGCTCAGAGTGCAGCAGCAGTTAAAAAGGCTAACAGTATGTTGGGAACTATTAGAAAAGGACTAGAAAATATCATAATGCTACTATATAAATCCATATTGCACCCACATCTGGAATGTTGTGTCCAGTTCTGGTTGCCCCACCTCAAAAATGGTATAGTGGAACTGGAAAAGGTTCAGAGAAGGGCACCAAAGATAATCAAGGGTATGGAATGGCTTCCATATAAACAGATTAGGGCTGTTTAGTTTTAAAAAAAGATAACTAAAGGGGCATCTGATAGAGGTCTATACAATCATGAGTAGTGTGCAAAAACTGAATAGAGAAGTGTTATTTACCCTTTCATACAATACAAAACCAGGGGCCACCTGATTAAATTAACTGGTAGTCAGATTAATATACACAAAAGGAAGTTCTTTTTTCACAAAATAGACAGTTAACCTGTGGAACTCACTGTCCACATAAGAACATAAGAAAGGCCGTACTGGGTCAGACCAAAGTTCCATCTAGCCCAGTATCCTGTTAACCAACAGTGGCCAATGCCAGGTGCCCTGGAGTGAGTGAACCTAACAAGTAAAGATCAAATGATCTCTCTCCTGCCATCCATCACCCTCCTCTGACAAACAGAGGCTAGGGACACTATTTCTTACCCAGCCTGGCTAATAGCCATTAATGGACCTAACCTCCATTAATTTAGCCACTTCTCTTTTAAACCCTGTTATAGTCCTAGCTTCACAGCCTCCTCAGGAAGGAGTTCCACAAGTTGACTATGCACTGTGTGAAGAAGTTCCGTTTATTTGTTTTAAACCTGCTGCCCACTAATTCAATGGGTGGCCCCTAGTTCTTCTATTATGGGAACAAGTAAATAACTTTTCTTTATTCACTTTCTCCACGCCACTCCTAATTTTATATACCTCTATCATATCCCCCCTTACTCTCCTCTTTTCCAAGCTAAAAAGTCCTAGCCTCTTTACTCTCTCCTCATATGGGACCCGTTCCAATCCCCTAATCATTTTAGTTGCCCTTCTCTGAACCTTTTCTAATGCCAGTATATTCTTCTTGAGATGAGGAGACCACAATTGTACACAGTATTCAAGATGTGGGCTCACCATGGATTTGTACAAGGGCAATAAGATATTCTCCATCTTATTCTCTATCGCTTTTTTAATGATTCCTAACATCCTATTTGCTTTTTTGACTGCCACTGCACACTGCATGGACATCTTCAGAGAACTATCCACGATGACTCCAAGATCTTTTTCCAGATTAGTTGTAGCTAAATTAGCCCCCATCATATTGTACGTATAGTTGGGGTTATTTTTTCCAAAGTGCATTACTTTACATTTATCCACATTAAATTTCATTTGCCATTTTGTTGCCCAATCATTTAGTTTTGTGAGATCTTTTTGAAGTTCTTCACAGTCTGCTTGGGTCTTAACTATCTTGAGCAGTTTAGTATCATCTGCAAACTTGGCCACCTCACTGTTTACCCCTTCCTCCAAATCATTGATGAATAAGTTGAATAGGATTGGTCCTAGGACTGACCCTTGAGGAACACCACTAGCTACCCCTCTCCATTCTGTCGATGGATATTGTGATGGCCAAAAATATAAATGGGTTCAAAAATGAACTGGAAAACTTCATGGAGAATAGGTACAGCTAGTGCTATTAGCCAAGATGGTCAGGGACTCAACCCCATGCTTGCAGTGATGGCGAATGTCTAGCTAACAGAATGCGGGTCACTCCATAATTGCCCTGTTCTGAACACTCCCCATGAATCTCTGGTACCAGTCACTGTCAGAGACAGGATACTGTGCTAGATGGATGCTAGTCTGACCCAGTACGGCAACTGTTATGTTCTTAAGTTTCTGATTCCCTATCCCATCGGAGAGGGTATGGAGATGAAAGTCTCTTTCGTGCTGCAGCTGTGGACTCCAGGACATATTCCCCCTTAATCCAACTGAGCAGGGAAGAACCTGACCAAATTCAGACACACAGACCTCACAGCTTCTAATAACCAAGGTGAGAGGAATCCCTCACCCAGTGAGGTCACCGTCTCGTAGTTCTCCTGCATGACGTCCCTGTACAGGGC
>ML677436.1:121519-171472 GCA_007922305.1 Dermatemys mawii
GGGAGCCGGAGTCACCGCAGCGGCTGCGAGTCACTTCCCGGGGCCGGCCCTGAGCCCCGAGATCCTTCCATCCGTCTCCTCCTGGGTCCTAGCGATCAACCCACCGCGTTGCAGCCCCCCTGGCCCAGACACTTGCCATCAGGGCTCCATACAGAGAGGCAGCTTCTCTCGGCGTTAAGGGGGCAATCGTGCATAGGAGCCAATGGACCCAGGGGCGGACAGACAGGAGACGATTCCAGGGAGGGAGAGGGAAGGGGTATGTGGGGAGACTTGTTACCTGGGGGTCTCTGCGCCACTCACTCAGTGTCACCCTGGTGCCCCACCTGTTTCGTGGGGGAGCACCTAGGTCACACCTGAGTGAGCAGTGGGGCAGCCAGCAGGGTTCCTCCTCCCTGCCTCCTGACCCCCTCTCCTCTCCTCTCCCCTCCTCTTCCCCCCCTCCTCATACACACACAAGTTGGGCCCTAGACTCATGCCTAGATTGCCAGTGCCTTAATCTGGGCCTGATCTCACTTGATCCCTCCGGGGTTGGGGTTTTGGCGAGGAGGGGTTGACTCATTAGCTGTGCCCAGCCGAAGCAGGGCCTTGCACTGGGCCAGAGAGAGAGAACAACTCTGTACTCCCGGGGCACCTGCCTGAGAGGGTCCTGTCTCCTTCTTTAATGTCCCATCCAAAGTGCCGCAGGTGAACACACTGAGGGAGCCTCGCACCAGAAGATCCCGTAGCCCAGTGGTGAGAGCACTTTCCTTAGAGCAATGGGGGACGCTGATCAAATCCTTTCTGCAGTGGGCAGGAACTGAACCTGGGTTTCCCACCGCGGGGTGACTGCTCAAACTCCTGGGCTGCATGTTTAAAGGAGGAAACCCCCACGCATACTCCTCTCCTCTGGCTAGGTGGAGCGAGGCACCTGTCTATCTTGCTTGCTCCCATCAGGAAAGAGCTTAGGAACCTGCCTTCCTTCCCAGCTGTGCATTCACCATCAGAGACAGATGCTAAGATGCTACTCAGGGATGGGTGTTACCTCGCTGTCACCAGCGTGAGGGAGTCTTGCCTGTGCCAGCTGGGTGTTAGCACCGTAACACAACCAGTCTCTCTGCTATCATACCTCTGTTCCCTGGGCTACGCCAGCCCCACCTTTGCCCGCCAGGTTGACAATAGATGTACCCCAGCTCCTGCATCCCTTCAAAGTGGTATCCAGCGCCTGCATCCCCCTGTGGTATCCAGCTCTTAATCACTGGGTATCCACGGTTGTCCCAGTTCCAGTGTTCTCAGAGGAACAGAGTACCCTGCTTTGCCACTTCACCATACACCGCTACTCCAATGACTGGGGATTGTTCCCGAGGGTCTCCAAAATCAAAGTGGACACAGGGCAATAGGGGCCTGCCCTGGTGGTGCTTAATCTGTGCCAGGGCTGAGGCCCGGCACCTCTAGGCTTGTTGCATCAGTTGTGAATGTACCAAAATTGCATGAGCCCCCCCAGCTCCTCTTTCATTACAAATGGAGCCCTGGATGCTGTCCAGAGCCCCCAGCTGCAGGGGACACGTGTCTCAGTGGCCCTGGTCCGTCTGCAGGTGTCTGGGGTTCAAGGGCAGAGAGAGAAGGGCTCTGGCCCCAGATCTTTCCTGGGCCAGGGCTGTGCTAGGTGGCGGGGGCTGGAGAGTTTCATTAACTCCTGTATCCCGAGGGCTCTGGTTCCTGCTGGGGCGGGCAGGGGAAGCAGTGTTAGCTCCGGCTCTGTTTATCTTCCTGGGTCAGGAGCTGCTCTCCCCTCCCTTGTCATCTGCGAAGGAACCAGCGGCGGCTGCTCCCCAGCCGGGTCTGTGCAGGGGAGAGACCGTCATTAAAGCCCCTCCTGTGCCCATCCCGGGCGGGGACCTTCTGGAACTAGCCCCCTGGGGCATCCCCCGGCTCTGCCAACACCAGCTCCTGAGCCAGATTGTCCAGGTGATGGAGAGATGGGCAGGGGAGTGGTTGCAGAAAGGGCCCCGGGAGGCTCGGATCTGGTAGCTGGGTGAATTTGCCTGGGGGTTGATCTGTCCTTAGCAGCACCCCTTTGTGGGGGATCCACTCCGGGGGGCAAACTGGGGGAGTCAGGAGGGGAAACAGGGAAGGGGAGACCAGCAACGGGCCCCACCCGCTGGGTTTTCCCCTTTGTGTTTCTGGATTGTCAGCAAGGGAAGGGGGTGAATAAGGAGGCAGAAATGAAGGGAAAGCAGCGAGGAGAATGGGGAGGGTGTGTTTGTGGAAGGGTGGTTATTCTTCCTTTAAAAACCAAACCCAGTACTTCCCATCCATCCTCCCTTCAAGCCCAGGGGTCCCCCACCCCCGAATTCCACAAAAATCTCCTTACGATTGAGTCAGCTGCTGACAGAGACATGTTTCCTGCAGCAAATACATCCCAGCTACAAGAAGGCAGGGTCCTGTGTAAAAGAACAATGCAGGATGTGATTCTAGCATTAAAGATTGTATTATAATGCGCCCCGACCAAATTGATATTCCCCAGATACCCTTTATTCTGGCACAGCCTAGCTGTGAGTGTTGGACTTTGCAATCTTAATAACATCCTCTTAATGTAGTTTTTGAGGGTAATATAGAAAAAAACCCCTCCAATTCTGATGCTTCTCTTTATAGGGTATCTCCTCTGGCCACTTTTCTCTCCAATAATCAAACATTGCTGGACCAGCCTTCAGATTTTTGCCGATTTTGCTGATCTGATTTTGATCTGTTTCTCTCTATCTATACATTATTAATCTCTGTGTAAATATTGCTTATTGTTTTCATCTCCATATGCATTATTAATATAAAAACCTATCTGATTTTGCAGGGTTTTTTGTTTAATTAGTGAAGATATGTACATTTTCATAGATTTGACTCATTTTCTCGCTCACTTATCAATCCTGATTAAAAAAAAATCTCAGTATTCACTGATGTTTTGCCAGCTCTAATTATTGAATTATAGAAGATTCCCTCAGTTTTGCAGAACTATTGCCATGAATTATTGAACTGATTACAGGGAGAAAATATCACATACTTAAAATTTCTTTCATCTAGCAGAGAAAGGCATAACAAGAACTATTGGCTGGAAGTTAAAGGCAGACAAATTCTGATTAGAAATAAGGCCCAAATTTTTAACATTATTAGCCAAAGACTGAAGTACTCCTGCAATGTTGGGAGACCTACATTCAGAGCCTTCTCCACATCCCAAGCAAGTGCCCTACCCGTGAGGGTAAATGTTATAAAGGAGGTACCAATATCTTCTCTTCTGGCCATTTTGTGAAAGTTGCTTCCGTCCCACCACAATTCTGGGAGGTGTTGGCGGACAGAAACTGTTTGGTGAGCTCAGTCAAAATCACAAATAGTTTCAGGTCGAGTGAAATTATGTTCTTCAGCAAATAATCTCTGGCCAAAAAACTGAACCCAGCTCTATTTGTGGACGGACTCCCCCAGTTCTGCTTCACCTCAGTCCACCCAGAGTTGAACCAGTAGGTGTTATCATGCTCTCATGAACTTGTTTCTCTCCTCAGCAGAAGTTGGTCCAATAAAAGATGTTACCTCACCCACCTTGTTTCTCTAATGTCCTAGGACCAACATGGCTACAGCTGCACTGCATGCATCATATACTCCTGGCTTCCCACCTGTCCTGACAGCTGGCAGGAGCTCCCTCCCTTACTTTGTTTCCCCCTGAGTATTTGAATGGGATGAGGAGGAAGAATTTAATTCCTCAGTCTCCTAAACAGTTATGATGTTGTATTTCTGCTCTTTGTTGTTCTCCTTTCTTTCTGGCCCAGAGAATGACTCCTCACTGAAGTCTATTTCTCTCTTTCTCTCCCAGCAGGTGATGGGACAGTGAGTGAGAACAGAGGAGACTCCTCAACAAGAAATCTTCAGCAAGTGTAACTGCATGGAACGTTATCAGGAAGAACTGAAGGGAATTTCTTCCAGAGTCGTAAGAGAGGCAGCTAGGAAAAAACGTGGATCAATCTATTTGTTGTGGGAGAGGCTGCGGGAATCTCAAGAAAACCACAGCCCAGCACGGAATCCAAATGGGAGAGAGAAAAAACACATCCACTGAGTTTGGGAAAAGTGTTAATGACAGCTCACACCTTCCTAGACATCAGAGAACGCTCACGGGGGAAAGACCCTTCAAGTGCTCAGACTGTGGAAAAAGCTTCAGACTGAGCTCAAACCTTCTTACCCATCAGAGAACCCACACAGGAGAGCGACCCTATAAATGCCTGGACTGCGGGAAAAGTTTCAGCCTGAGCTCAAACCTTCTTACACACCGGCGACACCACACGGGAGAGCGGCCCTATAAATGCTTGGACTGCGGGAAAAGTTTCATTCAGAGCTCCGATCTTATTTCGCATCAAAGACTCCACACGGGAGAGAGACCCTATAAATGTCTTCATTGCGGGAAAAGTTTTATTCAGAGCTCCCACCTTATTAGACATCAGAGTCTCCACTTGGGAGAGAAACCCCATAAGTGCCTCATCTGTGGGAAAAATTTCACTCAGAAGTCACACCTTATTAGACACCAGGGAATCCACACAGGAGAGGAGCCCTGTAAGTGCACTGACTGTGGGGAAACATTCATTCAGAGCTCACAGCTTATTGTGCATCAGAGAAGCCATACAGGAGAGAAACCTTTTAAATGCTTGGACTGTGGGAAAACCTTCAGTCGGAGTTCCCACCTTATTGTGCATCAGAGAACCCACACAGGAGAGAAGCCCTATAAATGCTTTGACTGTGGGAAAAGTTTTAGTGTCAACTCAAACCTTATTACGCATCAGAGGATCCACACAGGAGAGAGACCCTATAAGTGCCTGGACTGTGGAAAAAGTTTCCAGCGGAGTTCACATCTTATTAAACATCAGAAAATTCACACGGCAAAGAGGACCTGAATGTGGGGGACTCTTCACCTGGGGCTATGATTATAACGGGCTTCTGAAAATCCATACAGGATAGAGACCTCCTAAACGTCCTCAGTGTGGCAAATTTTCAAGCAGAGTTCACATCATATTGGACGTGAGAGATTCCACACAGCAGAGAAATTGTAGCAGGTTGCCGACCTCTGCTGTCATTAGGACTGGCTTTCTGTTTAATGCTTGTCCCTTCTAAGTGCTCTAAAACCTGCATGGTTACTCGGATTGCTCTGGTATTTGGAGTTCCTCATGAGTTTATGGGGTAGGGTGAGTGAATTAAATTTGGGGTCACTTGAGTATGGGGTTTCTGAGACACAGCGCCCTGCCAACAGCTGCTTTTTGCCAAGTTGAGAGGTTCCACCCATGTTTTTTGCCCAGATATGGGATCTGTCACAGGGTTCGAGGCTGCAACACCTCTGACCATGTAACCCCGAGAGCCTCGCAATGCTTTGTTACTGTAACTCCCTGCCTAGGACTGTCACAGTCAGCAACAAGCATGCAGGTCACAGCTTGAGTGACCACATATAACTGCCACTCTGGTCCAGCCACTCTGACCTGACCCCAGCAACACAGCCCTTTATTAGCCTGAGTTACCTCCAGCAGGGTGACCCCAATGCACTCCCAATCCCAAATTTTCCCCAAATCGTGTGCTCTGCAATGTCCAATGTCAAACAAATTTTTTAACAAAAGGTCATAGGTTAAGTGGTGCTGAGTAAAAGGAATAAAAATAGAGATGGTTACAAGCAAATGAAAGTGAAAATTTGCATCTAAAAGTCACAAACTGAATCTAGTGAAGTACGGGCTTTATTCAAGATGGTTTCTCTCAGCAATCTTCCTTCTTACCAGCCAGGGCTGACTTTCTCTCAATCAGCATCTTCCGCAGAAGCCCAAGGGCTTGGCTTCCCTTGTCCTCCTGGGTGAAATACCTTTGCCTAAGAGGATTTCTTACCTATATTCAGTTCCCAGAGACTTCACCCCTAGCCCCTTTGTTGAGGGGCCCATCTTTCTCAGCTTGCAAGAGCTCTGTTCCTTTCTGTCTGTCTAGTGAAGGATCCCAAATATGGCTTCTGTCCTTGCTTATGTTTTCCAAATTTCAATGACCTTGCTTCAAGAGGCAGGATGACTTCATGCTCTATTTCCCTTCCTGTGGACTTCCCAACCCTGCTGTTTTCTATGTAGATGGCGCTTCCTTTGTTTTTTGTTAAACCTTGCATTTAGGGTGACCAGATGTCCTGATTTTATAGGGACAGTCCTGATATTTGGGGTTTTGTCTTATATAGGTGCCTATTACCCCCACCCCATCCTGATTTTTCACACTTGCTGTCTGATCACCCTAATTGCATTTCACCTTTCATTTCAGCCAGGTATATAGCTGCCTTCTCTCCTACTTGTTTCTCCCTGTCTGGCCACAGACTTTAAAGCATAATATCATTAGGTGTCCATATTTCCTCATATAGTGTTAATATGGACATTTCACAATGCTATTAATCACCTGTGTGTCATTAGCTTTCAGAAAAGACCTTGCTCTATATACTTTTATAAGCACAGTAATATTGTGTTCAATCAGTTGATCCAATTGCGTATCACTTGAGGTTCAGCCCCTCCATCTTTATACACCAGTAAACCTTTGAAATGTATTTTCCTGAATGTTACTTCTCCAGGCAATGTCTATGTGAAGAAGGCAACATGGAATCGTGGAACAGAGGAACAGAACAATTTGAATTTTAGCAAATACCAGCAGGGGGAAAATTCAAATTGTTCTGTTCCCTACAATCTCCTCCCTCTGATGGCTGGATAGTCCTGTTTATAGATACATTGAGGTAAACACGCTTTCCTTTGTTTAGGACAGACCTATGTCACACCTTTACCAAGGCAAGGCTGTCTGGTCTTGAACATGTTCTAGCAACATCATGTGGGGAAACTTGTAAGTTTACATATAGTGTTGCTACATACATTTCACCATGGTATGGTTGAGCAGCAATGATACCTCACAAGGTCTATTTTGTGCAAAGATTGTTGCAATAGTGCGGAGGGGTGTGTATACCTGGATGCTTTGGGTCACAGGGTCAAACCATGACTCTGATCTCGGCAAGGGCTCTCTAGTACACATAGGCTCCGACTCCGTGGGTGCTCCGAGACTGGAGCACCCATAGAAAAAAATAGTGAATGTGTTTGGCAGTGGGTAGGAGGTCCTCGAGGGGGGCAGAGCTGGGGCAGAGTGGGGTGGGAGGAAGCGGAGTAAGGGCGGAGTGGGGCGGGGCCTTAGGGCAGAGTGGGTGTGGAAGCACCCACTCAGAAAAATTAAAGTCAGCACCTATTCTGGCACTGCTCATGTATCAGAGCTAATGCGTGGCATCAACTGTCCCTTTCAAACTGATGTTGGCAGGAGAGCTAGGTCTCAAGTTAGTGACCTACCACCTAACCCTTATGAGTTAAACCGATTACACTGAGCATGCCCAGAAAAGTCAGCCAACAGGCTTTGGAGTGAACCGTTTCTCATGAAGTTGAATAGCTCAAGGGCATGGGCAGTTGCCACTGTTTAACCCAACCTTCAGCCAGTGGTAGCTTGTATCCAGTCTAGAGCTAAACTCACTCTCTCTTGGGGGACAAGGCAAATGAGGTAATATGTTTTATTGGACCAACTTCCCTTGATGAAAGACAAGCTTTCGAGCCACACAGAGCTCTTCTGCAGGGCTTAGAAAGGTACTCCGAGCATCACAGCACAGTGCAAGGTGGAACAGATTGGTTAGCGTAAGTAGTTAGCACATATTGTAAGTGACCATTTGTAGCAAGGCGGCGACTCACCCTTGCGGCGCCTCCTGCTGGTCGTCCAGGGAATCAGCTCTTCCAGCATCCAGAGCATCCTCTGCAGGCCAATGTCCCGCTTGCCACTAGCCCCGTGTCCCTCGCTGGACCCCGGTGCCCTTTGCCTGGGGTGCTACACCCCTGCAGTATCCCCACAGTCCAACTCTGGGTTTCCCCTCCCTGGGGAACCCCCAACCCTTTGAGCCCTACCTTGCCTCAGTGTAAGCTACTGAGAGTCATCATCAAGCCCCCACTCCCTGGGGCAGACTGCAGTGTAACAGCCAGGCATCATAGGCAAGGAGGGTTGGCTTGCTGCCTCTGTTTACCCATGGGCTGCCCCCTGCAACCCCTGTACCCCTTTTTAGATTATCCCATAGGCCCTGCAGCCTGGGGGTTTCCAGGCCAGAGCTCCCCCAGCTCCTCTTGCCTCCTCACAGCCCTGCTCCACTCCAGGTACCCTGTCAAGCTCCCCAGCAGCCAGGCCTGGCTACCTCCACAGTTAGAGAAGACTCTGTGCACCAAACTCTGGGTGGTATCAGGGCCAGCTGGGCCTTAATTGACCCAGCCACAGCTGTGGCTGCTCCACCCCAGCTGCTTTCTGTTGCAGCCCTCTACTGGGCTGCCTTTCCCCAGCCCCAACCCTCTGCAGGGCTGTTTTAACCCCTTTTTACCTGTAGTGTAAAACAACACCATTCAAGGCTGACCATTAACACCACTGCAGGCATAGGACAAAAAGAGGGGGTAGTGGGTTACAACTTGTTCTAATTAGCCATAAATCCAGTGTGTCTGTTCAGTCCTTGATTTTAGGTGTCTAGCAGTTATGGATTTAAGCTCCCAGGCTTGTCTTTTGAAAGTGTTGGGCCGGTTTGCTTTGAGGATGGGGACTGAGAGGTCAGATAGGGAGTGATCACTTTGTGAAAAGCGTTCACCTCTTTTGTCTTTTAGCATTTTCCTGTGTGAGTTCGTTCGTTCCCGAGCACAGTGATTGTCTAATTTCACCCACCTCATTGTAATTTGGGGAGTTATTTTGGGAACGTGTCATTAAGCTACTTTTTAGAAATAAAATAAATTAGAGATACGACTGCTTGCTGAGAGGGAAGGGGAATTTGGGGACAGAGGTGATGGGTGGGAGAGGGGTTTGGGACTGCAGTGACTGGGGAGGGGAGGGGTTATGCGACCAGTGACTGTTGAGGCAAGTTTATATCCACATTTGATAATTCCGAGAATATGAGGAAAACTCTGAGAAGATTTACACAAATTGGCTAACTAGACAGGGAAAAAAGCAAAATCTGAAAGGTTTGGTATCAATAGTGGACATTTACAGGAAAAATAAGCAATATTTGTGCATATAATAGACTAGTAATCCCTAAACAGAAAACTTTATCGACAGCTGTGGGGGGTTTATATTAAAATTCAGTATATGGCTAAAAGGGAGAAGAGTGAGAGATTGTGCAGCCATATTTGAGTACTGGGATGTATTAGCTGCAGGAAACCTGTCCCTGGCAGCAGCTAAATAGTGAAGATATTTCTGTGGAATTATATATGGATGTGAACTGTAGACTCAGAGAAGTCATAAAATTTATCACAAAATATCACCCTTAGGTTCAAGGGTCGCTCTGTACAGAAATCTTCATGTTCCAGGTGAAGGCAGGAGAAAATACTGATCGGCCCCAGTCAGAATCAGCCCATAGCAAGTAGGACACAACAAGATGCCTCTGATATTAACTCAGGAAGTGATTGTAGGTCTGGCACTCCCTAGGATGGGAATGTTAGACTGTTCAGTATCTAACACAGCACAGCCAGGCCGGATCGATACACATGACTGTCACTGACACAACTGTATGGGTTTAATTCACCCCGTTAGTTATTTCAATGCAAATCTGTATGTGTCTGATTAAGAGCAGCCTAAATTTGTTTCTTTTCATATTCATCACTTACTTTATCCTCCCCCTGCTTTTTCTTTCCAGTCCCTTTTTATTTCTCTACCCCCTTCTCCTCCCATTCCTTCTCCTCCTCACCCCATGTAGGCCAAAACTTCCTTATTTTCATATCTTTCCTCTATTCCGTTTCCCACCCCCTCCTTTTTCTGCACCTTCTGCTCCTGTGCTGAAGAGCAGCTGATACTAGGTCAGGCAGGGACCTTCCATTATCAGCAAAATCACTTCCTATTCAGAGCAGAAGGCAGAGAACGGAAGTCCAGCTCCTAGCGGCCATGGCTTCAGGGACTTCTGAATAGCGACTCCAAAAGAAAACCAAATGTCCCATCTGCAGAGACTATTTCACGGAGCTGGTGAGCATAGACTGTGGGCATAATTTCTACCATGGCTTCATCTCTCAGCACTGTGACAGATGGACAAAGGGGAACTATGACCCCTTGTGCTGTCCCTTGTGCAGAGCCTGGATCCAGAAGGAGAATCTTTGGCCCTACTGGGACCTGGCAAGTTTAGTAGAAATCTATTGAAATAAAATCAAAAGGTTTGGTTTCGATTTTGCCTTTATTCATTTTATTATATTATATATAATATAATGTCAAACAAAGGTCAATTTGAAACAAAAAATCAAAATACTTTGTTCTGTTGTATTAAAAGGAGCATTTCAACATTAATGAAACACTTTGTTTAATTTTTCTTCTAAACTAATTTTTATTGAAATCAACACACTCCCACAGAGAGTTCAGATATCGATGAAATGGTATTTTCCGAAGAAAAAACATTTTGTCTCTAAATTTTCAACCAGCTCGACTTCATATTTCCTCATCATCAGACATTTTACCAAACATTTTTCCTGTGTGCATCTGACATAGCTAGAAAATTGCAATGGTGGTTGTGAATGACAGTGTCAGGGACTCTAGCCCAGACTGGCCTGGTTCGTTGTCTGACTGCAAAGAGACAGGCAACACCAGCAAGGTCCGATAATAGGCTCTTTATTGAAGAGTGCACACAACAATAGAGAGCAGCCCGTCTCCCAAGAGAACCAGCTGCCCATTCTAACAACTAGTAAATTTTTATAGACAGTTTCGTTACGTCACAAATTATTCATTCAAGCAACCCACTTCCCCCCTTCATTAGTAAGAAAGTTCTAATATTTCATTACAAGTTAAAACAATACATGTTGTTTCAATATTTTCTTATCAACACATTTGACTAGTACCAGAAACCAGGAAACTGAAAACTGAAAAACAGGGAGTGAGACAAAACAGAGAGTTGCTGACATTAAGGCTCCACTTAACAGGGAGTGAAGGACATTTGGTAAAAGATATTTAGAATGCAGCTCTCTCTCAGGGTTGGCAAGAGTGCAGATTCATCTGCAACTCTGCTCAGGGACTACCCAGAATCCCCTGGATCAATTCTTGGGCCTAACAACAATGTGTCCTTCATTACCAGTCTGTAATTGGGCAGATGGTCAGGGGAGCATCCTCTTTAGATCCATGTATACCTGGACTGAAGAAAGGCCGGAGTGTCATAGAGAAGCTATATTTGAAAGTGTAGATATGGGAGTTATCAGACAAATTGTAAAATGAGAGCTCTCCTGCCTCATAGTCCAGAAAAATCCCAACTCTCTTGGGTTTTATTTCCAAGGTGATTGTTGTCCGAGGAGTGGAGAGGGCTTTGTATTCTCCATTCCACAACCTTATGGCCCAGTATCCATCTTCAGGTGCTATACTTTTGTACCTCTCCCTGTTTTCTGAGTCAGTGCAAACCCCCAAGTGCCACATAGTCTTGTTTTTAAGCTCCACTTCCCAATAATGTCTCCCAGAGTTAAATCTCTCAGAGCCCAAGACACAACGATAAGAATCAACATTGTCAGGATCTTTAGGTTGTTCCCCCATTATGTCTGCACATTTCACACTTTTGAGGTCCTTTGACACATAGAGTTCAGAATGTGCAGTTTCTGGATCCAGAGTCACATTCACTGGAAGGAGGAAAGATATATTTTTTGGTATAGATAATCCAAAAACATATTTAATAATATTTACATATTCACAACTAGTCATTTTAAATATGTTATTCCTTTAAGTTAATAACATCTGGGAAGCCATCATTTTCTATTCAGCCCATATTCATTTTATCATAAAAATAGAGTTTCAGTATCTTTGCGTAGAAAAAATACAAGTTAAATGATCATATCATTATTGGTGTGAATGGCATCAAGATTCCTTATACAAGCCCATAGGTGCCGACTCTATGGGTGCTCCAGGGCTGGCTCACCCGTGGAAAAAAACAGTGGGTTCTCAGCACCCATCAGCCACCTGCTGATCAGCTGTTCGGCAGGCCCCACTGATCACCTATTTCCCTATGCCCTCCAGAACCTCCTGCCTTCCACCAGTCAGCTGTTTGGTAGCATTGAGGAGAGGCTGAGAGGAGGGAGAGGAGCAGGGACAGGAAGAAGTGGAGCGAGGACAGGGCACACTCGGGAGAGGGGGTGGAGTGGGGCTGGGAAGAGGTGAGGTGGGGTGGAGCAGGAGTGGGAAGAGGCAAAGTGAGGGTGGGGTCTTGGGGGAGGGGCGGATGGGGGCGGGGTCGAGCAGTGGTGGAGCACCTCTGGGGAAAGCTGAAATTAGGCTTCTGTGCACCAGAAGTTCATAAGTAGTGTTTCATTGCCTGGATTTAGAGAAAGAGGTCTTTAAATCCTTTAACCCTCTCCTAGAAGGACTATCTTCTCCCTCATCTCCTCCAGCCACCTCCTAAGGACAGGCAGTGGAAACATGATCAGGCATATTTTCCTTAGGTATTTCTGGGATGGATTTACTTGTGGGTGGGGTATTTGGTTGGGGCATGGTGAGGAGATAGGATTGTTTGGCATTTGCTCATTTATGGAGCAAGCATTTGGAAGGGTATTTGCTCATTTGATTGAAGGGGGGGCTACTTGTTTAGTGTGTAGGGAATTGCTTTTGCTGTGTTTTGTTTTATCTTTGGGTTTCGATTACAGGGGATTATAGTAGAACTGGTAGTTGGAGAAAGAGGGGTATTTGGGTACAGTCAGCTGGGGCTGACAGACCCCTCTTTTGGATGGCTAAGATTGTGCATGTTGGAAGGGTTGAGAGGTGAATGTGATATCCCTGGTGTTAAGTGGAAGAAGGAATAGGAGGATTTAATGACCCTCCTGTCCTAGGTGTGGATGAGAAACCTGCTAGAATGAGCTGGCTAAATTTTCAAAAGCACTCCAGAGCCAATGTGCTGAACTCTGGAAAATCTAGCCCTAAAAGCCAGAAATCACCTGCCTTGTCTCCCTGTGACCATCACTAAAGGAAATTCAGAGACTCCAAGCAATCGTCTAGAACAGTGGTCGTCAAAGTGGGGTGCACGAGACCACCCCAGGGGGTGCGCGAGCCTGCTGAGCCTCCACCAACCTGTCCCGGGAGACCGCCCCGGGAGACCGCGGCGCCGCCAGGAAGCCTGCCTGGGAGACCGGGCTATTTAAGGCGCACCGAAATGCCACCACCAACTTCCTTTTTTGGCGGCGGCATTTTGGTGGACATACCCACCCTGGGGTCCGCCAGACTTTTCCCCCCCGCGGTAAGGGGCCGTGGGGGAAAAAGTTTGGAGACCCCTGGTCTAGAATCCCTGTAATCAGATCTCTCTGTCCTCGGCTCATAGCAGCTTTGCTCACACTTCTCAGTGATCCATATCAGGACCTTCAAAATGGGGTGTAATAGCCATCTCTTTGAAAATCCTATTCTTCCCTCACCCTCCACTTTACCAGACTAATAAAGTTATCTCCAGCTACGATGGGAAGAAAATAACTTATAGATAACATTTAAGGCCTAAATTTATCTCCATCTCACATAAATATGGAGTTGTCTCATTTTGTATGTTATTTACATCAAAGATGATGAGAACGGATATTTGCAGAAGCTCCTAGAGGAGCATTTATTAAAGCACCTAAATCATGGGTGTTTTAATTGCACTGACACTAAGAACATAGAACGGCCATAATAGGTGAGACCAAAGGTCCATCTAGCCCAGTATCCTGAATTCTGATAGTGGCCAATGCCAGGTGCACCAGAGGGAATGAGCAGAACAGGCAATCATCAAGTGATCCAGCCCCTGTTGCTCATTTCCAGCTTCTGGCAAACAGAGGCTAGGGACACCATCCCTGCCCATCCTGGCTAGATGAACTACTATTTGAGTGCTAAGCTACTTGTTACAGGTGGCTAAACATTCTTAGCCAAATAAGAAAACAATTCTTTCAAGGTGGTCTTGTTCTGAGGTGGGAGAATATTTGAACCACTGAGACAGGACACTTCAGATACAGGAGATCTCCCATCCGGTTTTGGATTGGCTTGTGTTTTAGGGCTGAATGTGGGTGGATAACAGTTATGTCTAACAAATCATGGATTTAAGCATGCTTCACCACATGGAAGCAAGGCACTTAGGTACATGTTCCCTTCTGAGGCCTCACTCTAGATGGAATAAATTAGGGGCTACAGCACAGATCTCTCATTGCATCAGATTTCATAGAATCACAGAAGTGTAGGACTGGAAGGGACCTCAATAGGTCATCTAATCCCAGTCCCCTGCACTCATGGCAAGGCTAAGAAAAATATTATCTAGACCACCCTGGCAGATGTTTGTCTAACCTGCTCTTAAAAGCCTCCAATGATGGAGATTCCATAGCCTTTCTAGGCAATTTATTCCAGTGCTTAACTGCCCTGACAGTTAGGAAGCTTTTCCTAATGTCCAACCTAAACCTACCTTGCGGCAAGTTAAGCCCATTCCTTCTTGTCCCATCTTCAGATGTTAACAAGAACAATTTACCTCCCTCCTCCTTGTAACAACCTTTTGTGTACTTGAAAACTGTAATCATGTCCCCCCTCAGTCTCCTCCTTTCCAGACTAAACAAACCCATTTTTTCTATCTTCCCTCATAGGTCATGTTTTCTAGACTTTTAATCATTTGTGTTGCTCTTATCTGGACTTTCTCCAATTTGTCCACATCTTTCCTGAAATGTGGTACCCAGAACTGGACACAATACTCCAGCTAAGGCATAATCAGCGCAGAGTCGAGCGGAAGAATGACTTCATGTGTCTTGCTTACAATACTCCTGCTAATACATCCCAGCACAATGTTTTGTTTTGTTTTTTTGCAGAAGTGCTACACCGCTTTCTCATATTTCTGTTCCTCTGAGCTCTTTGTCCTGTTTATAATCTTATGGGTTGGGCTAAACCTATAGAAGTTGGTGGGTCTAACAGCTGCCTTTCATTCTGTGTCAATGGGAAAAGTAATTGAGCTCCTTTATGTAACCACGTAGCTGAAACAATAGCATTTTCCACCAATAACACAAGCAAATGATTCAGCCCAAGAGAAAGGCACATGTGAGACATATATGGGCAGAGGGGTTTCAGTGGGTATTGACAGGAAGAACAAATCAGTAACAGATACAGATAAGAAGCAGAAAGTGAAGGACGCATCCTGAATAGACACTGGGAGCGTGGCATGGAGAAAAAGCCTAGAGCAAAGTTTTGTGGACTGAATTTTAGCTGAAAGGGGCCTGGGACTGTGCAAAAAGAAACTATTTCCTCTTGTTTGATTCTTCCTGTGTTCAGAGATACATGACTCTGTACAGTCTTTGTAAATAAACAGGATTGCATCAAAGAAATAGCTGACTCCAATATCATTTTTTCCTTCTCACAAACAACTTGCAGGACCTCATATTTGGCTGACCGCTCAGGTCTAAAAGGGGTAAACAATAACTTGCATTTTTATATCATCATCTCTTACATCTTTCCTAAGAGCCAATACTTTTTTATCCTGCCAATTTTGAGAAGAAAAGGCAGCAGAGGTCTTTCAAAGAAAGGTGTTTTGACATTGGTAACTTGTCAATTTCAGTTACCTGCAAATCTTCCGACTTTTCTGAGCACTGAAACAAAGGTACAAAAACAGCTGAAAACTTGTCCAAATACATCCAGTCTTAATATAAGACAATTTGGTACTACTTTTATGGCCAGGAAAAAAGCCTTTGTTAAACCCAAATCAGAAATCTGAATGCTATAGCTTTACAAGAACACTGTGGTTTCAAACTATGGTGACTACCTGTTTTTCTGAGTACTATATCTCAAAAATGCCTTCGCTCAATAACCTCAAATACACTCATATTTCCTCTGCCCAAAGACTACACATCCTAAGAATAAAGCTAAAATACCTTTCACTTGGTCTATTAGAAAAGGGGAGAGAACCAAGCTTATAATGGACAGGAATATTCAGTCTTAACTATGGAGTGTCTGCTTTTTCATAATAGAGGAAAATAGAACTTACCAAATGCTGAAAGATATTTTTCTGAAACAAACAAAATACAAGACCAGAAATGAATAATACTGGAAAGAAAGAAAAAAAGATACTCTAGCACTGGGTCTACTGCTATTTTTAATTAGTTAAATTATCTAACCTTTGATTTAGTTGATAAGTGGTTGAAAGATACATTCACCCTTTTGCAGTCAATATTATGCTTCGCTTAAATCAAAATAAGGTTTAGGTGGCTTACAAGCAGTGCATGGGTCTGTGAGGTGGCCCCTCTCCGCAGAAGTCAATTTCACCTTCTAAGATTTCCAGTTGCCAAGATACAGTGCGCACATTTAAAAAGTGCATGCAGGTTTTACAGGTATTACTGGTTGCAGTGATATTCCCTGTGCTTAAAATGGGGGATACCACGGACACAGGCAATGGGCCAGATTCATTGCCATGCTTAACCTCTAGATGCCCTGGTGCCTTGAGGAATTCTCAGCCCTGAGTTGAATTTGAGGAAGGTTGCTCTGGTAGTTTTAAAATTATAAAAATTTTTATCATGTTCACTCCAGTGATGCCCTGGCTTGCAAACAAAAAGGACCTTCAATGAAAACTAAATTCACAGCCTATCTTTCCTTGGGTGTACAGCTATGGAAAGAGAGCTGCGTTAGCAAATGTGTAATAAGCAAAAGAACAGGAGTATTTGTGGCACCTTAGAGACTAACAAATTTATTACAGCATAAGCTTTCATAGGCTACAGCCCACTTCACTGGATTCATAGACGCAGTTTCCGAAAGTGCATCCGATGAGCAGCAGCCTAAATATACATTCCGATTTAAAACTGTTTGACGCTTTTCAACTTTTGATTTTTCAATGATTTTTTCATCAAAAACTCAAATTTTGGCTAATACAGTAAAATATCTTGAAAAGGGTTTGCAAATTGTGCTTATTTGATTGATTTAACCAGCTCCAATCAGAATGTTTGATATCTCTAATTCTTCTCTGTAATATTTCCTCGCTATCAGGAAAACATTCACTTTTGGTTTACTTAAAAACACCTCTTCTACCAGAGATACAAAGATAAACATTTATTACTTTCTCTTCATTTTAGAGACACATTTAAGTAAGTGAAATTTACCTTTCTCTTTCTCCACTTGAAATCGTAGTTTATCTAGAGGAAGAAGAGAATGAAATATGAGATTCCATGTTGTCATATTTTTGATAATATTCCTACTTCTGTTTCATATAATTATGCTAAAATTATTAAAGACAATGAGAGACAGAAAGATGGAAAATCTTTCTCCTATTAAAGACAGGATATTGAACTAGATGGGCATACATCTAATCCAATATGTCCATTCCTGTTTCCTATGTTCCTATGAAATAAGGACAGACACAAGTTGATGTTTCTGTGGAAGCCCAGTGCAATTTATCAAAATTAAAAACACACTAAAATAGACTAATCTTTTTCCTAAAATCATGACCATAGACACCACTTGTACAAAGTCTCATTCTAATAATTGTTTGAAGCACTGGCCTCACAAGATAGTTTGGTCCAATAAAAGATATTACCTCACCCACCGTGTCATCACAGACATGGACCAATCTCGCAAGTTTTTTCTTTTTTTTTTACGTAAATAAGTTTTGTTATACTATTTATTGAAGCCTTCAGCTTTTACTGTTCAGAAGATGTTCTTTTAGTAAAAAATTGACAACAAATTGGCAATTAAGTGGGTGATAGAGGGCCTCAGTGGAAGCGTGGTGGTCTTTGTCTCTAGTTTGGTAATTGTGGTGTATTAGGACAGTGAAACCCCCACAGCAGAGATTGATGGAAGCTAGCTGTCGCTACTCTTGTCCTCCTTATGAGTGTTTTCTGTTTTATGACCTTAGCCTGCAGATCAAACGATGGTAGGCTGGGTGGCCAAGTGAGTTTCTGGAGAATCAGAGGTGACCAGAAGCTGGGAATGGGCAACAGGGGATGGATCCCTTGATGATCACCTGTTCTGTTTCTTCCCTCTGAGGCACCTGGCATTGGCTGCTGTTGGCAGACAGGGTACCGAGCTAGATGAACCTTTAGTATGACCCAGTCTGGCCATTCTTATGACTGTGGAATTTGCTGCTTATCAGCTGGAGCAAGAAGCAGCCTATGGTTGGTAAATTGGCCATGGCCAACCCTGGAGCACCCATGGGAAAAAAATAGTGGGTGCTCAGCACTCACCAGCCACAACTGTTTGGTGGCTGGAGGAGGCTGTTGCGGAGGGTGGAGAGCAGCAAGCAGCAGGGGCCTGGATTGGAGCAGGAAGATGCAGAGAATGGGCGGGGCCTTGATAGAGGGGGCAGGAAGAGATGGAGTGAGAACAGGGCCTCAGGGAAGAGGCAGATTTGGGGTGGGGCCTCAGGGCGGAACAGGGGTGGAGCACCCCGATGAAAAATTAAAGTCACAGCCTATGCCTGTGTATATGTAAACTCTTAATATCGGTGATAGCAAGCACCAGAGAGAGAAAAAAGGGAAGAGGATTAACCCACACCTCAGGGGAGGGAGTACACATACATGATAATAAATGTTGTTTTCTTGACTTACCTTACTTCATAAACTATTGTGACAAAGCTCCAAGTTTGTACTCGTGGGTCCTGCGCTTCCTGGCAGATTTAGGGGCCTCAGAAACTCATCTAGGCCCCAGAGTGACCTCCCTTTCTCAGTATAATTGGCAAGAGTCACCGCCTAGTGAGTTACCTTCATCACAGGCCAGTATGGAAGGTGGAAAGAGCGGTGGGGAGCCCGGGCCCGCCCTCTACTCCGGGCTCCAGCCCAGGGACCCTAATAGTATCAGCTAAGATTGTAATATGACTGATTCAATGCCTGCAATTGAGTTAGCACCGATTGTGCCTGTCTGCTTCTGTATTTGGCTTTGCATAACACAAAGAAACAAGAGGGGGAGAGGGAGAGTGTATGAGCAAGGTAGCACCAATGGAATGCATGGAATGTCGTTTTTTCAAGCTAGTATGCTTAGTACGCATGTGGACATTTTGAAACTTTTTCTACTTTGTATCCTTGTGCGAATAAGTACGTGGCGGAATGTTGACGCCCAGCGATGTAATCAAGCTATAAAAAGAACGGCCCGGCCATTGATCGGGGCCGCACCCTGCTTTTGGCTGAGAAGCACAGGGCTGCGTGCATGCGACGTCGCATTGAATAAAGACATTGCAACCTCCTCCAGCTATCCGAGCCTGTTTTGCCTGAGAAAGGGGCGCCTGCCCAATGTGGGTACGGGGTCCCCAGGTAACAAGATGGCTGACCTTTTATCCACAAAACACAATACAATTCCCTGGGCTACTTCCCCACAGCAGTCCCTGCTTCTTCAAACTCCACTTCACCCTTACCTCAAGGCCTCCTTCCTTCTGGATGATAAGTTGTCCACCACTCAGTCTCACCAACAGCACAACCTCCTTCCACAGCTCCTGACACCCACAGCCTACCTGACTAACTGGGAGGTTTTTATCTGGATTCAGCCAGTCCCTGATTGGCTTCAGGTGTCCCAATTAGGCTAGCTGTTTCTACTCCTTTCTAGAAGGTTCTTAATTGGCCCCAGGTGTCTTGATTGGTCTGGAGTAGCCTTTGTTTGGCTATCCAGGGAACAAGGACCTGCACATCCTGAGGCTGATATACCTGCCTTCCAGCACTCTCCTATATCCTTCTGGTCTGACTCCGTCACACTATCTATATCAGATAGTTCACTTGCTCCATACAACCCATACACTTACCTTCAAAGTCTTTCAATTTGTAGTGGAGAAGATCTATTGGAAGGAAAAGATCAGATATGTTTGATGTCATCCTTTCACATTTATAGCGACATTTCAACTGATAATTATTGTAATTTTGCTATAATTGTAATAGAAACAGAAGTAATTAAAAACAAACAGAGACAGATGTACATGATGTGGAAGGTAATTTACAATTAAGCAGAAACAAAAAAAAAGTTAAAATAGTTTTGAGGTTTTTTAATCTCACAGTAAGTAGATGTACATTTGGATTGTTTTCCAATAAACAGCAGCATTTGGCTTTGTTTCACTATGTGCAATTCACTATAGACAAAAGAAGCAGAATTGTATCTTTTGCCTGTATGTCGCATTTCTAATTACTATGCCACAAGTAAGATGTTCTAATAGTATAAAAATGATTTCTGTACTATTGCCATTTCATAATGAAACTTTTAAGCCAAAATGATTTTTTTCTAACATCTTCTTCTGACAGAGAATTGCATAACACTTCTTCACTGTATTGAATTTTAACTTAATTGTATTGTATTTTTTAATATACTGAATTTGTAGGAGTTCTCTTTCACATACAGCAGAGGTGGCCAAACCATGGGTCACAAGCCGCATGTGGCTCTTTTACAGTTAAAATGTGGCTCGTGGAGCCCACCACCTCTACCCCTTCTCCGCCTACCAGACTGGGAGGGGAACTCGTGGTTTCTGCCCCCTGGCAGTGGGTGGAGCTGGGGGCTTCTGCACAACAGGGAGGGGTGGGGGGCCTTGGGCCTTTTGCCCCATAGTAGGCATTGCTCTGACTTCAGCTCCAAACCCCAGCAGGCACCTCCCACAGGGCGGAAGCCCTTAACCCCATCACAGGGCAGGAGCCCCGGCAGGTGAGCCCCACAGGGCTGAAGCCCCAAGACTGGGCAGGCATGCCCAGCCACAGGCACCAGCTTCCTCCAGGCCCCGGGGTGGTGCTCAACCCTCAGTTCCACCCCAGGCCCCGCCGCTACCCACCACCTTCCTCAAACCCCCACCCCACCTGCCTCGTCCTGTCCAGTTTTGTCCCCTCCCCTGAGTGCCTCTCCCCCTGTTCCTAACCCCCCTCCCCCAGCACCTCCTGAATGCCACGGAACAGCTGATCGCAGTGGGAGGGAGGCACTGGGAGTGAGGGAGGGGGAGGAGTTGATCAGCAGGGCTGCTGGTGGGTGGGAGGTGCTGGAGAGGAGCAGGGGAGCTGGCTGCTGGTGGGTGCAAAGCACCCACTAATATTTTTCTGTCAGAGTCAGCGCGTATGCGCCCAGCGCTTGACCTTCTGAAGATTATCGTATGTGGCTCGGTGGGTCAGTAAGTTTGGCGTCAGGATTACTCTTCCATAGGGAAGGTTTTAAGTATTTGAAGGCTCTGTCTGTCTCTCTTCCACGTTTGATTTACAAAGGGACAGATTTTCCAAATAACCTGCCAACAGTTAGATCATTACACGGCGTAACTACTGTCCACAGTCAACATGTGGCTGTGCATAGGAAGCACAAGAGAACTCCAAGGAAAACTGAACATTGAATTGAAATCCTCTGTTAATCCTTCTATATACCACCCTCTCTCATTTAAAAAATATCTCTCTGATTATATCTGTACTCCGGCCTAGGCCCTGCCCCCACTCCATCCCTTCCCACAAGCCTCCGCCCTTCCTCTTCCCACCCCTTCCCCTCTCAGCCTTTTCCTGCCCCTGCTTTGCCCCTTTCTGTCCCATCCCACCCCTTCCCCCAAGCTCCCTCCCCACCTCTTTCTGGCTTCCACCCCCTTCCCCACAGTGACGCCAGGAGCTGGTGAGGTGGGGCAGAGTGGAGCAGGCTGGGATCAGGTCATTTGCTGCTGCCAGCGTCAAGCTCCCACTAATCCCCCAGGATACCCTGGACTCTGTGTTCCAAAGCACGGGACCCCCAAAAGCGCGGTGCCCAGGTGGTTGCCCCAGTCTGTGCAATGGATGGGATGGCTCTGTCTGTACTGTCCCCTTTATTTCATGTATTACCTTTTTCTTTGTGTTGCTTGCATACATAGTAAATAATCAAAGGAATGAAAAAACCCAAAACCACCAGGTTTAGTGACAGGCGAATCACCGTCACATAGGAGACCTTTGGGAAAAAAGAATCTGAAAAACAAACACATATTATTAATTTATTATGAATTATTTATTAGATATTATTAACTTTATTATTGTTTCTCTTATTTCCAATAGCAGCATCCCATTTCTAACCCAGTGTCAACCCTCTGTTGAATGGTAGCAAATATCTGGGCCTTGCACCTCAGTTTCCAGCAGAGGAAAAGCAGTGACATGAAGTCAGGGTATATTCTCAGTGTAATTAACTTTATTTACACATGGAGACTAGTCCTGAAATGCATGTAGGTCAGTGCTTTTCAACCTTTTTTCATTTGAGGACCCCTAAAAAATTTCAAATGGAGGTGCGGACCCCCACTGGAAATCTTAGACATAGTCTGACGAACCCCGGAGGTCCATGGACAACAGATTGGAAACCATTGATTTAGGACAAACAGTTTATCACACCAGACTTTATATTAACGGATGTATGAACTGACCTGCTATATAAATGCTTGATACTTCTTCTTGGTTCAGGATGTTATTTCTGATTGTGCAGGTCAGATTCTGGTTGGAATTTTCTGTTACGATAAGTACAGATTCAGTCTGAAACAGGCCATTTTCATCACGGAAGCATTTTGCAGGCAATGATGGAAGAGGCTGTCCTTTGAGGTCCTTCCACAGTGACTGAGGCTCTGGATACCATCCTCCTGATCGACACACCATTCGGATACCTGTGTCCTGGTAACTCTCAACAGAGATCAGGGGATTCGTACCTGAAACTGGAGAATGAAGTAAATCTGCATTAATTGTATATTCTGGGTTAAAAATCTAACATGTTCAGCAACAGATCATTGAGAGCTAGACTAACCCTTTAGGCTCAGCCTGGAGTAAGGGACGGCACATATATCAATTCAAGGAGCAGCCTCAAAAAGAATTATGACTCAGAGAACCACAATTACCCCTTTACTATTCTTTTACTGTGGGGAGCGAAGTGAGAGGCTACAAAAAAGAAACCCCAATAATAACAGAGGATTTCAACTGTCCACTGTTTTCTGTCCTTTAACAGAGAACATGTCTCCTCAGGATGGCTTACAGAGATAAAATTTCTAGACATCACTGAATGACTGCTTCCTGGGGAAGCGAATCTTGGAACACACAAGGAGAGAGGCAATTCTTGATTTAATCCTAAGTGGTGCACAAGATCTGGTCCAAGAGGTGAATATAGCTGAACCATCATTGGTAATATGGACCATAATGTAATTAAATTTAGCTTCCTTGTAGGAGGGAAATACCAAAGAAGCTCATCACAGTAGCATTTACATTCAAAAAGGGGAACTACACAAAAATGAGGAGGCTAGTTAAAAATTAAAAGGAACTGTCACAAGAGTGAAATGCCTGCAAGCTGCATGGAAACTTTCTAAAAACACCATAATAGAGGCCCAAAATATATGTAGACCCCCAATTTAAAAAAACAAACAAAAAACAAACAAAAAAAACCCAACAGTAAGAGGACCAAAAAATGCTACCATGGTGAAACAGAGTAAAAGAGGCACTTGGAGACTAAAAGACATCTTTTAAAAATTGGAAGTTAAATCCTACTGAAGAAAATAGAAAGGAAAGTAAACTTTGGCAAGCCAAGTGTAAAAGCATAATTAGGTAGGCCAAAAAAAGAATTTGAAGAGCACCTAGCAAAAGACTCAAAAACGAACAGCATTTTTTTTAACTACATCAAAAGCAGAAATCCGACCAAACAATCAATGGGGCCACTGGATAATCAAGGTGCTAAAGCACTCAAGAAAGACAAGGCCATTGTGGAGAAGGTAAATAAATTGTTTGCATTGGTCTTCACTGCACAGGATGTGCAGCAGATTCCCACACCAGAGTCATTCTTTTTAGGGGACAAATCTGAGGAACTTTCCAAGATTGAGGTATCAATAGAGAAGGCTTTGGAACAAATTGATAAATTAAACTGTAATAAGTCACCAGGACCAGATGGGATTCACCCAAGAGTTCTGAAGGAACTCAAATGTGAAATTGAAGAACTACAAATTGTGGCATGTAACCTATTGCTTAAATGAATCTCTGTACCAGATGACTGGTGGATAGTTAATGTGACATCTATTTTTAAAAAAGTCTCCAGAGGCAATCCTGGCAATTGCAGGCCAATAACCCTAACTTCAGTCTCAGGCAAACTGGTTGAAACTATAGTAAAAAGCAGAATTATCAGACAGATAAATGAGCATGATATGTTGGGGAAGAATCAACACGTTTTTTGTAAAAAGAAATCACGCCTCATCAACCTATTAGAAGTCTTTGAGGGGATCAATAAATGTGGACAAAGGTGATCCAGTGGATATAATGTACATGGATTTTCAGAAAGCCTTTGACAAGGCCCCTCACCAAAGGCTCTTAAGCAATGTAGGCAATGATGGGCTAAAAGGGAAGGTTTTCTCAATACTAACCCTGTTATCTCCCACCTGGTTCTTGCCTACCTATTTATACCTGCCCCTGGATACTTCCACTGCATGCATCCGACAAAGTGGGTACTAGCCCACGAAAGCTTATGCTCTAAAACTTTAGTTAGTTTTTAAGGTGCCACAGGACTCTTTGTCACTTGATTAAAGATAGGAAACCAAGGGTAGGAATAATGGTTTGTTTTCACAGTGGAGAGAGGTAAATAGTGAAGTCCCCTAAGGATCTGTCCTGGGACCAGTACTATTCAACTTATTCATAAATGATCTAGAAAAAGGGGTAAACGGTGAGGTGGCAAAGTTTGCAGATAATACAAAATTACTTAAGATAGTTAAGCCCAAAGCAGACTGTGAAGAGTTACAAAGAGATTTCACAAAACTGGGTCACTGGGCAACAAAATGGCAAGTTAAATTCAGGGCTGATAAGTGCAAAGTAATGCACATTGGAAAACATAATCTCAACTATACATACAAAATGATGGGGTCTAAATTAGCTGTTAACACTCAAGAAGGAGATCTTGGAGTCACTGTGGAGAGTTCTCTGAAGACATCTGCTTAATGTTCAGCAGCAGTCATAATAGCTAATGGAATGGTAGGAACCATTAGGAACAGGATAGATAAGACAAAAATATCACAATGCCACAATATAAATTAGGGCTGTCTAATGATAAAAAAAATAATCATGATTAATCCTGCAATTAATCACACTGTTAATAATAAAATACAATTTATTTAAATATTTTGGATGTTGTCTATATTTGCAAATACATTGATTTCAGCTACAACACAGAATACAAAGTGTACAGTGGTCACTTTATTTTTTATTACAAATATTTGCTCTGCAAAAAAGAAAAGAAATAGTATTTTTCAATTAACCTAATACAAGTATTGTACTATACTCTCCTTATCATGAATTTACGTATATAGAATTATGTACAAAAAATAACTACACTCAAAAATAAAACCATGTCAAACTTTAGAGTCTACAAGTCCACTCAGTCCTACTGAGCCCGGGGCTGGAATCTGATGCCATGCATCCAGAACCTGTCACCCCGCCACCCACAAGCTGAAGCCCGAAGTCTGAGCCCCACCGGTCATGGGATGGTAGGGAACTCACCAGCTGCTTCTCCTCCAGCATTGTTCCCAGGTGTCTCCAGAGAGGGGTAGGGACCAACCCCTGCTAAAAATCCTAACACTAAGGCTGTGCATCCAGGAGCACCACTTGTGGGGGAAAGGGGAGGTGCCCATGTCCTGCTTGGGGTAGGGGTGGGGAGGCATGCGAGGGCTCCGTGCCTGTGTCCTGTGGGGGTGGGGAGGCACGTGAGGGCTCTGTGCCCGTGTCCTGCTGGGGGAAGGGCGCAAGGGCTCCGTGCCCATATCCCCAGGGGTGGGGTGGCTGTGGAGGACGCGGCTGAGCCTGGATTTGGCCCCTGACTGGGAGGGGCAGGGGGGAAGGAGTTGCGCAGGTAGAAGTTTCACCCCGGGTGCAAAATATCCTTGCACTGGCCCTGGGTGGAGCAGGGCCCTGGGGGGTGGAGTGGGGGTGGGACCTCAGGGAGGGGGCAAAGCTGGTGTGGGGCACCACCAGCAAAACCAAAAGTCAGTGCTTATGAAATGAGATACAACGATGTCCTCTCAACCGAGGGAAGGGAATGTAGAAAAGCAAGTTTACTGACCTGATACCTGTAGTTCCAATGCAGCTTCTTGATATGAGAACTCTGATCGAAAGAAACACGTGTACAGCCCTGAATCAGAGAGTCTGACACTGTCTATCCTCAAGGCAACTTTTCCATCAGCCAGGCCCTCTTTCAGAAACTCTGTCCTTCGCCGATATTCTGACATCTGCTCCGTGTACTGATCCTTCCCTTCACGGTACAGGTGCACAACTGAAGAAAACTGATCCCGGTACCATCTCACCTCCATGTTCTCAGCACTCATCCGGGGTGACAGGTGACAGGCTAATGTGACCTCATCACCTACAGAAGCAGTGATAGGGTGACTGGGTCCAATCACTGCAAAGTGTGCTGTTAAATGGAACAGGACACAAAAACAAGTGAATTCAAGAAGAACTGAGAATTTCTTGGCAGGGGTGAAAGTAAAAATAGGTACTTACAAGTACGGGGCTGGGTTGGGGCTGGCTCTGCCCCCTGGAAGGGGTGGGGTCTCAGGCAGAAGGGGCCCTGTACTGGTAAGTGCCCTCCCCACTTCCCTGGCTGGGGTGGCAGTGGCAGCCGGGGGCTCTGGACGTGGTTTAAAGGGCCCAGGGCTTGGCCACCTCTCCCACCTCAGGCCCTTTAAACTGCAGCCTGAGCCCCCGGCTGCCACTGCTACCAAGGCTCTGGCAGTGGGGCTCCGGGGGCTATTTAAAAGGCCCGGCGCTGCCCTGCCTCTATGGCCCCAGGCCCTTTAAATAGCCACCAGAGCCCTGGGATAGTGGTGGTGGGGCTTTGGCGGCTATTTAAAGGGCTGGGGCGGTAGAGGCGGGGGAGACTCGGACCCTTTAAATAGCCCTTGGAGCCCTGTTGCTGCTACCCCAGGGCTCCGTGGGCTATTTAAAGGGCCCGGGGCTCCCCTGCTTCTACCGCTCTGGCCCTTTAAATAGCTGCTGGAGCCCTGGGGCAGCAGCAGCGGGGCTCCGGTGGCTATTTAAAGGACCGGAGCGGTAGAGGCAGCGGGAGCCCCAGGTCCTTTAAATAGCTGCCGGAGCCCCACAGCCGCTACCCCAGGGCTCCAGCAGTGGGGGTCTGGTAGCAATTTAAAGGGCCTGGGGCTGAGGCTGCCTAAGGAAGCGAGGCACCCCGGTACAGCGCACCGGCTCTTGCCGGTATGCTGTACTGGGGTGTACCGGCTTACTTTCACCTCTGTTTCCTGGTCAGGCACAATATATACAAAATATATCCCTTTTAGATTTTCACTGCATTGTGGTTGTTCATGGGTCCTGACTTCATATGTGAATTTTAATACACATCTCAATTAGCTCTCAGGAGAAATGTTAGAATTTGATGGAAAATTATACAAATGGAGTATTAAAATTGGAATTTATTACAAAAATGGATGAAAAATATTGCAGATCAAATTTTGCCTTCAGATGCACACACATACAACTCTCGGTGACTTGAATGAGCATTGTATAGTTGGTAGGTAGCATGGCCTGCTCAATAGGGTACTAACCATAGACTCTGGCATGCAGTGTTCTAGACCTCTTTTTATCACTAGCTTTCGTGGCAACTTGGGCAATACGCTTCCCTCTCTATACCTCAGTTTCTTCAATTGTACGAATGACCTTTGTTTGTATCAGTTTTGAGATATGCAGATGAAAAGAGCTAAGCAGTATTGTCTGTGTGCAGTATTTGGCCAGACTATTTTCTGGTATAATTTTAAGACCCACATTTTCTAAAATAGCCTCTAACTCAAAGTTCTACACCCAAAATCTTAGGTCCACAATATGCAAATAGTGTCTTTGTGAACAACCCTGATAGATAATTTTCATTTAAAAAACTCTCTTCCCTTAAATAACATTTGTACACTAATGGCCAAGATTTTGGCCAAATGGTGTCAAATGATTTTATTGCTGCTTCAGTTTTCAGATGTTTTAATTGGCACCTCTTGAAAATCAGGGCCCTTTGATGACTTATAATGGGCTTCCATTGTACATCTGATTTCACCTCTCTTCCCCTTCCTTCCACCTTGTATGTATGAGGAGTTGGGTTGAATAATTATTGTTGTAGGCTAGGCTAAGTGGGTGTGGCTGCATTTTGGATGGCCATGGGAAACAGGCTTCCTCATAGCAGCTCCCCGCTGGGCAGAGGAGTATGCAAGCGCATAAAAAAATTAAAAATATGTAGGTGAATGGCTTTGCTGAATATTGTTGGATCAGAGAGGTGGGTCAGGGGTGGGGTGGGTGTCTTAGAAAAGCAGGAGACATGGTACACAAAGAGAAGCAGGAAAAAGGCAAGCAGACGCAACCTGGAAGCACAGTATGAGGCCATGGACAGTGTGTAACTCCTCCATTTGGGGGGGGGTTGGGTGTGCCCGGACTGTGGCCCCGCTCTGAGGCCCACCCCTGCTCAGCCTCTTCCCTTGAAAGCCCCTTCCATGCTTCACCTGTGGCCCTGCTCAGCCCCCACCCCGAGGCGCCTGCCGCTTGCACACCTCTTCGCACCCTCCCCTGGCTGCCCCACTGGCCACTTGCACACCTCTTTGTCCCCTCCCCCGGCCCCCCCACCTGCTGCTTGCACCTTTGCTCCCCCTCACTGCCCCTGCTCCCATCTGCACCTCTTCGCCCCCTCCCCTGGCCGCTCACACACCTCTTCACCCCCTCCCCAGGCCCCTCCACCCTTCTACTCTCACCTCTTCCCCCCCTCCACCAGCCCCCTGCCCTCTCGCTCACACCTTTTCACCTCCTCCCCCGGCGCCCCTGGTCACGCCCCTTTGCTCCCTCCACCGGCCCCCTCACCTCTTCGCCCCTTCCCCCGGCCCTCCTGACCTCCATCCGTTCTTCTTCGCCCCCTCCTCCAGCCCCCCGGCCACCGTTCAAACCTCTTCCCCCAGCCCGCTGCACACACACCTCTTTACCCCCTCACCCAGCCCACCACCTGCTCACCGCTCACACCACCCCTGTCCCCCCCATCTGCCTGCTGTCTGGCTGGCTGGCCGCTCAGCGTTCGCAACTCCTCACCCCCTCCCCATGAGGCTCAGAGCAGGGACGGGAAGAGGTGGAGCCTCAGGGGAAGAAGATGAGCAGGAGAGGGGTCTCAGGGTGGAGTGCCAGCTCTTTGGGGAGGTTTAGTCTCCCCTGGCCTCTTATACCCGCTGCCACTGTGTGAGGCCCTGGGGGAAGCCTTGAAAGAAGCTTTAGGGCCACAGTGCTGGGTGAAAATGGCTTGGACCTGTGATCAAGGACACCATCGCTTGTTATTTTGGTTCCCCCAGTGTTCAAGGAAACAGGACTTCATATATTCTTTGTAAATAAACGAAACTGCATCAAAGAAAATGCCTGACTCCATCACCAATTCCTTCTCCCAACTGGGACAACCGGCGAGACCCTGAATTTTTGGCTGGTCATGCAGGTCAATAGGGGTAACATTATAGGTGGGTGCCTTTGCAGAGAGTCACTGGGGAGGACATAGGTAAAGGAGATACCACACAGAAAACAAAAACAGGAGATATAAGGGGTGAATGTGGATTCCAAAAGAAATGGAGGTGAGGGGGCTACATCCAATAGACTATTTCATAGGTAATGGGATATGAAATGTGGAAGGTGAATTGATGGTCTAAGCCAACCCCAAGATACTGGAAAATGGAAGCAAATAGGTGGCCTGACTGGAGGAGGGAAAAAGAGGAAAAGAAGCTATATTGAGCAGGAGAGGAGGACTGCTTCTGCCTTTCAGATATTTTGACTGAGAGAAAATAAAAACTTGACATGACCAAGACAGGCAAAAAGGGGTGACGGTAAGACAAGTTGTGAATTATCATCCTACAAGTAGTAGCTAATGCTAAAAGGAAAAGACAAGATGCCTGGGAATAGACCTGCTTGAATAACATGTAAAAAACCATGTCACTGGATTCTTTTTTAAAATTTCTAACTGTTTTCTTGGGTTGGTTTTGTGTTTTCCAAAATGCTGATTTTTTTTTACATGAAGTTCCTGTTCCTCTTCACTTATTCCTGTTCCCCTTACCTTCCCCCCAACTCCCTAAGCTTCCAGGAGCTCCCCAGCTGCAGCCATCCTCACCCCATTAAGGTAGAGAAGGAGAGAAGAAAGGGTGTCCCACAAGAATGGAAAACCTCTGTCACTGTCTGCCCCTTGAAGGCTACCATCCTGCTGTAATGTGAGACCAAGAGAGAAGCGGAAGGACATGCAAGCGCTGTCAGAAGGAATCTGAACCTGTTTGTGCTTGAGTTTTCAGTACATGAAAAATCTGAAGAACATTTCTGATAAAAAAAATTCAGTCACATTTTTGTTTAAAAATGTCATGAACATTCTTTGAGAAAATTGGTCTGTTTCAAATCCTTCAAAAGAAAAACAACTTGGAAATTTCTTTTTTTCATGGAATTTAATATTTCATTTACAGGAGGCAACAGAAAGTATGTTAAAAAGTAGGAATTCTTACCTGAGTCCGACTTGTGAACAAGAAGAGAAATGAAGATTATAGTGTAACCAAGAAGGGAGGAGCTCCCTACTGAGCTCTTGGAGACAGAAAAAAGTCTCTTCATTTTGGTCGATGCTGGGTAAAACAAAAGCAAATCAATCTTCCCCCCCAGCCCCCAGAAATAAGTGAGTGTCAGCCAGTGAATTTGATGCAAGTATGGTGAATACTACATGAAACACCCTGCATATTTTATTTGCTTTGAAGGTTGAAAACTGGGCGATCCATTAAAAATGTCTCATGAGTAGCCTCCAAATATTTATCTTACCACTTGCACTCTGACCAGGATGTAAAATTGGAGATAATGAGATTGTGCTTCTCTTTATAATCCTGGGATTACTTAACTTGTAAATTTTGAAGTAGGGGCCAACTTTATGTTCTGTGTTTGTCCCGCCCTTAGCACAATGGAGTCCAGATCTAGGACAGGGACCCATGGTTGGCGCATGAATTGCCTGTTCGGGGAGGCCAGCCCCGAGTGATGCCCCTTCTGCCCAAGGCCCCACCCTTCCACTGCTGGAGTTCTGAGCCCCTCGCCACTGCCAGAGGAGCCCTGCCCCAGCTGCCCCAAGTCCCAGTCCCCTGGCTGGCCCCGGTCACCAGCTCCCCCGTCCCAGGCCCACTCTGCCCCAGCCAGCTCTTCCCAGTGCCCCCAGCACTGGAATGCCGGGTGGGCAGTCCCAGTGCCCCCAGCCCCAAAGCACAGAGGAGCCCCAGCACCAGGTGACCAGGGCACTGGCCTCAGCTGTCCCGAGTCCTGGGCTGCCGGCCCTAGCTCCAGCACCAACCTGCACCTGCTTTGGGAACAGGAGCAGCCGGGGCTGAAGCCATGGGGGAAGAGCAAGGGACAGAAGGGGGCCTCAGGGCAGAGCTTGGGCGGGGCACCACCTGGCTGTTTTGGGAGGCTTAGTCTCCCCTGTCCTGCAAACCCACCACCCATGCTGGGAACCCTGGGCACTATGATAATACAAATTATGATTATCATTAATTAGAAGCCAGGATGAAAATCCTCCATATCTTTGCTCTGGAAATAAAGTCTCTTAATTAATGGATGAAGTAATGAAAGGGTGGATACAGCTCCACTACACATCTCAGTCCTCTGCTGGTGGGAGGCTATAGAAGCAGTACCTCCATATTCCAAATATGGGAAAATATAAATACAAAGGGCATGAAGGAATTAGTCTCCTACTCTGCACTAGAGCAAAAGGTGAGAAAGCAGCTTCCTCCCCTCCATATGCTCCCATCTTTGAAAACCCTCTTGACACAGCACATGCGGGTAAAATATATCCTCTCTCCCCAGTAGTATACAAGAGGGTAAACTATATAAGAATGTCAATACTGCAGCTATAATATCTCATCACTTTTCCTGCAGAACTCTGTGTTAATGACAGTGGAGAGTTCTGGGTGAGAACTGAATGTTAGTGTCCTAATCATAATAATAATGAAAGAAAGTACCAGTCTCTGACATAAGATAATATTTCTAACATCATTTAAATACAAAGTAAGAAACTGACGGTTTATCTGTGGATGTCCTATGACCAGTGTCTGTTTGACATTAACGGTTCATCTAAAGAATAAATGCCACAGAATGAGTAGGGAAACCTAGAAAAAGGCAGACTAGATGGTATTCAGATGAATAAAGATCACCTACCTGATGAATCCTGGAGCAAAAATACTTCTGAGTAATTTCAGGCTCCCCACAGTGTTCTCAGCCACCTTAACATCCACTTCAAGGCGTTAGCATTAATGTAATATTTTTAGTGAATATGTCAGTTGAGGAGGGTGCATCATTACCTCTCTATATATAAAGTTGGAATTTTACATTAGCCTGATCATATTTTTACCCCTTTACCTGATGTGTTTTGCCCTGATTTTAAATGCTCTTTCACTGCGCTCAGTAACTTTAGAACTGAAAGTAGATTAGCAGCTAGGATCCTTATCATGTGCTGTTATACTGGAGAGATAAAGATCCTATCTTAAAGAAAAACACAATAATAAATATTATTTCCAAGGCAGCCATTTCAAGCAGCTGTTTTCTTTATCAAATGTTCTCCGTTTGCCTGATGATAATTATAATTTTGAAAATGTTCTTTTTTCCTTTGCCCCCAAGCAATACAAGGCTAAAATAAAATTGTATTTAGAAGGCAGCCATCTGTCTCAGTTTTCTGCTGGGGAGAATCATCTATGCCAAATTTATCTGTATTAATTCAGCTGTAGCTAATATTACATACTTCATAATTGTGCAGAGCAAATAGGCTACATTTCAATGGGGGCATCCAGATAATACACAGAATTACTTGTAAACTAGAAACACTTAAAGAAAGGTGGAGGATTGTTCAAAAGGCAGGGACCATATATGGTAAGTTAACAAAAACGAGGAAGACAGAAGAAAAACAGAAACTTCATGGAGATATCTAACTACATTCTGAAAATATTAATAACATACAGGTATACAGAACCAAATTGGGAGCTTCTGTTTCCTCCTCATATAATAGCAGGAGAACTAGAGCAACTAATGAAATGTAAGGGCAGCTATTTTAAAAACAGATAAGAGGATACTCTTTTTCACAAACAGTTAATCTTTGAAACCAACTGGCACAGTCATTATCTGAGGCCAGAGGTTTATTGGGGTCAAAGGAGAATTAGTCATTGTCATGGATAATTCAAACAAATAGAGTTAGGGCCAGGTTAAAAATTACAAAGGACTTTCTGTTTCATGGCCCAAAGTATAACTGGGTTCAAAAAAGAATTAGATCAGTTCACAGAGGATAGGTCTGTCAGTGGCTATTAGCCAGGATGGTAAGAGACACAACCCCATACCCTGGGTGTCCCTAAACCACTGACTGCCAGATCACTCAGCAATTGTCCTGTTCTGTTCATTCTTTCTGGGGCACCCAGCAATGGTCACTGTTGGTAGACAGGATACTTGGCTAGATGGACCTTTGGTCTGACCCAGCATGGCTACTCTTATGTTCTCATATGTAAGGCATATTTCAATCACTAAGGCCAAGATCCCAGTTTCAGTTTGGCACCTAAATACCTGTGAAGATCTGGACTTAAGTGTCTGAAATTAGGTAGGAATGTGCCCTATTGGCAAGCTATTTCAGAATTGTCCACTACTGCTACAGGTTTCTTGCCTTTTCCTCTGAAGCAGCTGGTACTAACAGCTCAGAGACAGGAGCTTGGATGAACGGCTGGTCTGATAAAGTACAGTAATGCCTATACACCAGACTTTCACTGACATCAACAAGAGGATGTTTATGGAGTAAGAACTAAGTAAAACCCAAGATCCCAGGACCCAATCCCCAAAGAGCTCAATTGCATGAGAGGCAGGTAGATAAAGCAGTGTCGTGAGTACAAGAAGAAATTCCTGCAATTTACTCCTGCCTCTAGCATCAACTCTTGGCATCTGTAAAATTGATATTATCTTTCTACCACAGAGAAGTGTTGTGAAGATCAACTAGTTAATGGTTGTTAAGAGTTATGCAAAACTAAAATTCCCTGTACAGTGAGACCTCCAACAACTGGGGACCTAATTTTCCTCAAGCTTTTTACCTTTGTCACAGAATTGTTCCTGGCAAAACCTCTCTGAAACTCCATAGAGACATCAGAACAAAATAGCCAGGTATAACTTCTCCAGCAGAAGGGTGAGGAGAAGGGTCCTGTGGTTTTTCACTACAGGTCATAAAAAAAGCAGTCAAGTTTAGGGATCCACCACCCAATTCTCTCACTAACATAGCCTCTGCCACCCCCGAAAGAAGACCAACCTTCAGGCAGATCCTATATACAGTGTTGTGATTAAACTGGGTGATTTTTTTCAGCAAATAGTAAATTTGCTGAAAAATACGGTTTGATAAACCAAAACTAATTGTCAACTTGTCAAAAATTCACCACATAGGTTATATCTACTCATAAAACACTATAGCAGCAGAGCTGTAATGTTTCAGTGTGAACACTGAGGCCATGTCTACACAACAAAATTAACGTGACCTAAGTTACCTTAGTGAACAGCTGCTGCAGTAACTGGATCACTTGTGCATGTTTATATTCTGCTTCTTGTGTGAGCAGAGTGTCACCAGGAGCACTTGTATTGACCAGGGCTGGCTCTGGCTTTTTTGCAGGCCCCTCCCCCCCCAAAAGGGCAGCCAGAGCTGTGAAGTGAAAAACAAGGATGCCGGTCCTTAGAATCTGCTGCTCCAAGCATGAGCTTGCTCGGCTGGTGCTTGGAGCCAGCCCTGATATTGATTGTACGCTCAGTGTGGGGCATTGTGGGAAGGCTCCTGAAGGCCAGTAACAGTTGACATAAATAATGCAGTATTTACACTGACACTGCATCAATCTCATTACTTGGACCGTAACTTTACGCCGCTCATAGAAGTGGAGTTAAGTCAGAATAGCAGGGCAGTTACATCGGCAGGCTCAAAATTTAAGTGTAGACACTTCCATAGATGTAAGCTGATGCCTTGCATCAACCTAACTCTGTAATGTAGACCAGGCCTCACTACAACAAAAGCAGAGGTTCTGCCCACCCCTGCAGTTAATCTATCTTCCCGAGAGATGGTAGCTACATTTTTGGAAGAACTCTTCCATTGATCTAGAGCTATCTACACTGCATGTTACATCAATATAGCTATGGGGCTCAGGCCTGTGGATTATTCACATCTGTGAGCACCGTAGCTATATCAATGTAAGTTTTCTGTGTAGACCAGCCCATAGTTTTCACACACCCCTGACAAAAAATGGAGGAGAGGGACTGAGATGCTCTTTACAAAATGGCCAGAGGAGGAGGTGCCATTACTTCTTGAACCATTATGGGCTTTAGCATAATGCTTAACACATTCATTTTTGATGTGGCAAACCCAGATTCAACTCCTCCCTTTTCACCATTTGAGTAACCTAATCACTAAGCTATAGAGCCAGTCTCCCTCTTGTTCTGTCCCAATAATGATTTAATTATTCATACAAAGTGGAGAGACAGAGAAAGACCCACCTTAGACTACTCTATAGCCCAGTGAACTGAAAAAATCAATTATTTGTCCAGTCATAGCTGTTGCGATCACATTATTTTTAAAGGAATCTGCTATATTTGTGGGGAGGTAGGCAGGGGAGTAAAAAAATGGTGTTCAATTCATTTTTTGTTGTATGTTGTTTACGGAATGATATAATCAAACTAGAGGGCAAAGACCCTTGTTTTTAAAATTATTTTTCTTCTACTTCTGAAACCAGTTTGTGCTGAAAGTTCCTGTCCTAATTTTGTCATCAGTTCACAGGTTGCCTTTGAAAAACGTTCATGATCCTTAACTTTTTGTCTGGTAGATAGCCTACACTTAAAGGGAGCAGGAAGAAATTATTGAACTGGTTTTATAACATACAGTGAAAATACCAGCCAAATGGATGGTCAAAGAATGTCTCTTATAATGAATCGGAGGACAGCATTAACTTTGGGATAAGCTGGCCACAAAAATAAAGTTCCCTGACTTATGGTCCCCAGAGCATGGGTAAATGTTATTTCAATTCTAATTTAGCGTGATCTTGCTTTGATCTCTATAGATTGTGGCAAAGCTCTAATCTTGTCCCTGTGGGTCCCACGCTTCCAGGTGGTTTATGCTAGGCTCAGAGGCTCACTGCAACCCTCCACGTAGCCCTTCTCTCTCTAGGCCAGGGTTATAGTCTACTGAGCCCTTTTCATCATAAGCCAGCAAAGCAGTTGGTGACAGAACTCCCACAGTCTCTGTTGTCCCTCTGGGCTTATTTCAGGACAGTATAGCCTCCTGTCCTGCTAGGGCCCTGCTTTCCCTTTCCAGGAGGTGTTTCAGTAGTAGCAGGTTGGGGGGAATCCAGGCCCCCGCTCTACTCCAAGTTCTAGCCCAGGGACCCTAATGGTGGCAGCTGTTGGCAGCCAACCTTTCATTGCCAGAGTTACTACTTTTCCCTGGGCCACTTCCCCACAGCTTTTCTGCTTCTCCTTTACCAATAGCTTGAGTGTGTCATCTGTATCCAACCCTTCAACAGCACATCCTCCCCCTAGCTCTTCTCTGCTTCAGTGGAGTGAGCCCTTTTTTATAGTACCAGAGAGGCCTTAATTAGAGTCAGGTGATCAATCAGCTCAATGGCCTCACCTGACTCTTTGCAGGTTAATTGTAGTCAGGTGTTTTCATTAGCCTGAAGCAGCCCCTGCTCTGGTCAGTCAGGGAACAGAAAACTGTTGATCCACTGGCCAGAATATCTGCCTTCTGCTACTCTGCTGTATCCAGCTGGCCTGGATCTATTACAAGATCCAGTGCTAAAGTTGTTTCTCAGGCCTTCCTCAGCAAAAATTCCTTTATAGCAGGGATAGGCAACCTAGGGCACACATGCCAAAGGTGGCATGCAAGCTGATTTTCAGTGGCACACACACTGCCTAGGTCCTGGCCACCGGTCCGGGGGGCTCTGCATTTTAATTTAATATTAAATGATGCTTCTTAAACATTTTAAAAACCTTATTTACTTTACATACAACAGTAGTTTAGTTATATATTATAGAATTATAGAAAGAGACCTTCTAAAAATGTTCAAATGTATTACTGGCATGCAAAACCTTAAATCAGAGTGAATAAACTTCTGAAAGAGACTTCTGAAAGGTTGTTGACCCCTGCATTATAATAACCATTGTTGACATCTCATTCCATAGCACTAGTACACAAGTTGCCCTGGCCTGTTTTAAAACTGATTTTCAGACTGAGAGGAGGAGTTAATTATTAGCTAGTAAATAACAAATATAATGTCTAAGCAGGATGTCTTATTAATGAAAAGTCTGAAGGTGAAAGCCCATCCCATATCAAAATGAAAGGCTGCCTGGAGATGGTTAAACCATATGTTTTACTAGCATAATATGCTGACAAAAGATTAATGATGCATTTTTTTTACCAGCCTCTTATTAAAGTCCCACCTCCTTTTCTCTAATTTTCCTCCCCAATTTATATATTTGAAGATTTTTATTGACTGTACTACATTCTCTCTGCTAAGGTTTCTGAGGATTTCTTCTCGGTCATATAACGGGGCATCTACTAAAGGGGCTCAAAATGTTTTCATTTAAACTTTTTTCCACTGGATTTATTTTATGTATGTATGTATGTATGTATTTATGGACAAAACAACAGTTTTATCAGCAAGAGTCTGCTTTCATCAAAAATATTCTTGGAATATTCAACACCCAAAAGCTGAAAAATTGTGCACTTTTTTTTTGTTTTTAACCAAAATAAAAATCAAAGTTGTTTTGTTTGCTTCCTTGTTTGTTTGTTTGTTTTGCATTTTTAGCCAAAACCCTTTTGATATTCAGTTGTCAAAAAACTGAAAAATCAGTTTTCTCATGTTCATCTTTTTGACAGAAAGTTGAAAGTTTCAGGTGAAAGCTTCAATGCACATGAAATATTTTTTTGCTTCCATCAAAATTTTCCATGGGAAAAACTCATTTTCTGAGCCACTTTGCTTCTACTCTTTACTCATTGACTTCACCTTCTCCACTGCTTCTTACATCATCAATCATACCCTTCTTCCTGAAACTTTGTCCTTCTTCAGGTTTTGCAATACTATCCCTCCTTTGGAGTTTTGCCTCTTACTTCATTGACACAAAGTATAGGTCTGATGGTGAGTTTATTGAAGGGATTCTATTTATCTGCATGTCAGGAAATGAGTCTTGAAGATGCTGTAATTTTCCAACACGACATCTTCACCAAGGCTAAATAAATCAATGATATTTTTCAAGTAGATTAATTTAAAGAGTATGAACAGGATTCAATATGTAATGATGCCGCTGTTTGGGACTGAACTTCAGGGCATTTGGATCTAAAAGCACAAGCTCTGCTTGAGATAAAGGACGAATCCTAAGATACAGTAGTAGACTCATAAACATTAATATATGATCTAGGCCAGTGTTTCTCAAACTGCAGGTTGCAATCCAAATAGGGGTTGCAAGGTTGTGGGGGTGGGGTATCACAATATCATGAAAAATAGGGTTACTATACACCCAGGTTTTCCCAGACATGACCTCTTTTTTGGTTCTTGCTCATCCTTGTTTCTTGTCTTCAGAGCTGGGTGGCTGAATGCCCAGCTCTGAAGGCAGTGCTGCCACCAGCAACAGCACAGAAGGAAGGATAGCATGGCATGGTTATGTAACTCTGCAGGGATCTGCACAGATGCCATGAAAGGTACGTCTGCTATCATGGGGAGGTGGGGTTGTCACAGCCTGAAATATTTTCGAAGAGGGGCCAAACAAAAAAAGTTTGAGAACTCCTGGTCTAGGCCAATAGATAGGGACACACAGCGACACTCCATTTAGCCTCAGTTACACATGCACTTTGAAGAAGGAGTTGTTTTAATTTGAAAAGAGAGATAAAAGTTTCAATAGACTGTCAGGACCTACCAGACATGCAGCAGAGGGTTGGGAAAGGGAAAGAGGTGGATGCTGGCCCTTCACTGACATTTCAAAGGGCAACAACAGAGTTGAGTGAGCTTTGGTGAGGCTGAGAACTTGCAGAGCTGAAGGTCCAGATCCACAATGGGACTGAGGCACTGTGGTGCTGAGCATCACAACTCTAACTTTTAAGCACATGGAAAATCACTGGAACCACACTGGGATCCACAAACCCTGAGTTAAGTGCTCAGAATCCCTACACAGTGAACTGGGAGAGAGATAGGCACCTAAGAATGGGGAGCATAACAGTCACCAAGCTAGGCAGGGAGCCACCTACACTAACCAAGAGGAGATGCCAACCAGAGTGCTGTGTGCTAAAAGCCCTGCCCCTCTCTCTGAATTCAGCACCTTCTAGGTCTGGGCTGCTGGGACATGACTCTTTCTGCTCATGATCCACAGACAGGAACCCCTTTCCTGGAGTCAGGCAACTTAGGCACCTAAGTCATTTTTTGCAAGATGGAGTTAGGCAACTGCCTTACTCCACACAAAATGGCAGGGATGGGTGGGTGGGGAGATGGTAGAAGAGATGGTAGCCTCCCTTATAACTTTTAGCCAAGTGGTTAGGACACCGACCCCTCTGCCTGAGGGTGATAAAAACAAATTCCAACATGGATCTCATGTGTCTGCCCATAACCTCTGAGGTATAGAATGACTTTCATGTGGTCTCTGGCCTACTTAATAGTCAATTATTCAATTATTCAGTGAACTCGGAACAACTTCAACAGGGAAATCTAGGCAGAAGTCACTATAACTGGGTTAGGTACCTGAGGGTGGTGGCAGTGAGGTGAAAGATGGTGCAGTGAGAGATGGCACAGAAGCAGCTTCAAGGTGATGGAAGCCAGGTAGCACTTTCCCGCTAGGAGCTGGGGACAGACATGCCCAAGCGCACGACTGTGTTGCCTCAAAGGGGGAAAAAGGTAACTCAGAATAGATCAGGTGTGGTAGAGGGAAAGAAAATGGATACCCCCTTCTTCTCAGAAGTGCAGATATGACCCACTCTGGTATTTAATCACCCAGTGAATCAATACCCCTGGTATGGTGTGGTATGTAATGAAGAGGAGACAGGTAAGGAAGGTGAAAGCAAGGAGATGTGTATTAGGGATAAGAATACAATTAATAGGGAAGGGAGAAAACCACAAACACAAACCAGGATTACAACCAATAACAATAGTGACAGTGACTTCCAATGGGGCATAAAGCCCAGACCCAGATAAATTCCTCCCTTGGCTAAGTACCCTATAACAGAGATTGATTTCTTCCTACTCAGTCTAGGGGCTGAACTGTGTGTGGTGGTGGTGCTCAGGACCTCAACTATTAGGCTAGTGGAAAGCTGTCAAGGAGGAACTCTGAGGAGTCCAACAGATTGATGGTGATCTCTGTGGGACAGAAGCCTCCCGGAGATGGACAAGCAGGATAAGGTAAGCATAGGTCTTCTCTGGTGTCTTCAGGAAAGGTGTTACTCTCATTGATACGGTGGAAACCACAATGAAACCCGTACTGCACACAGGCTGCCGCTCAGATGGACAGCCCCGCATCCATGTAGGGGTCTTTTATAGAAGTTAAGGCAGGAAAAATTTGATTGTTTCAAATAGCAATGCTAAGTAAGTCTGAGGTGATAGAACCTTCAGCGATTTAGGCGGGAAAACAGATGGAATGGCTGGAGCCCAAAGGCAGGAAAATCCAGTCCTGACTAGTTGGGGCTAGCTTAGAGTCAATGACCCTGAGGTGAACAACGATGGAGTTCCAAAGTCACATGTCACAGACTCCATTTTGTATTTCTTATTTCAATTATGCCAACAACTGGACTTTATTAACCACTGACAACAACCCACGAGTGGGGTACAGTGGAGAGAAAGACAGTGGCAGGGATGTATTAAAGCAGGGGTGGGCAAACTTTTTGGCCCCCTGCTCTTTGTTCCCTGATTGCCCCCTCCCGAGACCCACCTACCCTAACCACCACCCCCTAGGATCCCATCACCTAAGCCCCCGCCCTGCTTACCATGCTTAGCTGGGTGCTCCAGCCTGAGCACGGGGCTCCATGGTTTGCTGCGCTCGGCCCAGTGCTCCAGGCCGGGAGCGCGGGGCCACTGGCACCGCTTCCCCGGCCCGAGCTAGCAAGCCGGATAAAAATGGGCCGTGGGCCATAGTTTGCCCATCCCTGTGTTAAAGGGATGTTTGGCAGACATGCACATAGGCACAGGGGAAACTGAAGTTAAGGATACTCCCAAATATACTGAGTGTAGACAGGCTCTAAGTATATGGGACCTCCAAGTGGAGTATAAATTTGCATTCAGGTATAAGGGTCTAATTAGATTGGTTTTGATTCTAAAATATTCAGTCAGTTCAGTTATTCACCTTGCCATGAGCAAGATCCTGTAAATAAGGTTTGGTACGAACAGGACAACTGCCTCCTGAAGTTTTCAAGGTAGTATGTTTAAGAATCGACTATGTGCTGTATTAATATCATGATTTGATGATCAGCTGTCTTAATTTAATGACTTGATTAAAATTAGTTTAATATAAGATTCCGGTGTTGGGGACCGGGTTTGAAGTTTTCAGTCCTTCTCTTTTGATTATTCTAGAAAGATTGTAGTCTTCAATCTTTCCTTTACAAGACCAATGCTTTGGGGCTAAACTACTAGAATATTTTCAGTTCAACTTCATTGTTCATTCACTGAATGATTAACTCAATTCCAGCTGTGATCTTGATTTGATAATTCTGTTATATTATCCTTAGTTTAGTAAAATTTCATAGTTGTCAAACCCAGAGATAAGTCTGTTGGATTTTTAAGTTTTTTTGTTTATTAGCTTTTAATAAAACTTATAAAAATATACAGAGCTGTTTTAAGTTTCAAATGAGCAAATTGAGCCAAGAAATCTTGAGAACAGAGGTAACCTAGCTGAGTGATTGGAAAGCTACTTGGCTCTTTCACCAATTAAATCTCTTGTTTCTCAGAGCTTGCAATCTAAATAGACAAGGCAGGGGAAATGGACTCAGTGTTACCCTTGTGGAAACAGAGCAGAGCCAGGACTAGACCCTACATCTCTCTCTTCACTCTTTGTCTCCTGCCCTATTCACTGGACTACATTTGCCTCCCTGACCTGCCATTGTGAATAGCTGATTGCCTCATTCCCAGTCCCTAACATGACAGATTTTTAGAGGAGATGCATTTTTACCATCTTCATTGTACCAAGGACTGAAAAATGGTCGGACAGCCCCGGTGAACTTGGCATTGAAAGTGTACATGTGTGACCCATCTGTCACATTGTAAAATGAAACTTTTCCTTCTCCACAATCCAGGAAAATCCCTATCTGCTTTGGTTTCACGTTCACAGTTATGGAAGTCCGAATTTCAGTGAGGGCCTTGTACGTATCTCCAGCCCTCTGCACAATTACCCAGTATCCCTTTGCAGGGCTTGCTATAATCTTCTTTTTCCTGTCTACATTCTCCAGACAAACACCCAAGTCCCAGTTAGTCTTCTCTTTCACCTCAACCTCCCAATAATGTTTCCCAAATGTGAATCCCTCACTGCCCAGCACAATGGCAGAATAATCAAATCTCTCAGCATTGTTCGGCAGATTTTGACGTATGTCTCCATGATGCACACTTTTCTGATCCTCAGACAGGATGAGTTCTGGATGAGCTGTGTCTGGATCCAGTATGAAATTCACTATAGAAAGGAGAACAAGAGAATCACAGTCACTCCCATGGAAGGGATTAATGCTTTGTATTAAAGAAAGAGAAAGAAAATATGTTTTGAGGTGTAGGACCTGCAGCTTCATTTTCCATCAACATTTTTTTTCAATGAAGTGAAAAATTTCACAGAAAAAGTGGCTACTTTCCTAAAAATAATGAATTTTTGATAGAAAACAAAACAAAACAAAATAAAATAAATCAGTTTTTGTTTTTTCAAAAAAACCCCCAAAACCTCACAACTTTCCATTAAAAAAAAACAACCCCTGACCAGCTCTAAACTGCCTTTGAAAATTGGGCCCAAAATCGGGTTCTGTATTATTTTTTCCAGGGAAGACCCAGTAGGCCAAAATGGGGGAACTATGTACTTGTTACCCTCCTGCTAACTGCTTCCTGCAGCTTAACCAAACTTTCTCCCATCCCTCCAGCACTGCCCCCAGACATGGTGAGAAAACCCCACCCAATCCCAATGCATGGGACAGTGCTGTAGAGGTAGCTAAGTCCCCATATCTGCATGGTGAAGAAAAGAACTGTGCATGCAACTCATCTCCTTGTGTGGTTCAGGACAGTATGACCCCATGTTATTTAGGAACCATAATTTAAAGTTGGCCTTTTAGCAATAAGGTAAGACTGATTTTCATATTTTGTTAGATTGATCATTGTGCCTAATTTGATTTAAAAGTAAAACTGATTGAAGAGTGACAACACAGGAGTTTGTGTCAATTAATCTAAACCGATGTAAGGGTATGTCTATACTTACTCAGGTGTCTAGAGTACAGAAACTGCATGCTCAGCTAGCATGGGTATAAGCAGCAGTGTAAGCTCTGCTGACATGTGCCAGAATCCTGGGGTATCGACTCTATACAGTCTCTACAGGTACATCTACACTACCCACCGGAGCAGCGGGTAGTGATCGATCTATCAGGGATCGATTTATCGCATCTAGCGTAGAGGCGATAAATCGATCTCTGAATGCGTTCCCTGTTGACTCCGCTACTCCACCTCTGCGAGAGGCAGAAGCGGAGTTGATGGGGGAGCAGCAGTGGTCGACTTGCCGCCGTATGGACGGCAGGTAAGTTGACCTAAGATACGCCAGCTTCAGCTACACTATTCACATAGCAGAAGTTGTGTATCTTAGGTTGCCTCTCCCTCAATGTAGACCAAGCAATACCTCCCACATCTACACTGTTATTTTAACAGTGTAGTGTCCCCACTGCCTCCCCTTGCCAGGCCCCTTCACTGCCACATGTAGTCACACACCTCAGTGTGGATACAACCTGCCTTTCACAGTAACATGGCTACATGTACCCTACATGCCACCGCCAGTGTAGATAAGGCCTAAAAACCCCACACGTTTAGTTAAACCAGTGTAAACTGTGTGCGTAGACCAAGCCCACATATTCAGCTATTGTCTAACTACAGAAATCTCAGGATTAGTCAGAGAATATGAAGAAAATTAAAGTGTGTTTTGAAATATTGGCCAGGTGCCCCTCAGGTGGCAGCATGACAGGACACTGGTCTAGGAGACTGGAGACCTTCGTGCTAATTCCAATTTTGACATTAACCTGCTGTTACCTAAGGGCTTGTCTATGCTACAAAATTAAATCGATGTACAGCCACCGCACTAATTACAGTGGTGGTTCACATCCACACTATACACCTTCTGTTGGCGGTGCATGTGCTCACCAGGAACACTTCCACTGACTGCAGTGGAGCATTGTGAGACATGGATAGGTGTGAGCCCTGTGCTCACATGCACCAAACCCGCAGCTCCCACATGGTTCCTGGCCAATGGGAGATGCGGAGCCAGCACTCAGGGTGGGGCCAGAGAGCAGAGTCCCCTGATCCCTACACGTAGGAGCTGCACATGCCAGCTATTTCCAGGAGCAGACAGGGAGCCTGCCTTCATTCCACTGTGCCACCAACCAGATTTTTAACCATGGACTGGAGACACTAGGGTCCCTTTTCAATCACTCGTTCCAGTCAACCCTAACATGTACACTCTGTCGTCACCCTACCTACATCGATATAAGCCCTACACATCTCATGGAGGTGGAGCTATTATGTCGATGTAGTGGGCGACAATTGTAATGTAGACACCACACAGTTAGGCTGGCTTAAGCCTCAGACAAGTTGTTTCCCATTGGTGGCGGGTATCATGGGCCAGGGGAGGCTAAACCTCCCCTAACCCAGACCTTGGCCCCTCCCATGGCTTAGCCCGAGGTCCTGCCCTGTCTCCGCTCTCCCCAGAAGTTGGCAGGGGAGTCAGCTTGGGCCAGCAGCCTGGAGTGGGGGTTCCGCCAGCCAGCCACTTCGGCCAGCTGGCAGCTAAGGGCAGCGTGGGTCCACTTGGGCCGGGGGCAGCTCATGGCCAGCTGGCTGGCAGCCCAGTGGCCGGATTGGCACTGAGGGGCGGTCCCGCCAGCAGCTGGGGGTTGGGCTGGCTGGCTGGTGGCATGGGGTTGGGCTGGGGTGCAGGGCCTGCCAGCAGCCCAGGGGTCAGGGTGGGTTAGCTGGGGCTCCTCTGGCCGTGGTGAGGGAACGAGGCTCAGGTCTCTGGTGTGGGAAAGCACAGAAGGGACTGGGCAGGGGCGGGGCCTCAAGCGGAAGTTATGGGGTAGGGGGCTAACCTCCCCAATGACGGTGTTCCCTTGCAGCCCAAGTTGTTTCCCCTTCCACCCTTTGTTTGTCTCTTTAGACTGAAAACTCCTGGGGACTACGTATTTGAACAATCCCTGTGTCCAAACTGTCTTCATTCCATACAACTTGCCTCAGAAAAATCCTCCGTATCTTTTAGCCCAGAACAATCCCAAACCAAGATCTATTGACAAAGTGTAGCCAAGAGGATCTGAGCACCATCAATAGTAGGAGGCATGAAAGATGGATTGGCCATGTGCTTCAGATGGAAACTGATTCCATCACCAGAGTGGCACTAAGATGGACACCTGAAGGCAAGTGAAAATGAGGCCACTCAAAAACAACATGGCAAAGAGCTGTGGAAGTCAAGCTGAAAAACCTGGGGCAGAGCTGGGAAACCACTGAAAGACTTGTCAGAAACAGACAGGTGTGGAGGAGCTTCATCACTGCCCTAAATGCCATACGCATAGTGGGAACATGTTGATGATGACGACCACAACAGAGCTGTTATATAGGGGCCACTATAAAACAAATAATAATAAAAGCCAAGTGTTATCCTGAAAATTTAATACCAATATTCTTAATTATTCTCTACTTTTTCAAAGTACGCAGTCCCTGATCCTGAAAGACATCTCATTATTTGCTCTCTTATAAGGAAAATTATCAGTTTTGTCTCAAACTGGCTGGAAAGCTTCTTGGGTGGGTAGGTTTGTTGGTTGGTTGGGTTTTTTCTGCAGAAAAGGGAATGCTTTTCATTGGAAAAACTAAAAACTGAAAGAAAAAAATCATTTCAGCCAAAAGCTGCCAGAAGCAAAATATTTGGGACTGAAAACTGAGAAAAACAGAAGAAAAAAAAGTTTTGCATCAGACAGGAAAAGCCAGAAATATTTTTGGCCAAAAGATGGAAGAAATTCCGTTTATGAGTTTTCAGCTATCTGACCAAAAAAATATAAAAATTTTCAAGAAAAGCAAATACATTTCCATGAAAATCTGTTTAGCTTAGGTTAGCTGAAAAACCTCCACTTGGAGAAAAATAACAAGGAAATTTTTCTACCATCCTTAGTTTTAACCCATTAATTTTGTAATTAAGATATTTGATAGTAGGAGGACAGGACATATAAGATCTCAGGGAAAGGTTAGATTTTGATATTGATAAGACATTAACTTTAGTTACCTGCATATCCTCGAAATTTTCTCCACTCTGAAACCAAGAGCATAAATATAGGGAGATGAGAACTCCTTTGAACATGCTTAAGAAGGTAGAATGTAATTTGAATATAATTGATAGGAAGAAAAAAATGAACTTACTAATTTCTTCAGTAAGTTTCTCTGAAACAAAAGAATCAGATATAAACATAAGGTGGCAAGAGAACTCATCTGAACACCCCAGACCCTCAACAAGGGTCTGATCTAAAGCCTGTTTAGGTCAATGGAAAGGCTCCCATTGACTTCACAGTCCCTGAATGAAATTGCTTTTAAAACTGCCTCAGACAAGCAGCCGAGTATCCTCCCAGCATAGGCAGGCTTTACACCATTGGCTCCCCTGATTTTGTCTTAGGAGGCAAGTCAGGGCTGGAGATCCACAGGGTGGGACAGGCATCCAAGAGGTGAGGACACTGTACTCAGCCCTCTGCCCAAACTTCAGCTGGTGGAGTAATCCCTAGGGGACCCTCTAGTTTGCACCAGAGAATCTTTTACAGTACTCAAGTCATGATCTGTTTCAGACTCTGATTGGTCCAAGGACTGGGGAAGGCAAAACAGCAGCTTAGATTCACTTTTTTTAATCCTCCCCACCCCTCATACCCAGAGCTACACCAACCATGACCCCATACACTCATAAGAGAATAGAAATTCATGCAACATTTATATGAGGGAGAAAAATTGAACTTACTAATTTTTTCATGAAGTTTCACTGAAAAGAAAGAAACAGACATGAATCTAATGTAAATAATCATAGAAATGTAGAGTTAGAAGAGACCTTAAGATGTCCTCTAGTCCATCCTCCTGCACTGAAGCAGGATTAAATATACCAGACCATCCTTGATGACAGTTTGTCTAACTTTTTCTTAAAATGCTCCCATGACAGAGGGTTCCATTGTTTCCCTAGGTCAGGGATTCCCAAACTTGTTATGCGGCTTGCGAAGGGTAAGCCCCTGCCTGGCCATAAGATGCTTTGTTTACTGGAGTGTCTGTAGGTTCTACCGCTCACAGTTCCCACCGCTCACAGTTCCCACTGGCCATTCCCGGCCAATGGGAGCTGCAGGAAACAGCGCAGGTCAGCCCACCACTTCCTACACCCTTTCCACCTTATCCAACACCTGTTCACTGTCCCCTGCCCCCCGCCCCTGAATCCCTGCCCCCTGTCTCCTGACTGCCCCCTGGACTCTCTGCCCCTTATCCAACCCCCTGAACCAGCCCAGGCTCCGGGCCCCTTACTTTGCTGCTCAGACCAGCGTGTCTGGCTCCATGCTGAACCAGATACGCTGCCCCGCAGGAGCTCGCAGCCCCGCCCCTCCAGAGCGCTGCCTGTGCAGTGCGCTAAGGCTCCAGGGGAGGGTGGAAGGCAGGGGTGGTGGAGGGGCTGGGGGAGCCTCTCCAGGCAGGAGCTCAGGGGCTGGTCAGAGCGGGCCTGTGGCCTGGATGTGGCCCGGATGTGGCCCATGGGCTGTAGTTTGCCTACCCCTGTGTCAGAAGTTAAAATGTATGAGGCTTATGAAGCCTAGCCCATCAGGCAGAGGATGGTATTTATAGGAGGGACTGCATAAATGTCTGTTTGACCCCAGTGCCTTGATATCTTGAAAAACATGTCAAAGAGCTAGATAAAAAAGGAGTGTTAGGTTTGTGGTAATACACAGAAATTGTGAAATCTTCTGTTTGTCGTAAATAAGACAGATAGATAGATATATGGGCTAGGAGAAACAGATAATTTGGAACAGTTTGACTGCTGCACTGCTGCCTCCCAGATCAGTAAAGTATTAACCTTTCTGCATTGTGCCGTTCTGTTTTTGATTAATAAAATGAAGCCTAAGTTATTTGACATCTCATCATTACTAAAATCGAACCTGTAACATTCAGCTTTTGTCTGAGAAGTGTTTGTCATCTTTTGTGCTTCTCACTCCTTCGAGGCATCCATTATTAATCCTTCTTCAAACCAGTGAATCATAACCCCTCTGCCAATCACTAACTTTCAAGTTTTAGAAGAAAAAAATTCCCCTGAGTACAATATATTTGCTCTTTTTCTTAATATTACCGTTTTCTTTGTGTTGATTCCAATAGAAGTAAATCACAAGAGAGATGAATAAAACCATAAAAGCCACCAGGTGAAGTAGTGCCACAAGCCAGGGGGAAACTTTGGGGAAAAATGCATCTGTAAAACAAATTAATCAATCATTAATTTGGAAACACTAATAGGATAAATTGATTTTCTTCTAAACTGAACAGTGACTTTGTGACAAACATTGATTTTATGTTTGCTTAACAGTAACAAGAATCACTTTACCTTTTACAGACTTTTACCTCTGATGTTGAATGCAGCAGCTTTTCCCATGATTATTATTGTATTCTTACAGTGTTATCAATAATACAAGTAGTGAAGAAGAATCCAGTATTTAATTAAAATTAAGAGGGGCAATTTTTCACAGCTCAATAAAATTACCCAAATTGTAATTTTTTTCAGTGTACTGAGGAAAAACCTCTTACTATTTTGAGAATGGTGTTGGAACCTTTAATTGGTCAAAACTGGGCTTATAATTGGTCAATATTTGGGTTTTATAACTCACCCATAAATAAGGCATATCCAGAAGCATGTTATCCAATAGTAACACTTCAAGCAGTTGGTTAATGGTGATTGAGAGAATAATTTTGTATAAAATATTGATTAACCACTGCCTCTACCTGTAGCTTCTTGAGTTTTTCATGTAGACAATGTCAAGAATATATTAATAAATGCTCCCTTGCAAAGTAAGCCATATTTCATTGTGTTTGTTGTGTAAGTTAGAAAGAAACTCACCTGATATATAAACTTTTGATACCTTTTCTTGTTTCAGAACATTGTTTCTGATAGAACAGGAAAGGTTTCTGATAGACTTTTCTGTTATAATGAGCACATGCTGAATACTAAACAACCCATTTTCACTTTGAGATTTTTTTCCAAAAAGAGATGGCAAATGATTTCCATTGAGATCTCTCCACTGCAGCTCGGGCTCTGGATACCATCCAGTCGACTGGCAAACAATTCGGATACCTTCATCTTGATAATCCTCAACAGATATCAGCGGATCTAAGCCAGAAGCTAGAGAAAGGAATAAAAATTGCAGTATGCCTATAATCTAGATGAATATATTCAGTAATATTAAGTTTGAGATTTTAAACATGCAAGAGTCAGGAAACTGAATCAAAGTTCACACAGTAACCTTACTGCATGGCTGCATTCACATTTTTACTGATCCCCACGCCTGATCTACACTGGAAAATTAAGTCAGCTTAACTACATTGCTCAGGGGTGTGAAAAATCCATACCTGTGAGCTGCACAGTTAAGCCAAAACATTAAAAATTCTGCACACAATATTTTGAATTCTGCATATTATATTTATCAAAATAACACTATATAATCATGTGAGTTTCAGTTATTTTGGAGTAGAAAGCTTAGGTGCTGCTTCTGTGGGTGCTCTGGGGCTGGTGCACCTACAGGAAAAAAAATTGGCAAACACCCACCAGCAGTCCCACTATCAGAACCTCAGCTCCACTGCCCACC